>QLNU02014802.1:119355953-119393268 GCA_006491805.2 Dysdera silvatica | reverse complement strand
ATAATAAAATTCAATCCAAGAACGATAAGTCTATATTAATGTACTCTTCGTTTGCTTGCAATTGCACTAATGTTCTTATCGAGTCATTTCATAAAATTTAATCTCTATCATTTTACGTCGACCACAAAGAATGTGGTTTTAATGAATGCAAAGAATTTTTTTGAAAGTGTACACATTGCGAAAGAAATTTAAGCTTTATGCATTTTTACGTAAGTTACCATTTTCATGAGTAATCAGAAAATTTAGTAATTTATATTTATGTTACGAATTTATTTTACGTTATATTTCACCAAGGGTCAATGTAAGACATATGCAAATGTGGCACTGCACAGGGAGGAAAAAATTATAATTTTTTTTAACAGCGAAGAAATAATGAAATGAAAATATTCTTATTGATTATTATCTGTGAGAAATAATACGAATAGCTAATTAAGAAGAATGTTAGCTGGCTGGAATGAAAAGGGATATTAAAATACGCATAGGGAGATAATTTAGTTACAGCTTGCTCAGCAGACAACTTACTGTTATTTTTTATCAAGCACTCCAAATGAATGTAAAACTACCCCTAACTGAAGACTTCACTTTACGGCTGTGCAGTTAAGCGCTAAGCTGCGTTTTAGTGTAATTATGAAAATTTAAAAAATTCATAAAAAAATCAGAAGTTGAGTTTTACAGAAAAGTTCCTTCGGTTTTGTTCTTTACTCGTATGGATCTGTCATACTGTATGTCTCGATATGAGGTGCGACTGGCAATTCGGAGGCTTCCCTTGTGAGTGTAATGGTGTTTTTTATCCCAAATAAATGGGCACACATATTAAACACATCTGAAGGCCCACCTCCCTTAATGATCACTTTTTCTCAAAGCGGATTTTTTCCCATATTGAACGTGTTTTACCCAATTTAAATATATATACTGTTTGCAAATATAGTAAAATTATTAATATTTTCAGTAAACATATATTATTTTGGTTGAAACCTTAGCACATATAAATCTGTGCTACACATTTATCAGGATAAATAAAAAAATAAGGATAATATATAAATATACTACTTACTTTCATTAAAGTTAGATGTGAAAAATAGGACGTTTACAGTTTTAAAAGTGATTGGCGTGAATATAGTTTATATATATATAGCCTAAAAGTTAAAATCGCACATAATTTAGGGGCCGTTCAAGTATTAAATTAGCAAATTTCTAGCCATTTTATACCTACCTTATAATAAAAAATAAGGAAACCAAACTTTTGAAGGACTTTTTTAAACTTTTTCTCCTATACCTAATAAACTCCAGTACGAGCTTAAAAAACGTAGGTGTCAATTTATTAATCATAATGAAAATCTCTTCTACAAAAGATGTTCATACTTGAAAGGCCCTTATATATAATTATGTTAATTAAAAAATCTTCGTTTTTAATTTGATTTAATGATTAATGCGGCGAGCGTTTACAGACAAATCAGGGGAATTTTAAGCATATTTACTGGAAATCAAGGAAATGTTAAGGATTTTTTTTATTCAGATTCTGTTGCCACCCTGACATATCCCTTTGATCGCTAGAATGGTAGTAATTATTAAAGACATGATATTCAAATTTTTTAGATATAGCCATTGACACTAACTACCCTTGAACACTGAGGTGTAGGCTATAGCCCTCACAACAATATCTCAATGTTCAGCATATAGCATTAGTTAGACATTTTATTGAGTTAAAAATATTCTAGCGGAGGCTAATTTTTTCTAGAGAGGCTGGGCCTCATCCCCTAGTTATGCCAATGGAAATAGCCAAAATGTACCTCCTGTCCCTGAAAAGCGTGTTTTGGATTATAAAATGATATAACAAAGAACAGAAATCCAAATATATCGTATTATATACCATATAGGATACGAACGTAATTATACTATAACACTGATATCAATTTCATTGTCACTTTTTTATCACTTATTCTCTCATCACTTTTAAAAGGCATTATTTTTACGTTTTCAATGTGCCGTGGATAAATAATAAAAGAGCGTTCCATAATGAAATGCTCTATAATTATAAGTCATAGCTAAGCCATGATGGCTTAGCTGGAATGACTTGAAAATTTAATTTACTTTCTTGAATGTGTAGAGATTTTTTTTACACTAGTTCTACTTCTGTTTCGTCTTTACCTTCACAAAGAATGGGGGGGGGAAATGCTAAAACTTGGACACTTTTTAAACGTAACTTCAAAAATGTTGCAACCTTTAGCTGCAGCTTCAATCTCTTCATCGTTTTTTTCCTTTCCACAGGCATTTTTGAAACTGTATAATCAAAATGTTAAACTCTTGTAATCAGGATGAGCATGACCTTTTCTAGTTTGGGATGAAAGACGTTCACCACGTGGCTGCCATTAAAAGGTCATGGGTTTACGTGGAAATGATACATATATGTAGTTTTGCTCGTTTCCTATACTGGTACATTGGATTTGGTATAGACCAGAGTTAATCTCTGATGTGACGTAACGCACCCAGTCGTAATATAATGCCAACTATACCCCTTTAAGAATTCCTGAAAGGAGGGGGATGAGGTCCTGAGACAGGGATTTGGGGAGAGGTGGAGAAGAGACGCGCAACAGCAGGAAGTGAAGAAACGGCATTGTAGTAGTTCAAAAATAATAAATTCCACAGAAACGCATATAGCTATTTCAATTGCATTCACAAAACAAATTCTACAGCAACATATATTTTTGTGTGACCCATACACCCGTAGAGTTTGTTACTCAAACCTTCAATATATTATTTGTGAACATATACAAATAGCTAGATGAGACAATTGGGGCCGCGCCCCTGCTGGCCACACCTTGGCTATAGACCCGGTTAAGCGTAAGATAATTATCAATGAACCAGTCTTGGCATTTATTTATTTGCGTATTATCAATATTTACAAGATTAGATATATTTAATCCACTAAAAAAGACACTAGTATCATCGACAAACATTTATGGTTTACCATCATGATGAACATAAAAAAAATTATTAACGTATATTAAAACAGTATGGGTCTAAGCGATGTGCCCTGAGATGCACCATATTGTTAATTAATAGCAAAGATTTACAATTTCCCCCTTTAATATAATACTTGCGATTGCCCAGATGATCATTAAATATTCTATGAACCATACGTCTCATCGCGATGTAATGTAATTTATATAGTAATATATCATGATCAATTGTATCGAATGCTTTGGATAAAAATGAAAAAAATAGAAAAAAAAACTTTTTATAACCTATTTTCCAAGTTGTTACGTATTACAATAGGAACTCTTTAATTCGGCACGTTCGGGATCAGGGTCGTGCCGGATTAGCGATTTTGCAGGATTATCGAACGTTAATATGGTTTTAACGGGAATACCAAAGGAAAATTAATACAGTACACTGATATTAAAAACAAGCTGTAATAAGCTGCTCTGTGGCAAGAAAAAATACACATCAGCGTTACTGTTTAAAAAGTCTGTGATATCACGTTGTCTCCGTAATTCGGATCTTTTCTTCAAAACATCTTTACAGATTATACACAAATTTGAGTTCTACAGAGATATAATCTTTGTTGGATAAATGTATTTAATGCATCATTTTAGCTTCATCTACCATGTCTCCTTCTTAATCCTACCTGGCGGTCAAGGTCAACGAACGCCCGAATCGGCCAGAAAAAAACGAACGCGAGCAGCTCGATCGATGCCGGATTATAGAATGTGCCGAACCAATGAATATCGGATTGAAGAGCTTCTACTGTAATTCATTTATTTATAATAAAATGCCTTCTGTTGTTCTGTATTTCTGAAATCCAAGTTGGTTATTGTTTATAACAGAAAAATGTGAAAGGTAATCAGTTAGACGTTTGCGTAATAGTTCATCGAAAATCTTTAAGAATGTAGTTAATAAAGTTATTGGTCTATAATTGTCTATATTATTATATTTCCCTTTTTAAATATTGATATTATTTTAGCTTGTTTAAATTGATTTGGAACAATTGATGTGTGTTAAATTACATTAAAGATAAAGGTAAAATGTTCAGCAATATATTCAATAACTTTTTCAACACATTTGAGTAAAAGTCATCGGGATCACAGTTGATTTTTTTATCAATATTAAATAATTCTCTCATAACCTCTGGTATAGCAATATTGGATATATATTAGATAATGTGCATACATAGATGTCTTCAATTTGTGAAGCATTCGTTACTGTTAATGATTTTTGTGTAAATCAAATTCTGAAAACAAGAAAGTAGCCATTGGCTTAAAGTTGTTGGGGGTGGGGGATCAAATGCTGTCAAGAACATGTCAAAATATAACACATAAGTTAAAATCATTTCATATACTATATTTGTTAATGAAATTTCAACGTATTTTGGATTGGGCTAAACTACGGGAAAACGGTTATCTAAATAGTAATATTTGTTTATGGCGACAAAGGAAAACTTACCGAGAAATCCATTTATTTTCGTCCTTCTGAGATGCATGTCTACACACTTTACTTCTATTCACTAGCTGTTGAAGATAACGTTTACGGAAATAACTCAGAAAGAAAAAGAATTACGACATCAAAGTCAATAATACGTCGATATATGGTATAGTGGTAAGACCTTAGTTAAACTAAAATTAGGAACAATTTAATTTGTTTTGTCTGGATCCCTTAAATAAAACAAAGAAATTTCTAAAATTGGAATTAAAATTGGACAAATAAAATTTTGCAATTAAATTTCAATGGTTTAAAATTGATTAATTAAAAATATAACACAATTTACAGAGTACTTTGAGCTGCATAAATGTATAAACATCCGATTGAACTGTGCAGAAACGAGTACGTACGGATAAACGATTAGATATTAAGAAACTTAAAATAGATGGAAATTCATTTAAAACAATTCATATATTTTCTTAAAATTGAAGTTTGGAATTTGCATAGAAATTATGCAATCAGTTTTGTTGTTACCTTCAAACTGATTAATTTATATACGAGATGATTTGCTTTTCCCGTGCTTTTAGAAAGTGGAAAACAAACAATTTAGGCTTTTTCTTTTTTGCATAATAAATCGACTTTATAAAACAGCTTCTGCCGGTAGAAAGAGAGAATAATGGAAAAGTTAGGGAAATTTTAGATTTTAAATTATACATACCTTCTGAGTTCAAATGTTACTCTTTTAGCAAGAAACACAATATTTTGACATAGTTTTTAATAATTTTAAACATTTCATAAGATATATGAATATGTCAAGATTAACGGAATATTTTTATACAAATTTTTATAACAACTTATTTAAATAATGCAAAAAATATACACTAAAATTATTGTTCAATCTCTTCTTGTTTTCAATAAACGTATCTCAGCATATATATACTTTTCTACAATTCCTTTGACTAAAATTGTTTTTAATATAACTACCTCCAAAACTTATTTTTTGTCATGAATATGTCCCAATTTTATAAATTTGATGTAAAGGTTAATAGTTTTTATAAATCAATCTCACATACGTATATAGCAAGATTATTCACTAAAATCATGCACACTGATTTTGAATTTAGCCGATGTCAAAGGGAAAGAATCTCCAAGTAATTTTATATAAAATATTGCTAATGAATAATTTGGCAACAGAACTTTAACACAATGACGGAAATTGTTTGTAAATATTAATTCCTTTTAAAAAAATATGGTTTAAACAGATTTTAAAAATTTGGTTGTTCTTTTCGCTAGACAATGTACAAAAATATTACCAAAGAATGAATGATTTAGCCCATCGCGACTAAATTTTAATTAAAATTTATTTATTTCCTTGAAATATCTAATATTTAAGAAATTTTACAGGTAAAAAAACATGTTCCCGAAAACAAGCATACCATTTCTTTTATAAAGTATTTTAACTAGTAAGTTATTATATACAAATATATTTTAAAGGATGTTAAAAGATAAACTTCTAAATTTTATAACTACGGTAGAATTTTTCCCTAGGTATCAAAATGCAGAAACAAACATCAGTATTTTTGCTATAATGCAACAAAATTTTGAGGATTGCTCTTCCGAACGTCAAGTTGACTCAAAAAATTTGTCTACTTCCAGAAAGCGACGTCCCTTCTATTAGATTACTGACCAACTGCAGAACACGTCTAAAATGTATGCGAAGTCCATGTACTGTCAACATTTTTATGTCCATATAAATGTCACAAACGCTGGAAATTTCTGGAATATAATCTCCTGGAAATTATAGATAGACATATGTCAACTTCCATTTACAACATGATATAACAGTTTGCAATATTCGCTTGCTGATAAGTTTTTTATGGGACATGATTATCTGTTCCTAATTTCCTCTTTGGAAATGAGCACTTAATAGAAAAGGTTATTTATAAGAGTATTTTTGTTCGATAGGTTGCAGTGTATCAAAAGTAAACAACGAAAAATATGAAAGAATAACGCGGATTCAAAATCAGCTTGGAGGAATAAAGATCCGAAAATGCAAATTATATATTCGCTATCAAACAAATTGTGACTTAGGGTAAATCCGGGTTACATGCCGCATCATGTATAGATTGCTCACCCCCTAGTTCTGAAACGGGCTGTGGGATGACACTGCAAAAAATACCAAAGGTGCGCCATTTAGTACTATTAGTACATATTTAGTACATTTAGTACATTTAGTAAAAATCGTGTTCCTGTGCCTTTTTGTTTTTAAATTAACAAATATATAAGGCGAATTAGAGTTTATTATGAAATATTTTCGTGTGCTATCGTATTTTGTATATTACAGCTAAGACTTTAACGATGTCAGTGGATTCCCTGTTTGAGCGAAGCATAGTCTTAGTATAGAGTGTTTTTATTGTTATTTTGCCAGGTTTGAATTCAAGATCAGGAAGGCGTGGGGTGAGGCATCTATACCTTACAAATTGGTATACATGCCGCAGTTAAAATCAGGGACATATGCCGCGCGTATTCTTTCGGATGTTAATTTTAATTTTTAGAATTTTTTGTTATTTTGCGCCAAATGCCGTTAAATATAATCGCAAATCCTAGTCAAATGTCTCCAATTTAATTATAATTTTCTTTTCTTACAAATACATAAAAATATCATCAAAGTTTTCAAAAAATCCGCCAAATTCATAAAAAAGCTCTCCAAATCCGCTTTTTTTCGATTGAAACAATCGAATAAATATGCATTTGAGTCGAAAGCATAAGACCTTGTGGATTCACAGCCATCCACGAGTAAAGGTTTGCCTGAAAAGAATATTACAATTCCATCGAAACATTTGCATGCAATATCTCCAATTTCAAAACTAATTAAAGAAAAAAGGAAAAGCAACGAAGAAATAGGCACTTGTCTTAACCATTGCAGAAAACAGAAGACCGTTAAAAGAAAGTGTTGGAGAAGAAAGTTGGAAAAGAAAGAAACAGAAATAACTAAAGAAGGTGGTTAGATTATGAATCAAATAGTCATAGTACTAGTTCTGAAGTAGATGATGTTTCTGCGTTTGATTTCATTGCAATAGAGAAAATCAGAGGTTATCCTAATGAGATTAATAAAACAAAGGAAAATGAAACGGGGTCATCACAAACTTTGGATGTGAATACATGCAATGAATATGAAGAAAATTATTATCACACAACTGAAGATGCGAATGGTTACGTTGTGCTATATGTAAGTTTGCGATTGCTTCATGCAGAATGTACGATTTTCGATGAGTTTTGTGCCGACTGTGGGAGAGAGAGAATAGATTAAAAAATCAACCCAGCCTATTTGAAAAAAAAAGTAATTCATTTATATCATTATTTTGTCCATGTTTGTTCCGATTCTGAAAATGAGTGCAAAATAAAAACAGCAGATGTTTTTTAAATTTATTCAATTTTTATGTTTTATAAGATCGCAATTTCAGTTATTCTATTTTTTCATAACATAGTTGTTGAAGAAACGTATTTGATAGGAAGTAAATTCATTTACTATACGAAACGCGGCAAGCCTCATGGTGCGGCGTAACACCCGACACACTTGGGAGAGATGCCGCAACGAAGGGTGTTAAAAAATAAATTATAGCGGCTTATTGAATTTTTTGTAAATTATTTTTTTCTAATATATATGCTTCTTAAAAGTGTATCGATTATTATGACTAAGTAAATTTCATGTTTGTGCGCCATGGGTCTCAGAATATCGATTTTAAAAAAAGTGAGGCATGTAACCCGGATTTACCCTATATGCGAAGATTATAATATGACCTATACGCATATGGCATTTGTGGTTATTGGATTAAATGAGTGCAAAACCTGTCGTTCTAAATTACATATTATGTATTTCTTTAGGTCGCAAAGAAATCATTAAAATAAATAGCCCAACTGAACGTTAAAAGCTTTATATGATCCATTGGTCGCTTCACTAGTGTGCGTAAATTGAGTTCGGATTCAAGACTTACGAGACATAAATCAAAACTACATTGAATTGATTTCCCATTTTCAATCTAGACGGGTCATCAGGACAAGGAAATTGCATTCCCAATAACTTTATTACATTTAGTACAAATTACGACGGCGAACTCCATTTTCCAAGTATATAAATGCCATAATAATCGTTCTTAAAATAAATGGAAAAATGGAACTCTATAATTCTTCATAAATTGCAGGCATGATGTTATTATTTGGCCAGGAGTGCAACTAGGGAACAGTGTCACGTCCGTAATTTCCATTTCTGGAACACTTAATTTATTCTGTTTGCCGTAAAATAATTATCATAAATTTGCTCATAATATTAATAGTTCTGAGCTTTTGGATGGAACCTCACTCAATAAATATTTATAATTTATTTTGAAAACTTTAAATATTGTCTGTTACGTTTTTCACATTGGTATTCAAATTAACTTTAAGGCTACTTCTTTATTCAACATATATCAGTCGCACTCTTTCATATTTAAATGTGTCGAAACGATTTCAAAGTCTTTCACAATTAGACATTTGTTGGTATGTATTAAAAAGAACAACAAAAATAGTTTGCAAATAATTATAGTAATCAACATGGATATAAGAGTTTTTAAAATAATTGCAATATATGATAGATTAGTTGCTCAACCGTTGATAATACTACCGACTTAAAGGTAGAAAATGTGATAAAGAATTTGTTTGTGGTAAAGAATTTGAAACCTATCAGAGATCAGCAGTATAGTTTGTATATATAGCAACAGGCAATGTACTGGCAAAACGAATAATCCTGTGAGTGGATTGTGTAATTTAATGTGATTGACATGCAGGTCGTGCTGGGGATAGTAAGAGAAGAAAATAGAAGAGAAGAGCGGGAGCAGCGTACGGAAAAGGACGTCTCAATTTGACGTGAACTTGGAGTTCGGTCGGAGACTTCAAGGCAAGCAAAGTCGCAGGTGGGAAGACTCACAACCTTCCTACTTGAAAGTATCGCACGGGCTCCACTTGGAAAGTTTTTATTAAAGCTCCAAAAATTCTCTATTCGCTCACGAGCTACAAAATCATACGCATCAGCTGCGTAGAGTTATATTCATCGCCACTGCAGAGTGAAGAATTCCGGCTGACTATAATTATTCATCGCTGTTTACCGCAGCAGAAGATCCTGCGTTTGTTCGTAAAATGCGCCGAGTCCTGCTGAACTGACGCCGAAGAATCCCGGCTGTTCATCGTTGTTTTCAGCACCAGCAGAGCCTGATGTTTGTCCTTAAAATACTCCCAGTCCTACTGAACCGACGCAGCAGCATCCCGCTTGTTCACCATTGTTTTTCCGTACCATCAGGGCCTGACTTTGTCTGTAGAATTCGCCGAGTCCTACTGAATCGACGCAGCGGTATCCCGCTGTTCATCGTTGTTTTTCGCACCAGCAGAGCCTGACGTTTTCCATAAAACACAAGTCCAACAAGAGTGGAGCAGCAACATCCCCGCAGCCCCGTAAATGTTTTCTCATCAGAAATTGGACTTGGATTTTGAAGTGCACGACGAGCCACAGCGTAATGCACCTGCAACAAAACAACGGTCACGTGACTGCAACACCCCATCATAACAGTCGCACGTGAGTCAATATCCATTTATTCCCATTTGTACGAGGTGTACCATTATTTAGGTTTAATTTGAAAATTAGGTTATGAAACATTCTATTTTTCCCATTTGCCCTTGCTTACTCAGGCAGTATTTCTTGCATTGTTTTAATTTAATATCTGGCATACGTTCTCAGTATTGGTGTAATTTATTGTATTGTCATATTGCAATTTAGATAGATATTGTTGCTGAGCCGTTGATTTGATAACAACCTGTATTGATAAATCACAGCACCATAGCAAGAATATCAGCTAGACATTTATGTTTCTTTCCATGTGGAAACTTTCGCCATTTATATAACTGCATAGAATTTTTAGAGTAGTAATTAGTCATAATTAAATTTGTTACGTTTGTTTGAATTAGTTCTCTCCTTTTTTGTGTTTTGCATCCCTATACTGATTTCACGGCCATTTGACAATCATATGTTTCGCAAAGAAACTGACGGGTTATTAAGCAATGATAAGCGTAATGATAGGTGCATTTATCCAAGTTAAGCAATTTGGCACATTATTATTAACTTAATAATAATAATAATAATTTATCGTCTCCTTTTGTCACAAAGGAACCATTTAGTAGGACACGACCCCATGCCTGCTGTTTGCTGGACAAGTGCTATTCATTAAACTGCAGGTGACTAGTCATTTCTTATCCTGCGAGTGTATTTATGCGTTTCACTGTTAATAATATTATATATTATTAAAGCGTTTGTCCATTCGTGAATAGGGCCATTAAGGTGTTCATTCAGGGATGAAAAATTAATGTCATGATTCAGGAATATATTTTTATATAAATTTAACTTATTATACTTTTCCTAAGACAACCCACATTATTTACTTTGTTGGAAGGATAAAAGATATATATTAATGAAAATTGACGCAGTTGAAAATTTTTTTCTCTATCCAACGTATGAATGCATCGTTCTACCATTCGAATAGGGTTTCTTATTTCCCTATTTACTAGTGAAATTCAAATCAATATCAGAACTTATGCGGGTTTATAATGCCAAATATCTTTCAAATGTATATGGATTACATAAAGTTGAATAGATCATAACTTAGAATAGGGAACATCCTCATTATTAGTCGTTGAAAATTGAGTTCATAATAAAGTATGCTGAGAATGGAGGCGTTTAGTCACATACCTTTTCCTGCTACTACTGGTAAATTTGAGAAGATAGTTGAGGCATTATAAAACAAATTCGCAATTGTAGTTGTTATAGCACAGCAGAAGATTCTACAAATTTCCATTATTTAAAACATATATAAATGTTAACCACCTTATTAATAGAAGTAGAAGCTTTGTAAAATGGTTATATATAGCTATTTATTCTACGATTCCATTAAATTTATATTAAAAGGGTAATAATGGGTTTTATGTATGTTTATAATTATTCAAACAAATATTGTTCGAGCTTTAACTCAGCAAAAGGATTTATTGGCGTTTGGACTATTGCTTGCCACGTAAATTGAATTAACAAAATTTAACTTATACGTAATGTACGGCGAAGAATGAGCCTTTCTAATTACGACTGAAAATATGGGTAAAATTTTCTTTTTTAATCAGAAAATCATTTCCCAGAAATCGGTTTAGTCATGTAAATTTTTTCTTACTTGATTTATATGTTTCCTCTAAGTTGAACTGCATTTCAATGCCTTGAGACCTTCTCTCTGTCGTTCGTCTACATTCGACGTCTCATCTCAGAAAAATAAACATCTATTTCACGCCCATGGTTGGAAGGTCCTTTAAAGTGGGAATACTACATCAGAACATCCAATACTTTTAAATCGTTTACACATAAGATATGTAAACCGTATTCGGTTTAAAAAAAAATTGGATTTTTCTATTTTTACATAAATTTATATGGTAATTTTGCGTGGCATAGTACAAAGTAAGGTTTCAGTAATATAAGTATACGATATATAATTTATGTTTAATTATGCGTATAGGATCTCTTGCCGATTTAAGATGTTTAACCGCTGTACCTTATCAGAACAGCAAATTGATAGTCCCAAGGAAGTAGTGTGTGGTCTAGTCATTCATAAATCACTTGGACAAGAGGAAAGTGAGCCGATTCCTGCCACGGAAATACGTAACATAATACGTGGTTTCTTCTCAACGTTAATCATTCATATTATTCCCTAGTGCGTGATATTCCCAAGCTAGGTTATTATTCGATCTATGCAGAGATGTGAATACATATAATTGGGTTATAGGAGGCATGAATGATTTATTTGTAAGGCTAAATAACTGGGAAAGTTGTGTTTGCCATTGAATTTTTAAACCTTATGTAGCAAAGGGTTTTGTTCGAGATAAAGGAAATACTGGTTCTATATTTTGCTGTGGTTTTCATAATTCAATTATTCAAAATATCTCATTATTCTAAAGCAGAAATCACGTGCGCATTTATATATGTTCGATACACAAATACTTCAGTTAATAAAACATTTGTTCAATCAATAGTTTTAATAACCCTCATAAAATGAAAATCAAAAATATATTTATATATTTTAAATATTTAATAGATTTATATAATGATGCGATGAATATCCGCTATTCAGTCACCTACTTCCCTGATTAGTTTATGAATAAATTTGATTGTGAATAAAAATTCAATATGGTTGATGGTGTTCTAAAGATGTAATATCAATCAGTTTCCCTGATTGCCAATGAGACAATATTAAAATTAAAGAATGGAAGTTGAAGAGAAATTAATTAAAAAAGTTTAACGCTTTAATTTTTTATTAAATTAGGATTTTTCATCCTTAAGGTCGTGTAGTGCATTAAATTTTATATAACAAACAAACATACCTATGAAATTTTACAGCTTGAATTAACTGCTTAACGGGAACTGTTTTAACTTATTACTTTTAAAATATTTTTCGTATAATTGAATAATGCATTGTTTTTTTGGATCTAGAGCATAGAATATTTAACTGTGAGATTATGTTTTTTTTGCATTTTACTAATCCACAAAATTCAAAAGAATTTTTCAGCTGATTTTAAATGTGCACCAGTCATAATAAATATCATTTTTAAAGCCAGAAAATTTGGATAACTAAACTTCAGAAAAATAATAATAAAATTATCTGTTTTAGCGAACAAACAAGAATCAAAAATCTAGAACGATGAAGGTCAATTGACGGACAAACCTTCTTTTTTTATATTTTTAACCATAAATCATTTTTAAAGGAAAGATATATAGAGTCATTATACAGAAAACCCCAAAAATGCATTATATTCTTTACCATACAACTTGCAACTAGTAAGTTATTAATGATAGAATTATTTATTCAGTAATAAAAATCTGCTTATATACTGAAACGAAAATATATGCATCATAAAAAATAATGTCTCCAGCATTATTATAAGGAAAAAGTTACAAAAATTTAATGCTTCATAAAACAATCTAAACCGTTAACTCAAATAAAGAAAAGTTAATTTGAATAAAAATATAATAAAATCAATGAATAATGTATTTTCATATTAAAATTTGTGAAAGATTTCTTTATGATATAATTTGCTGATATTCCTAAATAGGTTACAGTATTTTGTTTTTAGTAGTCTAATGAAAATCTCCATAGGAAGTTTTATTTGAAAAACCAGAAAGAAGTGGGACTCCTCTCTCCAGCATTTTAATGAAATTTAGGCTTTTTTGCTTATGTTATGACCTAACCCTTTCAAAGAATTGCTTTTATCCTCCGAATACATTTTCTTAAATCGTTACCTTTCATATATTATGTACTTATTAAATTTTCAAAATTCAACATGGAAATGCCCCTTTACCTAAGTAATGCTACAGTTGCGCATGGAACTGTTGTGCATGTGAAATTGTGTAAAAATACATGTAAAATGTCGTACAAATTCAATGAAAATTAATTGTCATGAAAAAGGGAAAACTCTTACAAAAAATTGGAGTAACCAAATAAAGATTATTCAAGTAGGGATATTTTGGGATTGAAAATTTATATTCTTTCGCAAATTCAACGAAACTGTAATTATTAATTTGATAGGAGGAGGGATATATTACATCATGGGATTATTTTGTCTTAAATTTTATCTGCAAAAATAGAGAAACGTCAGATATTATAGAATTTTCTTTGTAAGAATTTTAGACTTTCGGCAGACAGCTGCGCTCTTCTAATACTATAGTAATTGACGTGCAATAAGCTGACATTGTAAAAATCGATTATTTAGATTAATTCAAAGTGGTTATCAGAATGTACCAATTATCGATAGGTGTTTTGTTCTTTATCTTTCTTAAAACATCATCATCTTAAAATATCATCTTTCATAATATTAATCTTTCATCTTTCATCCTCTTTCATCTTATCATCTTCCATCATATTAAAATATCATCTTTCTTAAAACAGTGACACCAAAGAAAAGAAACTTCTTATCAAGATTAGGTCCAATAATGAAGGCGTTTTGTGTACAGATGCTATTTGTTTGCACTTTTATGGCACAAAAAGACAAACAGCGAATGTTAAGCTATGCCGAGACCTTTAGTTTTCGGGGAACCAAAATCTCATTCACCATAGGAACAAAACCTCCGATTAAGCTGACTAGGAAAATGGTAAGCGCGCCGAAATAACATTAAGGACCTAGCTAGGCTTAACGATATAGTAAATGAAGGTGCTGCCATTAAACCACCGTAGGATACTGGACCTACATTTTGCCGAGCAGTCCAAAAGGGATATAGGGGTTATAAAGCTTCAAAATATCGATTTTTTTAATATTTAAAAAATTCAATGATTTTCTGTGAACATTTTAAGACCAAAATTACTTTTCTGCTTGCAGTAGTTCCAAAGTTATCGTTAAATCTGTGTGACTACGTTTGATCTAAACTGTATTTAAAGGGACCGAAAAAACAAACTCAAAATATATCTAAACGTAATTTTACTTACTACTGTAGACAAAAAGGAAGTATTTTTGATTAACTTTTACGGCAAATGTGAGTAAATTTAATTACAGTTAAATTATAAAAGGAAGTAAACTATTATCATCAGCTTCATTTGTTGTTTGCAAACGCTATTTCTTTCAGCGTGTTCACGTCTGCTTTGCTGCGTTTTGAATTTCATTTTTCTTTGGAATTTTTGAGCCTGCGTTAGATATTTTTGTTAGCTTTGCTGATTGTTTATTTACTTTATATTGTTTGTATTACTTCGTTATTATTTCGTTTGAGCATGAGTAAAATGTAGAGTCGATCCATTGGCTATAGACCTAGGAAACGTCATTTTCGAAGAAATGAACATAGAGTAGAGACTGAGGTGGAAAAAATGCATAATCCAAATCAACATCAACAAAGAAATTCAAACTGGATTCTTCTCTTATTATGGAAGACAATTAAAATGATTTAAAGGATATTCTAATGAATCACCATGGTATTTGAAAAATTAGAGAAAATGTTATGCTGTAGCGTTTGCCAATCAAAGGTGACAATTGAGGATAAAAGGTCCAAGTTTTATCATGATTATTTCGGTTGTTTGTTTCCTTCGTCGTGAAATTGGAAGATTTCAAAAGTCTCGAAGGCTTAGCAAAAACAAAAGAACAGTAGGTAATAGCGTATGATTTATGCGATGAGGTGCATCTGTCAAGGACTTGAAGGTGTAAGGAAGTTTTGCGACCTTATAGACTTACCGCCTCCATCCATACAAAAGTCGTACAAGAATATCATTGGTAAAATTCGGAACGCAACCACCGAAGTTTGCGAAATGGCAATGACGAAGTCAGTAGTGGAAGAGTCCTCACTTACTGATGTAAATGATGTGATCGTAAGTGGAGATGCGTCGTGGAACACAGGTAGCCACTTATCGAAAGCTGGTGTATGTACAATTATTAGCAGTGACAGTGAGAAAATTCTGGACGTGGAAGTGCTATTCATTGTGTGAAAGATCTGCCAGGACAAATTGGTGAAAAATAGGATAAAACCTCGTGAGTGCCTGAAAAATCATTCAGGATCAGTGGGGAAAATGGAAGTCACTAGAATGTTGAACATAGCAGCAAGGTGACTTATTAGCACTGCAGATTTCATCTTCTCCTCTTTCTCCGAGACCCACCTGCCGGCACTGGAATCTCCGCAGTGTTACAGATTAAGAAAACATTATTATGGAAATATTAACGTTAACCTTTATATATTTACACACTACATTATTCAATCAGTAACATATACAGGGTGCTCCGAAAACACTATCTGAAAAGTATATTGCCGTGATCCTTGTGCAAAGTGGACCATAATGGACTTGTATATAGGGGGTCGGAAATGCATATCCACGAAGTTATGACTATGAACAATAACAAAGTATGATTGGATAAAAAAGGTAGTTACACCTATAATGAACGTATTTGTCCAATAGACCGCATCTGAGCTCTATTATCCAAAAACAGGTTTCTTTTTCTCCGTTTGTCTCTGGAATGTGGAAGTTAACAATTTCGAGCCAATGAAAATTGTGATTGAAAGTTTGGCTCGCCCCTTGAATTTAGTTTCCTAAATTTGTCCGTCGCCAGTTTTTGGCGAGAATGGCGAATTTTTGGCAAGCTATTTACAAACTGAAACTTTGATTTTTATGGCCTTTAAATTCCTCCCCCACCCCGTAAGCAAAAATTAACATTGAAAATAAACTAACATAGGAAAATAAGCACAACAGCAACCCCCCTCCCGAAAGTGCTTACATAGTACTTGAACTCTCCCTATTAAATTTTTTCCATGGTAAATGGAAATACAAACCCTGCGACTCGGCCACCATGCCGGCGCCCGCAGTTATAATTTAGAATCGATCAAGACATAAGCGTACGGGAGAGGGATTCATGTGGGCCATAACCCCACCCCCCCACGCAATTGAGAGAATATTAACGAAGGTCCAAGGGCAGACTGGGTTCTTTCAAAGGGCGCGAGTCCTATAGCCCATGAGGGCGCAAGTCCTATAGCCCATGAGGGCGCACCGGATGTGCCGGGGCGCCCGTTGGCCGGCGGCATAGTCCGCCCCTGAATAGATCTACCGAAAGCTATGATATAGAGGTAAACCTTCTCATTCGAACCAACCCCTTTTAGGAATTTTCTGGGTACGTTACTGGATCAAGGGTAATTTTTCGATACTAACTTTTATTATCAAGCTATTTATTATTTAAAAAAAGTTAAAACATGAACAAAAATAAAAGAATCTTCGGAGCATAAAAGTTTATGATTGGCAGGTGGAGGGCATTGACGGATCCAGTACGAATCCCAGAGGTGAGGGTGTCGATTTGTATGAAAGTGCACAAAGTAATTTTAAACTTCAGGCGGGGGTATCCCAGTAGCGCAGTTGGTAAGGCGTCCGTATACGGATCTTGTTAACGCATGCTGGGCGGAGGGTTTGTTCCTTTTAGTACTGGGCGCCCTTGGCCGCACCGGGTCCCTGTGCAATTCACCCTTCCCCCTATTGCCTGCCCTGCCCTTCGTAGCAAAAATTGAAACATTCCTTAGGTAAACTTCTTTAATCGGTGTTGCGAGTCTCGAGATATTTATTTTTCAAACTAAACTTCTTGTTTAGAACCAAGAGGGCTCCCACGGATCTTGAGGCCTCCTATGTTCGTAGTGCACCACTGTGTGAAGTTGCCAGCCCTACATAGGAGCTCTAAAATCTTTATTTATGAAATTGCGCTAATTATAAAATCAAGTCGCCAATCTCAGCAACCACAAAAAATGCCAATACTCCATTAAACCAGTTTTAGGATGCAATGCAGCAACCCCACGACGGAGTTGAAATTTTCGGGGGAGGCAACTTCTTGGTTTGTAAGTGCAATTGGTCATTATAGATCCCGCCTCTGTGAAATAAAAGTATGCAAAACTCCGTTGATATTCATTTCCGACCCCCCATGTAAAGGGTCATTATGGTCCATTTTGCACAAGAATCACGGCTATATACTTTTTAGACGCTGTTTTCGAAACACCCTGTTTGTTAATCCTAATTACACCCATCAATGCTTAGTAACAAATACAGGAAAATTATATAGCAACAAATTCAATAATTCATACTCTCATACAAATTTTATGATCTGGGGGAAATACATAAGTATAACATGATTCGAACTTGTATATTAGTATGCAATCACATTTTTAAAACTTATACACTAGCAAGTTGTTTCGTGCTACTTTATGGTAAAGGAAACAAAGAGAGAGCCAGCCTTGGTTTTTTAAGTATGAATATGTCTGTACTCTAAATATAGAAATCCAGAGCAAGCATTAGTATTCGGGCCACGCTTGCTTGCAATCTTTGTTGAAAACGCGATTGTTGACAAGAAAGTTAATAAAATAAATTGCTCTACTACCAGCACACGACGCATCCTTTATTAGATTAGTGACCAATCGTAATACACTCCCAAAGTATATACGAAGTAAATATGTTGTAAGCGTTTGTATGTCTGTATAAACAAGGAAACAGCATTTATATATCTGTATAGACAAGAAAACAGTGTTTATATATCTGTATAAAAACGCTGATGAGCCGTGTGTGTAGCCTAAGTTCCAGGAACAACGTGGAATTTATCAATAGTCTCATGTCAGCTTTTATTTATATTAGAATATAATTACTTCCAATATTTGTTTCTCAATAAACATTCAATAAGAAAGTATTATCACCTCAAATATTTAATTAAAGTCACTTCTTAAGAAAGTAATCAATTATAAAGTAAGGTTTCTTTCAAATGAAAAGCAATATCCTTCCTCCACTTACCGTTCACATATGAAAGTTAAACCATGGAACTGATGAAAACTTAAATTATGACGCAAATAATTTACGCAGAAATTAAAGGTGCAAAAACGTACGCGGCATTTTGTTCATAATAAAACGACTTGTATAGTGTAGGCCTGTAAATAATATGACCGACTTGATTATGGCTTTTTTTTTTGTAATAAGCTGAAATAAAAGCAAAACACGATTCTGTAATATATATATATATTGACTCTAAACGAAACACGTTAAAATGTTTTAGGAGACTTTATATAGCTATCTAAAGAAGCTTCAGTGAAGGTTAATAAGTTTTAGATGACGTTTTAATTGCTTTACTAAGGCAGTTGAATCGAATTCGGGCTTACATCCAACGAGACAGCAAGAATTCTTCGAATTGATTTTCCATTTTCAATCTAGACAGGTCAAGAGGACGAGGAAATTGCTTTCCCAGATATGTTTATTGCATTTAGTACAAATCAAAACATTAATCTCGGCTCCCCGAAGTATATAAATGCATCACAATCTTTCTTAAAATAAATAGATATGTGAAGGATTGCAATTCTCAATACACACAAAGTTTTGCCATAAAAAAATCAAAATTTTCAACAAAATATTGTAAGGGTCACCTTTTTGCCTAGAACTGAGCTCGAAAACAATATTGCGTCTCAAATGGCGGTTCCTGGAATGTTTGAATTATTCTGTTTCACTTGAATTAAATTATAATAAATCTATGCTATTAATAATTTTGAAATTTTGAGCAGCAATTCATTCAGCAATAATGCATGATTTATTTTAAAAATGTACATTACCGGATGGTAAATATGAGGATAATTATTTTGAATATTTTTACATCTTCTGTATGATCGAAATAGTTAATTTTTCTGTAAAGGATATTTCAATTTAATGCAAATATATTTATACACTTTTCTATTCCTAAACCATTCACAGTTTTTGAGGTGCGGTATGTCTTATATGTAAGTAAGCAAACAGCTTGAGCCTGAGTGCATCTAATTGCAGAGAATATAATTATATAACACGTATTGAAAAGGTTGCACTAGATGATAGGTAATAGCTTATGTAATAATTACTAACGGCAACAGGCTGGGAAATGTGATTTTGTACGTTTAAGCTTTTCTCGAGATGACAAATGACGGAAAGAATGATTATTTTTTAATTCTAAGAAAACAGGTCGATTGATTTTTTACTCACCGAAGGCAAACATAAAATCCCATACATGTAACCGAAAGCAAACTTGAGGTTCTGTTTTAACTGCTGTGTATATGAAAACGAAACAAAATAGCTTATATAGAAAACATGCCACAATAAACATGGTAAGAAAAATACATTGAAGACAGAGAAAAGGATTAAACTGAATGATAAAATTTGGAAAATTTAAATATTCCCAACTATTTAACAGGTGGTCATTTATGGTAATTTAAGAATTAGTGCTAAGTTATTGAATTTGCCAATATATGTATACTATGCTACGTAGTATTAAATCATTTGTCCAATTGTTAATGGAGCATTTGGTATTTTCATTCATAAATTGGCAATTAATGTCTTGCATTAAATTATCAGGTTATATTTGACCCATTTTATCCGAGACATTTTCTAATGGGGAAACTCAACTATTTATTCTGTTGGAGGGAGAAAATACGAATTAACGAATATTAATAATTAAATTAATTAATATGAATTCATGAATTAACAAATATATATTAATGGATTAATAAATATGAATTAAAGAATATGAATTAATGAATTATGAATATAAATATAAATAACTCAGTTCGAAATTTTTGTCAATATGCAACGTATGAATGCATTACATTTCTATTCAAATAAAATTCCTTGTCGTCCAATTTTATCACAGCATCCAAATAAACATAAAAATTTAAAGGTATTTTAAACACAGAGGACCTGTCAATAAACATATAGTTTAGACAAATTTGAATATTTCATATCTTAGACTAAAGAACGTCACGCATTAGTATTCATAGAAAACTGAGCTCGTAAGCACGTATATCACGAAAGGAAAAGTTCAAGGAAATATTTTTATCTATTTCTGCTACTGTTATAGTTCATACTAAATTTTTTGTTTTGTATTCCTATTGATAGTTTCCTTACCACTTTACTACAAAATATTGCAAAGCCCTATTATTTAAGATAATCTATATTATTAATATAATTTAATAACATAATATAATAAATTTAATAAAATAATTAATATAAATTAAGATAGAGATATTGATTATTTTACTGATGGAATCAGCAAATTAATGCAATTAACAGAACTTTATTTACTATATTTTGCCCCAATTTCCATTTATTCATGATTAAAATTGCAGATTTTCGGCATATATATAAATGATCAAAGAAAACATAAACATTTTTCACTTGCATATATTATGGATTACTGAACAATTCAAAACTTTGTTCGGGAACGACAGTTTATTCCGATGTGAACCAAGAACCTGTCTGACGCATAGTGGGACGTCTAATGTAATCTAGGTGGTCAAAAGTCTAAAAATTACCCAAGGAAAAGTTAAACAAAAACAAGTGCAAACACAAAAGTATTAATCAGTGATATTGGAATGATGTGAATTTATGGGGAAAGCCTGTATTTCGAATAAATAACCGGCGAAATAAAGTATTATATTACAGGGCCTGATCACCGTAAAGGCGTCCAAAGCCCGAGCTTTGGCACTAGATTCTGTTCTGCGCATGTGCGTGGTCCACGCACATGCGCAGAAGGATTGTTCACCGTGCAGTTCCCACTCCTATTAGAGTGTAGTCCCGGGCTTTGGGCGGCTTTGCGGTGATCAGGCCCTGATTATATATATATATATATATATATATTGGTTTTTCTTGTCTTAATCATGCATTTAAAAGAAGAAAGTAGGTATTTTCATATTGTTTGGTTGAAATATTATATATCACTATATTTTAGCTGTAAAAAATTTTCAATTGAAGAACAGAAAAGGGGGAAAATGTGATTATTCTTTAAGCTCCAGTTTTTCTGAAGCCTAACGGAACTTGAAACCTGAACAATAATCGAGTGTTATGGTTAATGTAGTTTGTAATTTACCCAATTTCAGCTGCCCATTTTTACTTCCTTAATTAGGAATCATATTTTATTATTTTAGGGAGGAAAACCACGATAAAAAAGGGGCGCTTGTGGAAAGGCTAAGGGAGAATAACGGTATTTTCTCTGAGATTTCTGAAGGAAACAATATTCTTTTTGAATTTACCAAAACTAAATTCAACCCAAAGAATATGCCACATACATTTCAAGTGGAAATTTTTCGAATTTTGGAGTGTTTTTTGAAAGTTCTCAGACGATACTAGGTGTAATGTAACCGCACTTACTCAAAAGTATCAGTCAAATATGAACACAGACTGGAAGGTACAATAAAAATTTCTAACAGGTATTTTCCGCGCCTTTTCAACATCATATGTTGGCTGGCGTTCTAAACCGTTTCCAATTTGTGGGTCAAAGTCTAAAATAAGAAAAGTAAAACCACTGTTAGTTGAGCGACCTTTAGAGGAACTTTGTTTTGCTGCCCAGCATAAGTTGAGGAAGTCAGTAAAAAAGGATACAGCTCTAATGCTAAGAAGATTATAATCTTCACCAAAACGAGCAACTAGAATTAAAAGAAAATTCATAATGCAAAAATGACAAAAAGAACTTCCTCTACATGCTCCTATGAAAAAGCATTGGCTTTTCGGGTTTCTTATAAACATACAAAAAAAATATGTTATATTGTGCAAAGGGCAATGGAAATGAGTGTAAAACCTTACGCGTCATATAACATGGTTTCTAAAGCTAAGAAACTGTGATACCCTCTGTCTTCAGGAATGTTGATAATCGAAACTGTGGCTGAAATTAAGCTACAAGCGATTGTAGATCTGACAATCAGTAGACTTTTCATTGAAAATTTTACTTTAAATCATTTTACGAGGTAAAAGAGGCCATCTGATCTCATATTTACTTTTAAATGGGGATGTGATGGATGTGGAAGTTCTAATCGTTACAGGCAGCAGGTTTTGAAAGGATTTTTTGACGATTCCAGTATTTTAATATCGTTTTTTGCACCACTTTAGTTAATTGAAGAGAATACCGAGTATCAGAAGAAAGATTTTTGGCAAAAGCCCCGGACGTCATCAACTAAATTTTGCAGACCAATTAGATTTCATTTCGTAAAAGAAACGGAAAGAAGTTCGTCAACGAAATGGTACATATATGGAAAAATCAGTGAAATCCAAGTCACAAAATAAAAATATTGAAGCACACAGTTTCTATAAAATCGTAATTTTTTGAGATAATGTTTGATGATTAGGTGTGTAACTCTTTGGCATCAAACTGCCCGACTCAGAAATGTTACTTCTGTGGGGCCACTGTCAAAGATATGAATAATTTGGACGAGGTAAGAAAAAGAGAATGCAATGAAGAAACCTTTCAATTAAGTTTGCCAACTCTTCACGGGTATATCAAAATTATGGAGTGCCTACTTCACATTTCGTACAAACTCACAATTAGGAAGTGGCAAGCTCGAAGGCAGGAAGGAAAAAATGGCGTGGTTTCTAAAAAGAATGGCGTAATTAATAGATTCAGTTCAGAAACTGGTCTTATAAGTTTTCCTAAGCAAGGTGGCGAAAATACGAATGACAGAAATACTGCTCGAAGATTTTTTCAAAATGCTCTAATTTCATCATATATTACTGGTATTGAAAAAGAGCTAATTCATAAATTCAGTATGATCCTTTAAGCATTGGCTTCATGTTATATCACTGACCTGTTCGCATTTGATACAGCAACACATTTTGTAAAACTATATAAATTTCACCCTATGCCAATCACAGTAAACGAAATATTAATGCGTGGGCCTAAAATTATAACGCATTTTCATTTTGCCAATTAAGGGAACTTTCAGAAGATGTTCAGGAAAGTCCCTCCATCATAAAGAGTTCAAGATGTTTAGGGAAGGATTTTCAAGAAAAGATTCCAGAACTCATACAAACGTGGATATTTTTCATAATCGTCTCATTACAGCTGATCCCATAATAAGTAGCCTTCGGCCCCTCCTCACGAAAAAAATAAACTAAGTAAAAACGCAAAAACTTCTCCACTTTACAGATTACACATCCCATAATTCACGGCTGACGAATAACAGCAGAAGTGGCAATGATAACAATAGCGACAATGAAAGGGATTTGGAAATGGAATAAATTGTTATTATAGTTAATCCACGTTTACCGTATTATAGACATAATCCGTATAAAATACATAATTTCTTTTAGTTAAATACTCGTGATATGTAAATTTTAGTCAATAGAAATACTTTTAAGTAAAAAAGCGTTATTAAATATTATAAATTAACTAAATTTTACTGAATCCTTACAAGTTAAATACTCTCAAATGGATTTTCGCAATGGCGAAGACGTAATGGGCAATGAATGATGGTGTGTATTACCCAAGTACCAGCTAATTTTTATAAATTAACCTTAATTTTTTATAATTTTTTTATCTTAAACAATTCATATTAATTGCGTAAATTAGCATCTTAACGGTCAGAATTGCTTTATTTTTTAATCACTGACTTTTGACCCGCTAGATTCACGAAACGTTCCACTGTGGACGCAGCTATAATAAGTCCCATCTCCCAAATAAAATGGAACTTATTGTTTTCTTCTCTTTTTAGCTTTTCCTTTTTTCCTCTCTCTCTCTCTCTCTCTAGGTAACACCTATAATATGGAAGTAATTTCTTAAATATTTATTTTTAGTAACGGTTTGGGCGAAGACTGAAGCGGGAATTTCTTCTTAGTTTTTTTTTTCTTTACTTCTTGTAGACACTTTAAAATCAGATGTGTTTTGAATAATTTTATATTTCACGGAAAATGATATCTTTTATAAAAGCGTTAAAAAATGTAAATCAAAAAAATTATTCCAGATCGGAAACGTAAAAAGGCCTGTTTCAAATGTCCACATAAATTAAAAGATGAGTAAAATAGTAAACCTAAGACTCTAAGGTGTTCTTAAATTAAGTTGTCGATAGCATTTTGTGTAGAGGGATTACGATTTATGCAAATTTTTCAGAAGTTTAATTTTTTTACGTCGTCCAAATAAATATTTCCTCATGCTACTTATCTCATTGTCTCAAAATTTCTGTTTTTGTAGTGATATGTGACTTCGAATCTGGGTGGTTGTTTATCTAATTTAGCAAACAAACTAATGGATTAATATTCAAAATACGCTCTAATAAAATAAAGCTCTAGTCAACAATATAGCCACATAATTATTTTGCTATAATTTCCTCCGCAGATCGTACAAAAATATCTTAAAGACGACAAAATAACCCAGAAGATTTATTTGGAAGAAAACTCACGCTAAACATCGAACTTGTGTTAAAAATTTAAATAACGCTGCAATACACTGAAATGTTTTGGAAATTAAAATATTCAGTAGAAGGATGTTAAAATAGGGATCGAAAATATTTACTGTTTGTCGTTAAAATTCTACCGGACCATAGAGTAAAGTTTGTATACACTTTACTCCACATAAACCACATCTTTGTTCAGTTTAATCAGTTTAAACGAATTCGTGTGAAGTTTAAAACGTCTCATGCAGAAAAAGGCTCAGCGAATTATTTCTCACCATTTTTCAACTGAACTTAATTTTTAAATGAACCCATTAATTAATAAAAACATTTTTATGTAAAAAATGCAATCATGTTGGGATATTTTAGCCTTTTTTTGAAAACAACAGCCAAAAAAAGGGAGTTTTTTTTAACAAAAAGCCTTTTGTTAATGAACTTATTGTTTTCTGAAAATTATTTCGGGTTTACGCTATCGTAAACTTTCGAGTACCAAAAGTATTTTGACAGTTCCGCTTAAGCGCCTTCTTATTGCAAACATTTCCTCATGTGGAATAAAATAATTAAATTTGGAGATAGAGTGTACTGTCATTTATAACTTTCAAGAGTAAGAGGAAATGTATACTTAAATGGAAAGAAACATTATTTGCAGAACGCGTGTAATTTTATGAAGCATATATCTATTATGAAATGATGCACATTTCCTTTATTGTATTTCCAATTTTGGCTGAAGTTTATATTTAAACAAGCCCTGTTGTTTTCGCTCCTTATTTAACAGTTGGCAAATTAAAAGTCAAATCGACAGTGTACTATACTATAAAGTACATTAAAACTTATAATAAATAATCATCTAAATAATATTGTTTGTACTGCAAGGCCAAATTTGCCAAACCATCTATTTATTGTAAAAAGAATAATGATAATTTTAAGTACTTTTTACTTCCTATAAGTTGTTAATCTATATCGCTTTTGGAATTAATTTTGACAAGTTTTCTATAGTAAACTATTAATTTCGTTAATGGTTATAAATCTATTCCAAAATTTAGTGCGAAAAAAGGCTATCAAATTCTACTCATTGATTGTAGTCCCCTTCTTTTATAAAGGTTTCTCTTTATTTCCAGGTAATAGTTAACGCTAGGATATAAAGAAATATATACATATAGGAATATATAGAAAGATATGTAGGAATACTAGCGTATAAAAAGTGACATGAAATGGAAACATTTTGTACTTGTTTCTGGCTCACTTCAGTTTCTTTTCAAAGCAGTGCAGCGAAAGATGCCCGAAACGCGCCGCTACATTTTATGCATTATCGAAACTACCCATTACAACTTTGTCACCGACTTTTAATTTAGCAAAGTCTCCATTATCCTCTATAAAATATAAGTAGAATTACAGAAAAATGCTGAAGTTTCGATCAATTACTTTTTATTAGTATAAATATGTATAAAGCAAAATGTAAATTTGGAAAAACAAAAGACTAACCCGCTAACAATGAAATTGATGCTGGTCACAACTATGTTCCATATACTTGCGTTTCAATTTATCCATAATAGTATAAAACAAAGCCATTTTTAGCAAAGGGTAAACATATAACTGCATAGAAGACACATGTAAGACATAAATTATAGAAGCAAATAAAGCAGATTTCAATTTATTTTAAATATCAGAGGTATCCATGGGAAATCTTTAGGTGGTCCAACGTAAAATAAAAACTCTCCCTCTCTTTTAAGCATTTAACATCATAAATAAAATTGTGGATGCTGATAAAATACCCAAATCAAGTATTCACTCCCTCTCATTAAACCGCCAATAGCCCATCTTGCAAACATCACGTACGCGGTAATACTATGAAAGATTAACGATGCAGAGGAATCACGTATTGTATATTTCCTTCGGGGGAATCTGCTATTTGCTCCGTGCCGAAGTGAATCTGAACTGAAACTTGACTCTGAAAGAAATCTGAGACAGTCAATTAGTGCCTCTGGTGGGCCTAAGTTAAAAACGTTAGATTGGTGAGAGTTCCTACAAGAGGTAATTGAGCATGATTTATGAAGCAGCTCAATACCTTATCAGAACCTTATTTCCTATTTTGACACCGAAAATTATAATATACATGCACGTAAAAGAAAAAAAAGGCATATAACGTTATTTTCAAGTCGAATATCACTTACACATTTCATAAAATTAAATATGGAAAGAGAGCCTTCTTGCTTTTAAAAACTCCCAAAATGGAGCTATAATGGGTAGGCATTTTCTTAAGGTGCGACATCGTAGGTAAATAAGCAACAAAGAGAAATAAGAGTATTAGGCGAGGTATTCGCATCCATTTCAGCATAAAGCAAACAGAGCAAGATATATTTACTTGTAGAATTGAATGTTACAATATTACTTGGTGAGCCAGGAGTATAAAGCCTAATCTCCAATTTTTTGAAGCCCTCTATAGTAATGTTCCTTTTATTCGTCAAGTTATTCTAAATGTAGTTTCTTAATTTTAATTCTCATCACACTTAAAAAAATTGACAAAAGTTGTAAAACAAATTTCCATGACAAATAGATTAGTAGCTAGGCAAATAGATAGATAAATTTGTCGTCCAGTTTTTACTCACTAAAAGGACTTTTGATTGCTATTTTTACGTTTCTTACCATTTCAAAGAACAGGACTTGAAGGAAAATTAATTTCTATATTTTTAATCACTACTACTATATTTGTATTTTACACTATGTTATCTGCGCTTTGATAATGTGGATTAGTTTATTTCTTATTTTTTTACTTTTCTTGGACATGAGCATAATTTATAACTTTGGGATATTTTATGGCTGTTTCGGCGGAATCAAACAAGCTTATATTTTGCAATAAAAATTCAATATATTTTTACAGCAAAAAACATCGAAAATATGTCTATTCCTAATCGTATACCTTGTGCTATTCAGAGAGAGTGAAATATTTTTGAATATTAAAGAATATAGAAACATATTAAATTTCGAAAAGGATATTTAATATAAAAACATTTGTTATAGAAAATACTTTTCTTCAATCGCGAAGTGTGGAAAATTAATTTTTCAAAATGGATATTCATGTAAAAGAAATTCTTGGAAGAAATATTATATTCGCAGAAATATTTTCTTCCAAAATTCACTTCTCAGATGGTCATAAACTTTTCAAAGTTTGGTGCTGTTGATAGTGACATAATTGAATTTTCTGAGTCTACCACACATAAATACGTTTTAAAAAATCTTTCGAGACTTTTTTCCTTCCTGTGTATATTTTCTTGTATTTTTTATTCATCGATTTACAGGAATTTTGTATAAAAGAGAATAGTTTCTCTTAATAAATTCAGGATTGTAAACAGGGCATATTTAAGAAAAATGTTGAAATTAATTATATATTTATACCTTACATTTAAGTCAGATTTCCAATGCAAGGTAACGGAACTTGGATTGAAAAACCGATTTTATGAACTTCAGAAAGCGCTTTTCGTTTCAGGTAAACAACATTAACATTTATAACAAAAATTTTATAAGACAGTGAAATTTAATTGCACTAAACTTTCAATTGCACTGTTTTAATTAATCAGGGTGTTATGATGTCTGATATTCGGTTCGTTAATTAGTCTCTTGTGATAGAGTTATTCAAATATTATTTTATTACTGCACATTTTCCTTAATTATGTATGTATAAAATGCATACAGCTAAGCATTCACAATTCAAATGGAACGTGTTTAAAAGTAGTTAGTTTAAAAAAACTGATTTTTCTAATTTTGTGGATATTTCTCAATATATTCATAAAAAAAAATGTTTAATTAAGATAAATTTTGGCATCACAAATGTGCTTCTTCTACTGTGTTTCCAGACTATATGCGAATTCTCTTCATACTCACTATGTAAATAAATTATAAACTCACCTGTAAAACACAAATAACTTACGATTGCAATAAGCTTTTGATATAAATTTATGCAAATAATATACCAACGGTGATTATATACATATACCAATTACAACTTTTGAAAATGGTGAACAATTTTGTTCATATGAAAAAATAATCATTTACTCACCATTTCATAATGAAACTTTTCATTACCTGTAAAGAAAATATAAACTCCATGTGGAAAATTCCAGGAAATCAGAAATTAATAGCAAGTCGGTTCTCCTTGCTTTTCAGTAATATGTATCATTCTGTCAGGCATTGTTTGAAGTAGTTTTCTTACAACAGCTAAGTTTATATTTTCTCAGGAATTCGAAATTGTTATTTGGAGATCATTCACACGATAATATTGCTTGTTGCGCCAATATGCAGCCTTTGCCATAAAACCCCACACATTTTCAACTGGATTCAGGTCTGGAGAACGCGAGGGCCATGGAATGACATCAACCTTTTCTTGTTCAAACCACTCCTTGGTGGACATTGATGCATGTACACTGGCATTATCCTGTTGGTACTTCCAATTCTGCAATTCGGACCGCATAAAACATGCCCAAATGGAGTTAAGTGACCATATATTAATTTGGTAAGCTGTTGTTGTAATTTCCGAATTCCTAAATAAAATAAAACTGTCTATAAACTCTTTTCCTGATCACGAAAATTAATGACGCAGAAATTATCAGCAAATTACAAACATAATTATTTTAACAAAAATACCTTAAGTGAATAAATTTTTTAAAATAATTTTGGGATCATTTTATTGTACGGATAAAATTTAATCTGAACTCAATTTCTCACTGTTTTTTTTTAGCACGTCACGATTAATAGACGCTAAAGCTTCAGTTTGTTTTTTTTTCAACTTTATATGTATAAAAATGAAGCTTGGTTCTTATAACTTTGAGGATTGCGCTCCTAAGTACTTTAGTTAACCTAAGGCATGTTAGACTGACTTGCTGGACCCCGTCTAAAAGCATAGCTCATGGCATCGGCAGTATGTTCATTTACGAAAGATCTAATAGCTCTTAAAAGATCCGTTATACTTCCTATCTCTTTAAACATTTTATACCAACTTTTGCTACTTTTAATGTCGGGTGGAGAACGTTCATACATATTTCAAAATTTTCATTGAACTGAAGTTGTAGAATTCGTTTGATGCAGCACAGTAAGCATAGAGGCTTCTTCTTCAAGGGCGTTAAGTTTTAAAGTAACGGTCGGAAATGTTGGTAAGTAGCAGAAACGTAGCGCCATTGATCTACAACGAATTTCAAAATTAAAATTTGCTATATTTAATGAAAATAGTAGATTGCTTCTAATTATTTTCTATACGTCATTAATTTTCTTAATCAGGAAAAAATTTTATGAACACCCTACATGTTTTAAGTAACCAAATTTTCAGTTAAGTAAATTGTTAAAGAAGTCAAATATTATCTCCATTCTGAGAAACGCAAACATGAACATATGCAAGATAAATTACTATTTATAAACGTGTGGCACAAAAACTAGATTTATATCTTTCCGTAGTACTTTTTTCCTTGTTCAAAACGTACCCAATTTATTTTCATTGATAAATTTTGATTGTCATGTATTATGACAGCAGTCATTTTTTAAAACAGAACCTCTATTCCTTCGCGGACATGTTTCGCATTGTCATTTTATTTCTCTGTTTTTAAAAAACAGCGAGAAACCAATAACAAAATTGTACTCCTTATGGCAAACCCTAGTCAATCGTTGTATACTTCTGTAAAAACAGTAAGAAAACAAAATAATCGAAAATTTCTTAATCAAAGGAAACTGAATGACAAATTCATTTAGGTAAGATATTATTACCCTTCTTAGGGTTAACACAATTGATAAATAATGGCCAACACACACAAAGCCAACTGGCGAGTTTTTTGTAATTTTTCATGGAGGAACTCAATTGCAGGTAATTTGTTTCGCTTGAACTCAAACCAGAGCTTTTAATTATGGAATAAAAAGAAATTTTAAAGTATGGGGACAAAACTTTTACAGCACTAGTTTGAGCTCAAGAGTGGATGTCGAAATTTATCACCTATATTTAAATTCTCCACGAAAAATTACAAAAACTAAAGCTAGCTTCAGTGTCTTTATGTGTTGACTATTATTTGGCAATTGTGTTATCCCTGAGAAGGGTAATAATATCTTACAACCTTATATACTGAGAAAGGGAGCGTCGTTTCTGTTCTCGGTGACCTAGGGGTTAAGGCACTCCGGGGCTAACGGAGAGTCCCTAGTTCGACTCTATACCGGGGATGGCGGCACTTTTCTCTAATAATTTTAAAAGTTCTAGTCTGAGCTCAAAGGTGGTTGTCAAAAATCATTACCCATAAATTTATTTTGTTTCTTACAATATAAATTATTTTTGAATGTATTCAAAATTTTTAAGTGCAATAGATATAGCAGTAACGAATGTTGTAAGACAGTATTACCGTTTTCAGTGCTAACACAAATGCCCAATAATAGTTAATGTACACAGACACCGTAGAGAGTTTTTTGGGATTGGTCGTGGGGAATTTATTATAACTCCAACATCCACGTATTTAGCTGAAACTAAAGCTTGTTGTTTCAGGAAAAAAAAGAGGCATCGTCTCCTACCTAGATTAGAACAAGGGTATCACTTTTGAACCCTGAGTTTCTTAACTGTTAGGATATTTGAACAAAAAGGATACCCCTTGTCTCCATATGTAAGGGTATAAGATATTATTACCCTTCTCATGGCGAACATAACCAGGGCCGCCGAAAGCGGGCCCCGGCCCCAGGACAACAATAATTCGGGCCCCATGAAAAGAAAAACAAACGCGTGCGTACCAATAGAAATAGTTTTTTTATTTTTTCTCTAATATAATGAGAAAATTGAATTAGAACGATGCACTATTTGGTAAATAGAAAATAAGAGTTGTTTAACAAGAAAGGACGACAGCAGAATTTAAAGAGTCTCGGATTTAAGTTAATTCACAAAGGCGCTTTGCGAACCTTGCGACTTGCAAATGTATCTATTATTTGGAAAAAATCACAATGATCAGCCTCAGTTGATAAGAAGCCTAAAGACGAAATTCGGCTTTGACCCATAGTTGGCCGTAACATACTTTCTATGCTAGATAGGGAAGTAAAAGATCATTCTGCTTAAGCCACAGTCGCGGGAATTGTACAAAACTACTTCAAAGCAATAACTATGTTAGGAAATAGTGGTTTAAGATTCAGATGGTTTATTTTGTTGAGCAACCGTATAGGTAAAAGATTTTTTTTCCTGTATGTTTGCATCATATATCGATTTCAGATATATTAATTCCCCAGAAAGCTGCTCGCTGACATCATCTTTATATTTGTTTTGTAGTTTTTTGCATTTTCCCGAATGTGTACTTCATTTAAGTCGTGAAATAACCACAGCACATTGAATAAAGTATTTTTTTTTCGCTGCATCAAGTCGAGTTGTAATGCCACCAATAACACTGTCTAAAAGAACATTAAACACATCGAACTTGAATACTTCGGTTGGTGTCATTGTCGATCCTTCAGCATTTCTTTCCCTCTTTCTTTTTCTCGATCTGAAAATCCAGCTTGCATATTGAAATTTACAGATACAAGCTTATATTCATTTAGGATTGCCTCCCAACTACTTCTAATCTTTTTCAAATCTATAAAGAGACTAGCAAGATTTGTTACTTCATTATCGATGATGGAATTTCGAGCTTGTAAAACTGTGCTTCGGTAGTTTATGGATGGCAAAACTTCGAATCAAACTGTTGTCATCACGAGATATTCAAATGACTCCATATATGTCTTTATACCATTTAAATCTGTTTGAGTATCTGCAGTTGGATTAAATTCTAGCACCATGTCGATTGACTCCTTTATTGAAGGAAGCTTTTGTGCAAATGATTTCACACTTTCAGTTCGAGCACACCAACGTGAGTTGGACATGGAATAAAGCGAGTAGTTCGTGTTTTTTTTGCAAAATTTGCCATTTCCAAGGACTGCTACTAAATCTTTCTGTACAACACCAAAAACTGTTGTTACTTTGATGCAACATTCTGCTGCATGAACACCACATAGATTCAGAGAATGACAATCACAAGGAGATAAAAATGGCCAAGGGGTTCATTTCGAAAATTCGAGCTTGAACGCCTTTATATGTAACACTTACGTTGGAGCCATTGTCGTATCCTTGTGCACGGCACTCCTTGTGGCATGATTTTAAATGTTTGAATTAACTTGTAATAACATCTCTATTTTTAAAACTGCCAAATCCTATGAATCTTTCAAATATTTCATATTCATTCGTTTCTTTGTTTTTAAGAACATAACGCAAAATGAATGTCGTTTGCTCTATATGGGCGGAATCTGGCGATACGTCTACAATTATAGAAAAGTATTTTGCAACTTCTCTTTACTTTAAAATGCAGTTAAGGACTTTTTCAGCACAGCATGAAATAAATTCATTTTGAATTTCGGCTGACAAATAACGAACCTGCATTCTTTTGCCTTGAATTTGTGATTCCTTCACTTTTTTCAAGTGCTCGTCAAGGAGACTATAATATTCACTTATGATTTACAGTATCCCTAAGAAATTTCCATTTCTTCGATCACCAATCAAGTTGTTGCTCCCTGAGGAAGCTAATCCACGTTCGGAAAGAAACAGAATTACGTCCAGAAATCGCCGTGTAAGTCTTTCCATACTTGCATTTCACTTTTTCTTTCAATCAATAACAAGCAATTCACTGTTGTGTTTTTGTTTAAATTGCTCTGTAAATATCGCCATTGTACATAACACGCTTTGTGATTGTTACTGCTTTCATGCCCAGGTATTCTGTCATATAACCTTTTTTAGCTTTTGGAAGGTCCTCAGCCAATTTCTGCAGCAAAAATAGATCGCTGCAGTTCAGATAGTTTGTGAAATAGATGATATGGAAAGCAAACTAAAGCTTGTTTGGTGTCACTCCAAACTAACCAGTCCCGAGAAACGACTTCGTCGTTACTTAAACGACAATTCAGCACATAAACGGAAAATTTCATTCCGTCATGGTTGGGAGGAAAAGTCGCTGGGTATGGTTCTGGCCTTTGTTAAACAGCGTCTTCCATTTCATCGGTAGTGAAGTATGACTTTAGAAGGCCGATATCAAAATTTAATTTCGCATTATTTTGTTCCTTTTAGGACGTTGACGATGTTATTACCGTTAAGCAAGAAGAAGAACACAGTTCAGTTGCATCAGATTTACTTCCTCTTGCAGCTACAAATGAGCTAATTTACTCAGGGTTCATAGGTCGTTGGTTAAAACAGACTACGTGATTGACTGGTGTATAGGCTGCCCTCCTTATGACGTTAATCAATGCTTGCTGATAAGGACAACTCATATTTTCCAACAGGTATTAGAAAACTGCTATGTTGTGAAAGAATTCTTTAGACCCGCTCCCCGACATGCACACCTTTTGCTCCAGTACACTGTCTTGCCCTTTGCCCAGTTTGCTTAGAAAGAAGAGAGGAGGAGGATAAGCAATAAAGGACAAGCTCCAATTTACAGATTCCGTAATATGAGCCATATAGCTAACTAAATGCACTACATAAATAACTAAATTACATACAATAATGAAGAACCCAATTAAAATGATAAATAAACTGTTCATTCAAGCTGAAGATAAATAACGTTGAACGTCTATCACTCCCTCCTGCCATTTGGTGTCGCATTATAGATTAATCAAAAAGTTCACGTTTTACATTTCTTTCAAAAGCGACTCCTTGCTCTGCGTTATCATGACCAATTGAACCGGACAATTCATGTTTTTCTGAAATACAAACGAACAGGGGGAGAAACAGCGAAACAGTATTTTTCACATGTTGACCAACTTACATGAAAGTTTCCATCTGGTTTGGCAAAAGGCCTTGTTTAATTTAGATTTGAGCCCCAAGTTTTGAATTAATAATTAGTTACATAATGTAAGCCTAATTTGGTAAAGGTAATTTAATATAATTCTTAGCGGGCGATAAATCGCCCTGACATAGCCAAGGGAAGTTGATTGTGCGACAAGCACAAGCTGACCCAAGGGCATCATTGTCCGCCATCCAACGTGCTACTGTTTCTTTCAGACCACCCGTGGCACCCTCCACCATCTCGCAACGTTTGATTGAGGTGAGATTATTCTCACAGCGGCTTTTAAGACGTTTGCCTTTAACCCCACACCATCGACAGAGTCGTCTGGAGTGGTGTCGTAGCCGATCATCATGAGTGCCGGCAGATTGGCATAGTTTTCATGGATGAATCCTGCTTTAATCTTAGAGCAGATGACAATTGAATCCATGTGTGGTGTCAAGGCCAGCGGTCCCAACCACCCTTTGTTTTACAAAGGCACACAGCCATTGCTCTTCATGACACGATCGCCTGGGAACATACGGCTCGCATATCTGTGAGCTACCTGCGTGATAGCAAGATCACCAGACCTTTCGCCAATCGAACATGTATGGGACATGGTAGGCCGCCAGATTCGGGCACCGCAAAATGTCACATATCTAGAGCAACAAGTGAGGAAATCTGGCAGAATATATTGCAGGATGACATTAAGAACTTTATCACACCTTACCTAGATGTATAGAAGCATACGTCGCCGCCGGTGGAGGTCTAGTTACAAACTATTTATTTGAACATCCAATGTGCAATTCCCAGCCATTGGTGGGTCCTATGGCGGAGTTTTTATCATGCCCTTACCTGTATACACGCAAGATGAATATTTAATTTTAATAAAAACAGATAATTTCCTAATGGTGCTTTATATTTGTTTTTGCAAAGGAGTGTATGTGTCAAAAATTAGAGATGATCTTTTCTCTCGAGGCTGACAAAGCAATATTATAAAATTCGTTACTGCAAGTAAAAATACCTTGCTGTGTTTAGATATTGACTTTAAATTCAAAGGGGTGGAAACACCTTTCTCTACATCCTTATTTCTGTCTGCTTTTATTTATATTCATTGTCGTAAGCAAATGCCTATCCATTTCAGGTCTATTTTTAAGAAGTTTTTAAAGAGAGGAGAGTTCCCTGTCTGAATTAAATAAGAAACGATATGTAAATGATTATCTGAATCGAAAAGAGCGTCATGTGCTTTCTTCTTTGAAATAAATTCTTATGGTAATTTTCGACGGCGGAAAACGAAATGAGATCCTGATAGGATATTAAGATGTTGCATAAATCATCTTCAATTACTGATTGTAGGAATACTTACCGATGTAAAGTTCTTAACTGATCTACTTGCCTATTAGAGGCTCAATTTGACGGTCAGAAAGATTCTGCAATCTAGTCATGCATAAATCACTTCGAAGGGAAGAAAAGTAGCTGCTATCAGCCACGGTAACACACAATACATGATCTCTCTATCGTTAATCTTTCATGATATTACCGTGTACGTGATGTTTTCAGGATGGGTTATTGGTGGGTTTATGTGAGAGAGTGAATACTTGATTAGGGAATTTTGTGAGTATCCACAATTTATTTATAATGTAAACTGCTTAAGAGAAAGTTCTTAATTCATAATGAAGCATCTGAAGCGCGTTCATGGATACCTCTAACAGAATAAATAGAAATCTGCTTTCTGTTTTATGAAGTTTGCTTCATATAAAGCACGATATTATTATGAATTATATAATAGGTACAAAAATATAAAAATAATCTTATTCGTTTCTTAATTAGACAAGATCTTATAATAGATTTATTCTCACAAACCTAAGCATTAACAAGGTTAGAATAAGGGCTTTCTTTTCGGAATTTTTTTTATATTAATCAAATTCATGCGGAATATTATTGTTACAAAAACAATATTCTTTTTGTAGTTCTCGAACTCGTTTGTATTACATAAAAATGTTGGTGCAAATTCGTTTGTATTACATAATATCTTTGGCGATAAATCGAGCATAATAAGGTAAAGTACTTGTTTTATCGGTTCTCGTCCAGTGGTTGGTCACTAACAGACGTCACAGATGGGATAATGCGCCTTCATGCTTTCTCAGAGTAAAATATTATTACGGGAAAGAAAAAGTAGCTGCTAAAGAAATTGCTATTGCAAACAACTTACGTTATTTGTCATTTTAAAGTATATGTTACAACTTAAACCTTACTAGACATGTATAATACACTCTATAACAAAAAAAATCGACGCACCAAGAAGGAGTTGTCCGATTGTAATGAAATTTCGTATGCAAAGACATTTGACCGAACATGCAAATGATTAAAATTTGGTGTCCAATGAATAAATAGCGGGAAC
>QLNU02014802.1:119324108-119350747 GCA_006491805.2 Dysdera silvatica | reverse complement strand
TACTGAGGATACAATACCCCACACATTTTCTTGGGAATTGAGATCAGGGGAAAGGGCGAGTCATTCCATGACATGTACCCCATTATGCAAAAAACATTCACAAGAGGGTTTTGCAACGTGAATGCGGGTGTTATCTTGCTGGAAAATCCAACTTGGGCCACCAATTCTCTCTGCAAATGGCAGTAACTGGATTTCTAGCATTTCTTGGTAATCGGTAGCCTTTATGCGGCCTAAGGGGAAAGCCAGGTTAAGTTTACCACCATAGCCGAAGCCTCCCCACACCATTAATGAGCCTCCACCTTATTATCTTTTGGAGAAGATTTCCTCTTCTTCCCTCATATCATTCCAATAGAATGCAAGTCCGTCTGGGCCATACAAATTAAATTTTTTCTCATCTGAGAATATAACACGATGCCACTGGTCTTTCCAGGTTTGATGATATTTGGCCCAATCTACTTTCCTTTGCTTGTGGATAGCTTTCAACATGGGCTGCTGTTTCCTTTTTTTATATTGGAAGTTTTTTGTATATTTTACAATCCGTGACAGAGTTGATTTTGTCACAGGGATGTTATCCTCTTTGGCCAATTGTCTGAGAGAAATACCACCTTGTGAAAGACGATGCACAATATCTCTTTCCTGCCTGGAAGTCATTTTTCTGCCTGTACACCTCCTTTTTTATACCTGTACGCATTGCCCTGATTCACAAAATTGTCTATTACGGTTTTAGATCGTTTGATTTGCTTAGATATTTGTCTATATGAAAGACTTTGTTCCTTAAAAGCTGTTAGCTGGCCTTTCTCGAACTCTGATAGCTGGGTTCGTTTTCCCATTGCAATACTGCAGGAGAAATAGAAAATACAACCTTCTGAAGTCAACATTCGACTGGGATAGAACAGGTAAGTTATTTGACAACTTCCTGACGTCATAAACCTGTTTACCTGTAATAGCTCGAATATTGAGAGTTACCTAAAACACTAATAGGGATGGTGGCTTTATTTCGGCGGGACACTTTTTCCCCCTTCTTTTTTACACATTCATTTTTTTTTCCTGCCCAGGTGGGGCAGGGAGTGAGTTACTCCTTGTAAATATGTATTTGTATATAGACTTTCTTAATATATTTGTTTCGTTCTTATTGGTTTGTTTCGTGTCCAGTCATGGCACACAATCACGGTGGCTTTATTTCGGTGGGACACACCTTATATATATATACATATTATTTGCATTTCCTTCTTTTCCTACAAATTCGATAGAATTGAATAAAAAGTGCGTGTTTAATAAACGATTTTTAAATTTGTTTATAAATATTTTTATTTATGGATGAAAAGTCCTATAAAACTAAAAAAGTTAAAATATAATGTAACCACGTTCCTATTTCAAAAGGAAAAAATACACATTCAAATTTTTCAATTTAATTTTCTACTTAAAGGAAATATTTTTGATTTATTTTCGGAGAATAATATTTGTGGTATTGAGTATAAAATTATTTACGTGGAATCGATTGCTAAAAAGAAAATTGCAAGTTTTGGCTTTTAAAATTTTAATACATTTTCAAATATCCATTTTCAAGATGACGTTCTCATAATAGAGTATTCCTTAGGAACTAATGCAGAAAAATAAACATAAACAGTTATTTTGACACTGGCGTAAGGTTTAAAAACACGACGTTTCGGGAGCCAACTGCTCCCTTTGTCAAGTGAAGGCAGAATGAAGAGTTCGTGAAAGTCCTAAGCTTATATACCCGCATGTTGGGAATCCCCATCTGACGTCATCTGGTGCGGAGCAGTTCCAGCTGGGGAAACCCTCGACGGGAAAGCCCCCGCACCCGACCATGTCAGATGAACACCCCCCAACTCGAGGTTTTGCAAAAATCCTGTAAGGTTCTGGTAGAGGTTTTGCGATGTTTATTGCACGACTCCTCAAACCGTAGGTTTCCCATGATTCCAGAAAAAGTCTACTCCCCAGATTCGTCACATTCTGATGTAATATTTTCATCGAATGCCAATCTGGTTCGTGACCCTCCCTGAAGACATGTTCAGCCAACTGGTTTGAATCGTCTCCCCTAGCTACCGCACGCATATGCTCCTTCCCTCGTAGACGTATCGATCTTCCCGTCTGTCCAACATACACCTTGTCACAGTCTCCACACGGTATTTGGTAAATAGCACCAGATTTTTCCTCCTCAGGGACGCGATCCTTAACTTTAAGTAATAGATCACGCAGGGTGTAGACAGGTTTGTAGTAGGTCTTAACATTCACACAACTGAGAATTCGAGACAGCTTTTCTGAGACACCCGCCACATATGGCAAAACCACTGATGTCTTCCTAGTCTCATCCTCTACGTTCCTGTTTCCACCACTAACACCACATTGGTTACGAGCGATAAATTTGCGCGGGTAACCGTTGTTTTTCAACGCGCTTTTATTGCGTCGTAATTCAACATTGCGAAGGTCATCATTACAACAGTGTGTAAAGGCTCGTCGGTGCAAGGCTCTAATGACAGATGCTTTGTGTGATGCCGGGTGATGAGAACCAAAGTCGAGATACCTATCAGTATGGGTTGGTTTCCTAAACGCCGTAGTCAAAAATCGCCCATCCCCATTTCTATTTACCCGAACATCTGAGAAATATAATATACCGCTATCTTCTTCCTGTAGCGTAAATTGAATATGAGGGTTCAAGCTGTTCAAATAGAGATGAAAATCAGTAACTGAAGACCTTGGTAGGATAACGAAAGTATCATCGACATACCGCTTCCACACCTGGACACAGTAAATTCACTCATCTAAAGCACTGTTTTCAAATGCCTCCATACACAAATTTGCCACCACACTCGAAGCAGGTGACCCCATCGCCGTACACCTCTTCTGTCGGTAAAATCTACCCTTGAAGCCGAAAACCGTGGAATTCAAGCAGAACAAAAGAAAAGGAAAGGATATGTGGCCTGTTACAGTTCTGTTTTAATTCCACGGTTTCGACTTCAAGGGTAGATTTTTCTGACAAAACAGAGATACGGAGATGGGGTCGCCTGTTTCGTGTGTGGTGGCAAATTTGTTCATGGAGGCGTTTGAAAACAGTGCTTTTGGTGAGTGTACTTACTGTGTCAAGGTGTGGAAGCAATACGTCGATGATACGTTTGTTATCCTACCAAGGTCTTCAGTTGCTGATTTTCATCTCTATTTGAACAGCTTGAAGCCTCATATTCAATTTACGTTAGAGGAAGAAGATAGAGGTTCATTACCCTTTTTAGATGTTCGGATAAATAGAGATGTGGATGGGCGACTGTTGACTACGGTGTTTAGGAAACCAACACATACTGATAGGTATCTTGACTTTCGTTCTCATTACCCGGCATCACACAAAGCATCTGTCATTAGAGCCTTGCACCGACGAGCCTTTACACATTGTTGTAATGATGACCTTCGCAATGTTGAATTATGACGCAACAAAAGCGTGTTGAAAAAGAACGGTTACCCGACTAAATTTATCTCTCGTAACTAATGTGGTGTTAGTGGTGGAAACAGGAATGTAGAGGATGAGACTAGGAAGACATCAGTGCTTTTGCCATATGTGGTGTGTGTCTCAGAAAAGCTGTCTCGAATTCTCGGTCGTGTGAATGTTAAGACCTACTACAAACCTGTCTACACCCTGCGTTATCAATTACTTAAAGTTAAGAATTGCATCATTGAGGAGGAAAAATCTGGTGCTATTTACCAAATACCGTGTGGAGACTGTGATAAGGTGTATGTTGGACAGATGTGAGGATCTATACTTAAACGAGGGAAGGAGCATATGCGTGCGGTATCCTGGGGAGACGATTCAATCTAGTTGGCTGAACATATCTTGAGGATGGATCACGAACCAGATTGGCACTCGATGAAAGTATTACATCAGAATGTGGCGAATCTGGGGAGTAGACTTTTTCTAGAATCATGGGAAACCTACTGTTTGAGGAGTCGTGCACTAAACATCGCAAAACCTCTACCAGAATCCTACAGGATTTTTGCGAAACCTCGAGTTGGGGGTAGGCATTTGACGTCGTTGGGTGCCGGGGTATCCTGGCGGGGATTTCCCCGGTTAAAGTTTTCCCAGCTCGAACTGCTCTGCATCAGATGACGTCACATGGGCATTTCCAACATACGGGCACATAAGCTTAGGACTTTCACGAACTCTTCGTTCTGCCTTCACTTGACAAAGGGAGCAGTTGGCTCCCGAAACGTCGTGTTTTTAAACCTTACGCCAGTGTCGAAATAACTGTTTGTTATGGAATCTCCTGGTGAAACTCTGTATTGTTTCGTTAATAAACTTAAACTTGATATGATAGTGATTTTTCATTTTTAAGTACTCGAACAATAAATAAAAGTTAAATCAGTGAAGTTTTGAACGCAAATATTTTACAAATTTGCATTATAAATCCCGGAAGAAGCATTTGGTAGTTTATAGCCTGTGTGTTTTCATTACATTAAAATATTATGAATACTTACAAAATATAAATATTAAATTTATTCTATTTTAAAATAAGCAATTTGAAGGAAATTTTTAGATGAGGATTCACCCAGAGGGAGTAGAACACAAAAGAAAATACATTCACCACCCTTTTGAGAACCTTTTCCACTTTTTCAATACCCAAACTGCCTCTCAAAAACATTAATTTTTTATCTTTTTTTTTTGCATTAGAATATCTTTTAATTTTATATCATACCTATTTATTCTGTTTATAGATACATTTACAGATGTTATTTTTTCAACTAAACCAACTTCTGGCTGCCATGTTTATGCGTATATTTATCTGAAATTTGAATAAATTAAACCTTCTCAAATGAAAGGAAGGAAATTTGAAAATTGAAGTAGAAATATACGATTATTAAAACTAAGCAATAATCTATCAAACACCTTATTTATTCTTTCGTCCATAAAACAGAAGTTACTCATTTCAAATAAATTAGAATATATTATTTTTTGGAAAATATTACCGACTGCTTCATCACATAAAGCATGCTGACACCAGATTAATAGGTTCCTCATTTACAAAATTTGCCGACGTTTTCACAGTTATGTTTGCTCGTGTCCGAGGTTTTGTAAAGGACAAAGTAATTTGAAAATTCTGGAGAGCTTTAAACAGCTGGTTCAGCAACTAATGTAAAATTTAAAAATTTAAATTAGTGGAAAAATTTCAAAGTTCCTGATCATAATTTTATTCAGTATTTCATAATAAATGTTGCAACATTATTTTAATTGCTAATCATAGAAAAACAATTCCAACAAGAACAAGTTTCCAATTATGTCCGATGTTGAATAGGTCATTTACATTGAAAATGTTTGTATACGCATAAAATTACGGAATTTGACATTTTGTACCAGCCGTTGTACAAAATCAAATTTCCAGTTAGTCAGATAAAAATTTCATGTTTATTATGGGAAATATTTAAAAAGGGAAATAAATGGAAAACTGAAATAAAGAAACTTTGATTAAATTCTATGTTTATGTGGCGTTTAAAACGATTTCGCAGGGGTGCTTCATTTTTTCCAAAATTCTTCCACAGGGTTGCCACTTGTTTGCCTAAAAAGTCACCAAAACAGTAATGAAAGTTTTTTAGTGAAGATATTTAAACTTTTAATAACTTTGCAGATATTCCACTTAGAATAAGAATCACCTTCTTTTATTTGATAACCAAATAAAGGTCAATATTTTGATAATTAGAAATATTTTATTAGATGGTCGCTATAAAAATTAAATTCCATATTTTAATACTTGTGTCACTTTTTGTAAAATAAATAACATATTCAATATGCTTACATAATTAGTAATTTTTTATCTCTGAAGTTATTTCTGCGCCGAACGGTTGAACAGATAATTGCAATGCTATCTATTCTGAAGCACCTTACATAGTCTAAGAATAGATGATGGCGAAAAGAATTATTTATTAGCCTTTTAAGCATATTTTAGCTAGTAAATTGTTGCCTACGAAGTTGCTTTATATAAAACTAGGAAATCGAACCTCAGAACCTTAATCATGAGAAAGCAATTGCCATAAACAGCGAAATACAAAGAGCAAGAATTACTATTCGGGACACGCCACCTCAAATCCTTCACGATTGCTGACCAGAAAGTGAAGTTAACCCAATAAGGTGATCTGCTTCCAGAACACGACGTCCCTTCTATTGGTTCACTGACGAACCGAAAGTAAATCCCTAAAGTACATACGAAGTATGTGCATTGTCAGTGTTTGGATATCCATATAAACAGGGGAAAAACACAGTCGATTTCAGTGACATAAGACCCACAAACTTTGTGGAATTTATTGCTAGGATTACGTCAACTATTTATTTGTAACAAAAATAATTAATCGCCATGTATGCGATTGATATTCTGATTGAGAATGAGCACTTTACATAGAAAAGACTCTAATCTAGTTTCCCTCGCTCACTTTCCCATTTATAAGCAGGCACTAATGACGGAAGATTTATTGCAATCAAAACATCCACCACTTTTCTATTGCCAATGAATGCTTTATTACTACAAAAGTCAATTTCTTTTTGTATTTTATCGGTATAAATATTCAGTAGAAATTTCGTTTTCTCAGTTTATGGATATAAAATTATAATTCTATCAAAACTGTTTTCTTTTGAAGGTTTTGCTAACAGGATTTTAGAATTTAATAGGAAGTATCCTATACTACGTAACTAATATTACTGTTTATAAGCACATAAATTATAGCATAGTTTATCATTTATAAAATTTTATTATAAGTAGTTATATTGTGCATATTTAGGGAAGGTTAGTTGTAATTATTTCAATATTACAGATAAGAGCTTTGTTTACCTTAAGTTAATCTAATTATTTTATATAAATTTGCAAAACTTTAATCGGTAAAATTAAAGCAAATCCAAGTAAAAGTTAAGATTTTAGAAACAAAAATTACAAAATAATCAAATTGTATTCCAAATGGAATCAACCTTTTCCTTAAAGCGACTGTTATCTTGTGTTCATGAATATAATTAAAAATCAAGATTTTTTGCTCTTACATTGAAATTTCCTTTTACTGAGTTCCGGTCATAAATTAGAAAGTCGAAATCCTTTAAAAAAATTAACTGGATCCTTTTCCTGATTTCCCGAGCAAAACCTTTAATTTATATTTAGTGAAAAAGAAAGACTTAAAGGGGATAGAGCTATTAAATTTTCAAAAAAAAATCTTTTATTTACTTGTTTTATTATTTAGACATTTTTGAACATTTTAATATCAAAATTATAAACGTTCATCCGGTGGTTCAAAAGCTATTGCGAAAACAGTGGCAGATTAGGTCGTTTTTTAAACTTCAAATGCGTTTATTTCCATTCAACGTTATTGGAGATCATCTCTAAAGAAACAAAAAAGTTCCATAAAATTTGACTGATTTATTTAGAACATTTTCAGGTAAATAAAGTAAGATTATGTTATTTCAAGTATATTTATTATTTTTGATGTAAATATATTGCGCGAAATATTCGTTCGATTTTCATTTTTTATATTTTTATTTCTTCCAAAAACCAACCGTTAAACTTTTGATCAAGCTGCTAATTCATTTTAAAGAACAGCTTCTATGCTTACCTTTAAGGCATGAATTATGTTTCTCAGTGAATTTTTTATGAAGTTATCTTACGAATGGTGACTGTTTAAAGGACTGATTTTTGAGAAAATATAGAATTTAAAAAATAATAAAAAAAATCTGCAATACCCAGAAAGAACATTTTACTTCGTTTTAATTGTACTAAGTGATATTATGTGCTGTAAAATTGTTATTAACTTCCAGGGAATAGAATCTCAGAAAGTGAATTTTAAAAACCGTACTAGTTTCGAAGAATTTCAGTCGCTTCAAAGTTCTGTCCCCACCCCCTTTAAAAGTGTATTATTTATTCATCGATATTGCACTATATAACACACTGCAGTTTACAACTAAAATTCATTCACTTAATAATACTGAAGTTAAAAACGACTTACACTTTTCTTTTAACTTTTAGCTGTTTGGCGTTTTTGAATATTTTCTATGAATAAAGTTATAAATCCCGGATCATCAAATTCGATCAAATACCAAAGCTTAACACCCGCATACAGAGCAAAATAATAGACGATCCAAATCATAATTATGCGTCAAGCATGGAAATAATATATTTAAGATAAAAAAATGAGCTTTATGCACGGAATTGATAAAACAGATATGTGCTTACGGCCTTATTGGACGTAGAATAAACACTAAATGCAAAATTTATTTTTGTTGTATTTGTTTACCCTTAACTAGATGTCGTATATTTTTATGTTCTAGGAAAATACTAACTACAGAAAAGAATTTTTGAGCGAATGATTTAGTTATCTTCAGTTTTCCCGTAAACAGTTTTAGTAGTGTGAGAAAATTAAATTCAGGCTTAGGCCCAAACGAGACATAAATCAAAAATGCATCGAAAATGGATTTTCCATTTTCAATTTAAACGGGCTATCATCTCGGGTAAATTGCATTCCCAATAAGTTTATTGCATTCGGAACAAATTACGACACTAAATCCCGATCCCAGAAGTACATAAATGCCATCATAATCGTTCTGAAAGTAAATAGAAAGATCAAAAGCTGCAATTCTTAATAAATTGTAGTCACAAATGTATTTTGGGCCAGAGTTCAGCTCGAAAACGGTATCGCATCTCTGACTTCCGTTTCTGGATCGTTTAAATTATGCTATTTGACGTATAATAAATTATCATCAATATGTTTATGTTGCTAGTTATTTCATGCATTTGGACTGAATGTCGTTTAGCAGTCACACGTAAGTTATTTTAAAAATGCGTTTTCAGATGATTATTTAAGCTTTATGTTGACTTGTTTATTATCAAAATGGAATTTTTTTTCTTAAAGTGTATTTCCATAACACGCGGTCATATTTAAACATATCAATGTACTTTCTTTAATTTTCGTAATTAAAAATTCAAGGACATCTTAAACGAAGTAAGAAAAATGGCTTGCATTCAAACGTTAAGAATGTGCTTATTACAATTATAAAAATTATTCCAATAAAAAATAAGTTAACAGTTTTGGAATGGCTGTTACTGACAGTGTGTTGGGAAATATGACACATTATTTGTTTTTTAAATTTCAAACTTTTTTTGATATTATGGAGTCAAAACTTATTATTGTTTTTAGCTAAAAGAAGCTATTAGTTTCGTACTTTTATTAACAGAAGCCAAATATAAGACACAGTATACAGGTTGTTCATTTAAAAAGCCCCTTGGTTAATAACTTCAGTTCTAAGCCAAAAACACGTCAATTTTTATATCTAGGGCCACACCCAAAATTAGTATCAAAGCATTTGTTTCTTCAACCTTCGACCCCAATCCCCGCTACCCCAACTTCGTACTTTCACAAAAACCATAATTCAAAAATTCATCACCAATTTTCATAACAAAAATATCACACCCTGTCTTGTGATATATCATTGTAAACAGCGAAAAACATACAATATTTTTGTGCCAAAAAATGATACTTATTATAATGATAATTTCTTTCACACTAATTGTTATTAATTTTAAACCGATTGCAATTAATATTTAACTGATTACAATGGACTTTAAATTGATTACAATTTATATCGAACCGGTTATAATTAATCTAAAACTTATTACAATTAATTTAATTCCGTTTACTATTATGAATGTGGTGAGGGCGTTGATTGAAATCGAGCTAGAATAGCTGGATTGAGCTGTTCTGTAGTCCAGAAATTCATTTTAATTTCAGATAATGGAAGAGACATGCACTCCATCTTTCCCTACACTCTACTCAAAATTTAATGGCGTCCTCCAAGCACAATGCATAAGGACGCTCTCCTACACATTTTAATCGATAAATATACCTAAGGGTTATGTTTTAGATCAGATTGTACCCTATTTCCCAAAGCGAGGAAAGTAATCTGTACAAAAACTTGTAACAAAATTTCATAAGATAAATTGAACAGCATTACGCTGGTAAAATTTATAAGTAAAGACAACGTTATAAACTTAAGTAAAGTACCTTATTTAAGCTTATAACGTTGTCTTTATTTATAAATTTTATAACAAAATATTTCAAAAGCATTACCAATTCATCAAATTACTAAAATCCTTTTCATATTCATATCTATGCGTGGAGTTCAAAGTGCTCTATGGAAAGTGTAAATGCTTGGCATAATAGAAAAAAAAGTATAACCCGCCTTATCCCAATACACTGCTTTGCTCCATGTTCTCTTATATTTATTATTAAACAAAAATTATCGCCTTTTCTTTTTGCATTCATACGCTACGCTATTCACTCATACAAGCGGAGGCTAAATTTGCTCCCTGATGGCAGATATATCAAACATAAAGTTCTTTTTGTCAGTTTTGGACTTACATACAGGCGGGGAGTGGAATCTGGGTCTTGACATTCTAGAAGCAAAGCATCACAATTTCAGCACTACCAAGGTTCCAGAGAGCGAAATGTTTTCATATAATTCGTTAATATATATATATATATATATATATATAATCCTCAATGGAACGAAGCAAAGTTATAAGGAAGTGAATTATGGTTTTTCATAAATGAGAAATGCTGAAGCATATATATCTTTTTCTGAGCCATTCGCTTCGAATGAAATTTATTAAATTTTCTATTTCCTTAATGCCTCAGTAGCGCATAAAAAGCAAACTAAAAATATTGCGCACTTGAAACAGGGAGAGTAATATGTCGCTGTTATTACATCACAAGCCATTGGTTTTTATCAAGTGATATTTTTCAATGAACAAATGTGATTGAAGCTGTCGTTTCACCGAAAACGCTTACTCATCCATTTCCGTTAATTTCGTAATTTACATGAGCAATTTACTTAACGATTTTCAAAGTTATTGAGTTTTTCATTTTTTTTTTAAATTTTGACTGTAAAGTAAATTAATTTCGCTTACAGGAACCTTTCGAATTACTGACAGAAATGATCATTTTCATGATAAGGTAGGAAAGAAGATATTGTAATCAATACCACAGATCATTATAACAAATGGATGTTGTAAGAAGAAACATTTGTTATTGGAAGAATAATTTATATGAAGCTTAATATATGCAGCTTAATGTCCAATTTTAAGTTTTCATCGTAGCTGTTTTCCTACAATATTAACATCTGCTCGTCAAAAATGGATATTTAGTTGGTTAGTTAAATTTCTATGGGACAAAGACAGCACGGGACCTAAAACAAGAGCCACATTATATAAAGCTCACAATGGTTTTAAAGTGCCTTAGGAACGAAACAATGCAATAACATAATATAAAACGTTAGAATATCTGCGGATAAAAACATGCAGTAAAAATAATAAAGTTAAGGAAATATGGCAACTGGACATAAACTAAGAAAAAATTTATCAATATTTGCAAACAAACTCTATACTCCTGTTCAACCTAATCTGACAGTGGAGGGGAAGGTTAGAGCTGACCGCATTGAAACAAGGAAACCCTGTTTTTCAAGTATTCATGTGCACTTTCTTATTTTTCCCCCTTACAGTCTTCGACCAATAACCCGATTTGGCAATTTCTCGCCGTTTCTCAGGTTTATTATTTTTTTTGTAGATAATTCTCACAAGTGAACTTTCCCGAAGGGTTAGGCCGTTTTCAACTAAAAATTGGAACATTATTCAAAATTTTTTGGGTTAAATTCAAAAATTTAAAACGCATAATAGCGGATTTTTAAAAAAAAATGGATTTGGGGAGAAGTGAGGGATTGCCTTCCATAGATAAATTTAAACTGGAGGGAGGGGCGGACATTGAATTATGAGAATTGCTGATGGGAGTAGTCTTCCGGTCTTCAGTATGATACCTGCAACGGGAGGAGGTGTCATTAAAAGCAGACAATTGTGGATGGGAGGGGGGTAAAATGTGTAAAATTTTGCGGACGTAATGTATGGACGAACCCTAAGTGGAAGTTGTCTCTCCCTCTATAAGCTACGCCATAGAAAACGGCCCTAGGAGTTGTGTATGTGGAGAAGCGGGGGGGGGGGGTAATGGTTATTGTTATTAATGCTATTTTTATGTTATCGCCCTGAAATGGGCCTTTTTGTATTTTTGTAATCAAAATTATTCTATCCCGCTAAGGTTATCGTCTGAATAATCTGAAATGTCGGAGCCGCCAATTGCAAAAATTACAGATTCGACAATATTTTCCGTAAGGGCATCCAATTCCCACATTTGAGTTTTAGTTTTCATTACGTGATCGACGAAATTCCTCCAAGCATGGTGTGCAACTCTATTGATGCCTTCGAGTGTCAGTTTCGAAACTTGATTCTTTTTAAACGTTTGGTTTTGACCAGCAACGTAGCCCTTCACTTGACTACAAACCAATTCAATAGGATTAAGCTTACAGTGATAGGGGAGTATGCGGAGGACAGTGTGCCCACTTTCAGCAGCTATTTCGTCAATGCGATAACTTGCGTAATTCTTACGGACGTCGTTTACTAAATGTAAAAGTTCGTCCTTCAACATATCGCAACTTCATGGAATGTCTTTGGTTGTCAACCAAGTTTGAATATCGGCTTTCCGTGTAGATGTCGATTGAATAGTTTCAACCAATACGCTGCGGTATAAGGCGTTATCGAATACAATGACGCTATTCGACTTCACGTTGGCGAGAAATTTCTTCCTAAACCAATCCACATAATATTCCCCATTCATCTTCCCATGGTAATTGCCTTTTTTCTTGCAAGCTAAAAACGTATCACAAGCACCATCTATAAAACCGCCCTCGTTTCCAACATGAACAAAGATATTTCTGAACCTTTTTCCGGATGGAGCTTTTAAGCCCGGTGTGATACTTTCCCATACTTTCGTTTTGGTATGGCCAAAATTTAGCCAAGTTTCATCGGTGTAAACGATGTGTCGACCTTCAGAATGAAAACGTTTGATGTCTCGCAAACAGCGATGACGTCAACACTGAATGTCATCGCGTTCTATCAGCAAAGACTACCGTTTTCATTTAGTAAAATTGAAACCCAAATTTTTCAGTAGACGTCTTTCAGTAATCATACTGGTGTTTGGAAAGTAATCATCTTTATTAATGGCAGCCATAACTTTTAGGTTTGTAGGAATTTCGTTCCTGAAAAAGAAAGCGTGAACTTTTCTCCGTACTGCCGATAATATAAATTCATCGTAAACTTTTGTCTTCATATGCATAGCTACTTTTAGTGTGCGGTTTTTTCCCCGAGTTCTTCCGAGAGACTTCCCTTTATCTTTTAATTCAGCTTTCATTCTGTGTATGCTGGAAGGAGAAACCAGTTAAGCTGGAAACGATCGCTATGACATCATTGTCAGATTTTTTTGGGTAATATTGGTATATTTTGCAAAAAACATTCATAACAACCTTATCGGAACTTCCAAGTGGTTTTCCAGCCTTATGCGGTTAAATGTAAAAGAATCATTATTCGATACAGGAGCAGTATCCATTATTACGTTCATGCGAAAATGCGAAGTCCGAAAGAAAGAACAGAGAATGAATCGTCTTCCCGTTCTGGGGTGGAGGGAAAGGGTTGCTGCAATTTTCACTTTCTCCAAATTGTGCCAAAACATGCTTTGACCCTATTGGATATCAAAGCGATGACGTAATAAACACATTTTTCCCTAAATAAAGACGAAATGTAATATTACTGGGTACACATTATATATAAAATTCTAGATTAATTATATAGACATGTTGTTTGCATTTGACGATGAATTTAACACAAAAATGCAGTACTTAACTGACGAATTATTTTGTAAGGGCGGAAGGTTACAAGGCATAGCCTTTCCTCCACTGTCAGGTTAAGTTGAACAGGAGTATAGACTGAAACTCCCAAGGAGTAAGAAAGAGGTTGACCAAGGAATGCCTGGAAGAGAAGTGCAAGGTAAAATTAAAGAAGAGGGAAAAATATGAATAGAGATGAAATGACTGACCAAAGGTATGGACGGATGGAAATCTTGTGTGAAATGACTTTTGTCCCTCTAGGGCAATGGTTCAAGCCATGACCCACTTTTAGAGTAACCAAAGATCTACGGCACTCCTCCCCCCACATTTGCATAATAAAATAATTTTAACAGAGTAAGTAACCACATTAAATATAAAATATAATATAAATATATTAATTATTTATATATATATATATAAATTATATTAATTATATATATATATTATATTAATTGTACATTAGTTATATATATTATATTATTATATATATATATATTATATTATTATATATATATATATATTATATTAGTATATATATATATATATTATATTATTATATATATATATATATATTATATTAGTATATATATTATATTATTATATATATTATATTAATTGGCATATATATATATATAAAAGTTTTCCTCGCCCATTCTTGGCGGAAACAGGCAGGACCGAACTAAAACCTCAGGATCTAGTGTCTGAAGGAAGAAAGGAAAAAAGAACATATTTTATTCCTCGATAATTCAGAAATATATTCGTTCAATAGTTTTACCAAATTATTCAACGCTTTATGTTTAATAGTTGTGATTTAAGGAATTTTTTTAAATGAAAGCTCATGAGTCCTAACACAAATGTTTCCAGTCTATTACGTTCTTCGAATTGGACAGAAGTATATTAGTTACAAGTAAACCCAAGCGAAATAAATTAATTGTGATATGTACTCGTAATATAACCGAATTGTGTCCATCGAGTAATAAATGAAGGGAATAAATCAGAGTGGCATACAAAAATTAAATCCACTTTTCATAACGGTAAGTCATAAATTTTTATTATGTGGTTTAGATTTTGAAAGATTTTAAAACAACACAAGGTAAGGATAATCTCAGAATGTTTGCTAACCAAAGCGTAAAAGGCGTACTAATATATTAAATTGAAAAGAAGATACGGAATATGTACAAATTTGAAGTAAATAGCAGCACTATCGAAAATTTGTTAGATATTAAGGGAGGATGTACAAGCGCTTTTCATGAAGTCACAACTACCCTCTTTTAGGTATAAACTAAAAGGTTTAGCTTCTTTTGGAAAAGGAAATCATTTTCTACCGTAAACACGATGACATATTTGATTTAATATCCACAATGCTCTCAATGTTGCCATTGCAATCGTATACGAATTCCACATCTTCAGGGAGAACAAGTAACACGTTTTGCTCTTAATTTAGAAAATAAAACATTGTTTAATTACCTTCACCAAAAATCTTGTTTACCTCAATTTATCCTTTGTTCTCTAATTACTAATTTATGTTTAATATTAATAGTACAGAATTTTATTATGAATTTAAAGTTTTCTTTTCTAGCAAAAATGCATTTTTAATGTATTGTTTCTCTTAAAAGAAGTTGGTTTAATATAACTGATTTAAGTTATTCGAGTTTTCTAATAAATACACATGAGTATATTAATTAAAGTTTCTTTCTTGAGTAAGTATTATTTGTATTGTTTGAAGATTTTATTATGGTTATTTAATATTGTCTGGCATTTTTCGTTTGCGGATAATTAATCTAAAAACTATAGAAAATATAACAACTGTCTCTTTCTCTTAAAATAAGTCAAATAAATTTATTTAATTGCTTAATGCAAGAAATTATTTGTTTAGGGCAGGGTTTTTTTAAAGCAATTTGACCCACAGCCCAGTTCACATTTTATAAATTCTAGAAAACTCCCAAACATAAAGAAACGTACAAATAGTAATAAAATATATGTATGTGAATGAATTTCGTATGTAAATATATTTTCTTAGACAACTTTACACTTACTGACACCAAAATACGCATGTAATGGCTGTTCTTAAATAATTACTCTTTAAACGAAAGGTGAAATTTTCCATAAATCTGTTCAATGAAAATAATATTCTTTTCATTAGAAACTATATGAATCGGCTTAGAGTTTTTTATTAAGTCGTAGATAATAGAAGCGGACTTGTTTCTTTGGCATTAGACATTGAAGTATTGTCAAAAATATGAAAACTTAAATTCTCATTCCCTTCCCGGCTGAATCTGTATTTAGTTTTAATGACTATCGTTCCAGAATATCTTGGTTCACGGAAATACGATGGCGCAAAGGGGATCAAAAATTCGTACAGCCTCATTAAGTACTGAAGGATTTATCACGAGTGTCTAAAATTTCGGTCGAGAAGAGATATAAATTTGAGGTTCATTTTAGGATCCGATGAAATATAAATAATTTCTTCTTCTTGTGCAGTTTGTGAGAGTACAAATTGAAGAGAAACGCTACAAGGTTCTTTACACCGGTAACCCTAATGCATCTGTTCTGAAAATAACACTAGATGTGAATAATAATAATAGGTGCTATGAAAACAAGACATCCTGTACTTCGTTAAACTTTCTAGCATTTGTTTTATTGAAAAATTGGTGCGGTGCAAGAAAGCAGTCATATTTAGAATTCCTTCAACAATCTTTTCCCAAATGACTAACTTTTTTAAAAAGGTAGCAATTTTGTCAGTTTGTTTCGAAATGCGGGACTTTGTGGAGATACTTTTAATAAATTCTACTTTTAAGCAATATCACAAAAATATGACAATTTTAAAAGATCTTAAAATTCAGGGGTTAGTGCTGATGAAGAAATACGCATAGAACCTTTGTTAAGCTTAGATACTTTTGACAAAGTGTGTCTATATGACAGCTAGCATGAGTTGCAGCAGTAGAGGAGTAAAGAATTGTTTTCGGTGCCCACACCTACTAACATCTGTTCATAATACTTGGATTTGAGTCATAAAATTTTAGAAAGTTAACAATTTTGATTTAAAAAATTGCTTCTAATAAGATTTCGTTGTCGGTTAACAACTCTATCCAATCTAGCTTCTTTAGTTGCCCTGTCAACACCGCAACACCCTTGACAGAAAGCATCGAGACACAATTTGAAAACGCCTGCTTTGATTAATTTGGTTTCAAACAATTTACTTTCTGGAAGAAATATTTTTTTAAGTCGTACGATGTTGCTGCATCTGGAGATTTATATTGATGAAATTTCTTCTATATTCATGCGTTCTTGCCTATCTTTCATTTATTCTTACACACAAACACATATATGAATGCGTACATCATACATAAGTGCACATACATCAGTGTGTACGGTCTCACTTATTCGTAATCGCAATGTCAAATTTTATAAAGTTTTGAACCTATTCACAATATATACTTTTCAAATACTTCAAACACTTCAATCCTTTCACTGTTCGCAACTTTTAGATCTAGATTTAATTTCAATTCTCATTGTGAGTAGAAGTTCGAAGGAAATAGTTTGGAACTATAGCGAGAGAAAGTTAACATGTAGGTTCCATTTCAAATTGGTTTTAAGATTCGGCTTATGGATATGAGAAAGAGAGAATGTTCTACTTCTACGAAGCCAACGATCTGCAAATAGTGATATGGAATTTCTATTGCATTTACATTAATTTACCAAAATTATTCTAGAATTTAAATAACACTTCGTATTTAAACTATTGCTGTAGATAATATTTTAATGTATTTTATTTCAAATAAGTGAAAAATATTGCTGTTGCTTCAATGAATACAAAGCTTTAAAGATCTTGTAAAAGGAGGTTATGAGAGTTTGGAAGTTTTTTTTGGAAAAATATTGATGTCATTTTATACGAGGTCTAACAAATGAGTTCTCGAATGCGCCGTCAACCCAATTGTATAACGGCACTAGGCGGATTTCAATTACTGATATAGAGACGACATTCTAATTTCCAGAAAAGACGACTACCTTTTTACTGCAATAATTATGTGGTATTTTTGCTTATGGGGATTTTCATTTTGCTTCAGGGATTTTTAAACTTCTTTCACATACGGCTCGATTCACCACTCATGTATTTCCGACAATATCCAAATGTACAAAAAAATATACAAATCACACGTCACAAAATATGCATATAACATTTTATATAAAATGTCGTTATATTAATGTTGTGGAATGAATCAAGCATAATTTGAAAACTTACGTGTTAATATATAACAGCATCTTAGCTCAGGGAGTAATTTGTGTTCTGCCGCTATTATGTTTGAGCTAAAATTTCATCACAGAAAATAAAAATAAATTAAACATTAAACGTGATAATACTATATCCAATATTAAGAAGGTAATAATGCAGATTTAATACAGCGCTTTTGAAAAGTGGGGATTATTAAATTGGTTACCTGATGTTTACAGTGTTTGTAAAAGATTGGATATCAGCAAGTAAATCTATGGTCATGATTCGTCAAATTCTCCGCATAAACATTAATTATTCCCTTTGTTACAAACGAGCCTGATGGGGTGGTTAATAAAAAGAACATGTGGAAAATGAAAATGACAAATTTCAGCATCAAAATTAGAGTGTGGCAAAATATTGGAAGCATCAGCTCACTAAAACCAAATCAGCAAAATAATGTTCCTTCTCGAAATCGTTCATCAAATAGTTTTCCCTCAAATGAAAAATTATTGTGCTTGTACGATTTTAGCTGTTGACCGATCTTTTATTATGTGACTTCATTCCTTTTTTTAAGTGATGAACGGAATGACCGACGGATGTTTAATTCAGTATACTGTGAACTCGTTTAAAAAGCACGGAGCAATATTAAATAAACTCATATGTATAAAAAGCTGTTATTATATAAAAATTATTACATAAATGCTATCTTATCCTATACCACAGCTGCAGTATATGCTGCATAAAATGTGTCCATGAATAACTGTTACAGTGGTTGGTGTCAAATTCGTTTACAGCTTTAGAAATTAATGCTTCATTCCCGAGATATGGAAAGAAAGAATTTCATGACGTAACTTCCGGTTTGAATGAAATTTTGGTAAACTTCCGGAAACATCGGGTATTATATCACCTTCAAATGCTATAAATCTGGAATTTGAATCCTAGGTAAATTATACAGCATAATTAGTAGCCGTATATCGCTGATATATGTTTTCTTATGTTTTACAATCAAAAATAAATCATGGAATTTACGCCTTGTGACGCTTTAACACCCATCATTTCGTTCTAACTGCAAAAACATGAAAAAACTCATATATCAGTGACACGTAAAGTTGATATTATCGTCTAATTCACTTCCAACAAATAAATACATGTTTGTGTCATAATATTATACATGTTTTCCTTCATACTATATATAATCTACACTATATACACAAGCTATCACGCATAAATCCAACAAATGGATGACGGTTCCTTACTCACCTAAGGAGAAATAGCAACTTTCCTTGAACAAAGACGCATGCCTACCGCCGCCAATTGTTGCCGCTGGAATCACGAAGCGGCGAGTTCGCAATTTCAGATTTCTCAGCTCACGAATATTGTTAATCTGTGCAATTAACCGTTGCTTGGTTTAGCCAGCTCTCTTTGATGAATTCTATATTTAGCTATTCTTTTCATTATTACTTCCAGTTGAATTTTAATATTAGATTTGCTAACCGTTAACCGAATCCACGAAGTTGGGGATATGTATATGGTCCCCTATTTAAACGAAGCAGTCTATGCAGAATTAGTATTACGCGTAGTTAGTCATTTCTTTTGGCAATACAAATCATTCATTAACAAAGCTGAATAATTTATTCACGCAGAATTTTCCTATCCTCTTCTCTCACAGTTACAATATAATAGAAACTCGATTATTCGAACCTCTGTCAGCCGGATCTTCAATTATCCGGACGTGCAGAGCTCAGATTTATTTTTTCTTTTTCGAAAAAGTGCCCCCGTGCGGAAGAGGAGAGTAGGAAGAAGAATGGCTCCCATGATAAAGAAATCCCCTTCCACGTGGCACGTGCTGGCTGGTCGGAAAGTTCTTGTTATGTAGTTGAAAATCTTTGAGGTGCCATAATTGTTTACATACATAAAATATGTTTAATATACATCAATAGAGTTGCCGTACCATTTTTAAGTGTTTTTTTTTAATTTCTCCTCTTTTTCCGATTTTATGGTTATTTACATTTTAATTGCATTCAATTATTCGGATTTCGCTTACCTGGATACCTCTGGTCCCAATTAGTCCGAATAATAGAGTTTATACTGCATCTAACGGATGTTACTTGGTTTTGTCCGTTTGTGAGTTTTACGGTTAAAGGACAGTAGAGATCATTCTGCGACTGCTGTTTTTTGAACAATGCACTGCTTTTTTGACACTGCTTTTTTGAAGAGTATGAAACTCCCAAGGACCAGGGAATCACACCTCAAATTATGGTGGTTATCAGTGGGTAAACGTTCTCGTTTTATAGCCGTTGGGAGTCGAACAAGGGATAACAGCACTTTAGGTCAGGGGTCTCCAAACTATGGCCCGCGAGCACCACCAATCCGGTCCGCTCCCGGTAAACAAAAAGTAACATTGGCCAACATAGGAAACGAAGATCAGTGCGACCCGCGGGCCCACAAGAATAAGCAAAATTGGCCCTTGAACTAAAAGAGATCGGAGACCCCTGCTTTAGCTGAATGCGTTAACATTACAGGACATATTATCTAATTTTAAATCAAGGTTAAGTAGGATATTTTAAACGTTTGGTTGTTGTAACATGAAACAGGCATCGAATATTATATGGGGAGCATGATTTTGATACTGCATGAAGGATTAAAAACTATTCATGAAGGTTTATTCGAAAAGAACGAGAGTAAATTATTGTACTACTGTTCAACGAACCATCATTGATATGGGCTTTCAGAGCTGAAGACCCACTCGTGTACCATTGTTGACTGCACGGCACAAAGCTTTACGCCTCGTCTGGGCCCACCAACACCGCCATTGGACTGTTGATGACTGGAAACACGTTGCCTGGTCTGACGAGTCTCGTTTCCAATTGCATCAGGCGGATGGACGTGTACGGGTATGGAGACAACCTCATGAATCCATGGACCCTACATGTCAACAGGGGACTGTTCAAGCTGGTGGAGCTTCTGTGATGGTATGGGGCGTGTGCAGTTGGCGTGATATGGGACCCCTGATACGTCTAGAGACAACTCTGACAGGTGACAGGTACGTAAGCATCATGTCCGATCACCTACACCCATTCATGTCCATTGTGCATTCCGACGGACTTGGACAATTTCAGCATGATAATGCGACACCCCACACATCAAGAGTTGCTACCGAGTGGCTCCAGGAACACTCTTCTGACTTTAGACACTTCCATTGGCCACCTAAATCGCCAGACATGAACATTATCGAGCACATCTGGGATGCCTTGCAACGTGCTGTTCAGAAGAGATCTCCACCACCTTGCACTCCTATGGATTTGTGGACTGCCCTGCAGGATTCCTGGTGTGAATTGTCTCCAGGATACCTTCAGACATTAGTCGAGTCCATGCCACGTCGTGTTGCGGCACTTCTGTGTGCATGCGTGGGGTTGGGGGCTACACAATATTACGTAGGTGTACCAATTTTTCTGGCACTTCAGTGTACAATGCAACGTTACAAGAATTTAGTACGCTTTTTTTTTGTCGCGGAGCCTTTGTGGTACACATGCACACGTCGATGAATTGAACACTGATTTGATTTTAGAATTCTGAAAACGTTTTCACACACTGTTACTAAATATAAAAGTGAAGTTATAATTATACAACATTTTTGTTGCCAGATGCGGAAAGTAAAATTACATTAATATTTAGGAACATCGTGTAATGGGAAACAATTTGGAATTTTGCCAATTTTAGAAATTAAACATTAAGTTTTATTTCTTTGCAATTCTAAGTGGTAACAATTACGAAACCTGTGAAGTGGACATAATGTTTTAATGTGGAAGCGCAAAATTTTAACCAACATTCTGTAGAATTTACTCGCAGATTACTACATGAATTTTTTTTCTACATGATTTGAGATTGGTACATTCTATAAGATTATATCTCAAGTTACCGAATATGAACTACATCTTAAAACAATTTAAATGAATTAGTGAGGAGTTTGAAACTTCTCTTAAAGAATAAAATACATTTTTAACATTTGCAAATGGTTACCTACCATTTTCTAACAGGATACATTTTTAAATGAGCCTATCTGCGTAAATAAAATGCTGTTGTATAATAAATGCAAAGAATTTGAAAGAATTTATACCCTACAATTAAATATAATGTGCATCTTGTGAATGAGTTTTCTGTTTTGTGGAAATTAATTTAGATTTGAGTCTTCTCCCTCTACCGTAATTTTAGATGCTCCAAAAGCATTTAGACATCCCTGCTCTTCCGTCTCTTTGCAAAAAATATATTCCATTATGTTTCCTAAAATAATTAAATTTATAGAGATTGTTTTCCGTTTTCTCGACAATTCCTCTGTTAGTGTTTATACCACATGGCTTTCTGTTTTATGAAAAGTCACAGGTGAATAACGCTAAAGAAAGATTTTGAAACGTATTATATGTTAGATTACAAAAAAAATTCAAAATCATCACTATTTTTCCTTTCCTTCTTTTGATTTATTTTTCAATTTATTTATTCTTCTAAAACGCAGATTTCAAGTAAGGGATAAAAGAAATATTTTTTTTTAAAATATTTTTATCAGATATAACTCGTTTTGTTTGTTCCTCTTTCCACCCTATCCACATTATAAACTGAAAAAAAGTATTCTTATCATTACTTCTTGTTTACCTAATGGTTCATGAAATGCACAAGCTGTTCATGTACTTGTTAGTAAAGTGCCAAGAGTGCAATCGCTTAATTTTAAGTTTTTGAAATCCTCTATTATCAGCCAAATTGCATTACCTATGGGTAGTATATATCTTACATTTTGGAAATGTTTCATATCTATGAATTAATTAGTGATCATATATCTATTATACATTTTATTTAGTAATCACCTCATCCCGCCTCTATCTCTTTAAAAATACCCCTTCAGTCTTCGGTGTAAGATATAATAATAAAGTAATAAGCCAAAAAGCTAAAATTTTTAATTCCGCTAGTATTTTTAATTCATTGCAGACTAAGATCAAGTATAGACCAATATAGAGTAGTCATCTTTTTGTTCGGAAAGGCGTTATCAAAAATGTTGGGCCTGTCACTCGAGTTCATGACCTTGTGTTTTGACATTTGAAAGAAAGGGAGAGAGAGAGGGGGGGGTCTCTCTCTCTCTTTCAAAAGTGTCAAACATTGCGGTTTGCTGATGACATTGTTATTTTTTCAACGAACCCATCAGAACTCCAAGACATGGTACAGGGGCTCTCAACTAGAAGTAAAGAAGTTGGACTCAAGATGAACCTACAGAAAACTAAGATCATGTTCAATAATTTCGCAGAAGAAACAAAAATACAAGTTGACAACATTGAGCTAGAAATTGCTGATTCATATATTTGCCTTGGCATTCTGATTTCAATAGACGGCAACATTATGAAAGAACTCAACAGACGTATTAAACTTGGCTGGAGTGCATTTGGAAGAAACCCTCCCTCTCTCTCTTTCAAAATGTCAAAGTGTAAGGTCATGAACTCGAAGTGTGAGGCCCAACGTATCCTTGTAAGTACATGTACAGTTTATTACATTTTTATGTATTTGAATATTTCTTGTTAACAGCAATGATCTGTAGGGTGATGTCGGGAGCAGAATGCCTTTGAGCCGTTTGACAGTGTTTTTCGGGGTTTTAGTCGAACGGTTTATTGGCGTTTCAGAAACATTGTCTTGCAGATCTTATATATTGTGTCCGGCATGCGTGTATAACTGTTCCCTTGAAAAAGATTGTACATGCATGCATAGATGCAATATATTGTCATATAATTTCAATCTTCACTCTCGTCACTAGCCCGTTATTATTAATCGTAAAATTGTCTATTCATTTATACTTTCACTACACAGGAATGTATATTTTGTAATTGTGGTATGATGTACATACATTTACACCTATATATACATTCACACCTATATATATATATATTTACACCTATATTGTATATACACATTTTAGTGCATAGGCCTTTATTATTTTATATAGTATGCAGATGTGGCTGTGTGAATATTGGTATTCCGCATATATTTGCACCTACTTATTAATAATTTTCATTTACTTGCTTGATTTTCTACACTTCCATTTATATTTAGATTATCTACTATTTCTTATTTATATAATTTTCATTTACTTGCTTGATTTTCTACATTTTCATTTATATTTACATTATCTACTACCTACCTATTAATAACCTTCATTTACTCGCTTGATTTTCTACATTTTGATTTATATTTACATTATCTACTATTTCCTATTTATATAATTTTATCATATTGATTGCTGCTGCTTCATGCGCGCTCTTCATTGATAAACTTGTTTGTATTTTTATTTTATTGTTTACTATTGTTTTTTATTTGCTTTCATTTCTCACCAATCTATTTGCTTGATTTTCTACATTTTCATTTATATTTACATTATCTACTATTTTCCCATTTATATATATATATACTTCCAGTTGAAGAGTCCCCGATCGCCACTCATCCAAGCCATAATACAAGCAGATGCAAATTACACGCCACTAAACCTGTGTAGTACCGAAGAGCGTGTCCTGGAAACAGCCAACGAACAGAAACTGAGAACTTGGGCCGGAAAACCATTACATGGCAGGCACTACAATGACCTGCAACAACCACACGTTGACAAAAAGGCATCAAATTCTTGGCTGGCCAAAGGCACTCTCCAGCCAGAGACAGAAGGATTCATGCTAGCCATCCAAGACCAAGTGATCGCAACAAGGAACAATCAGAAATTCATCCAGAGAAAAGACATAGAAAGCGACAAATGCAGACACTGTCATGCGGCATCGGAGACAATCCAACACGTGATGGCAGGATGCAAGATCCTTGCGCAGTCAGACTACAAACATAGACACGATCAAGTAGCGAAAATAGTCCACCAGAAATTGGCAGCGAATGCTGGCTTTCTGACAGAAAAATGCCCGTACTACAAATATGAGCCAGAGACCGTGCATGAGAACGAAACACACAAGCTTTACTGGGATAGAGCAATCATAACAGACAAGACAGTCCCACATAACCGTCCTGACATAACCCTCGTCGATAAATCGAATAAGACCACGTACTTAATCGACATAGCAGTACCCAACACCAATAACATACAGACAACCTACACAACGAAAATCACCAAGTACCAAGATCTCAGACATGAAGTACGAGATATATGGGGTATGGAAAAGATCCTCATCATCCCGTTAGTCATCTCAGCAACAGGGATAGTACCAAAAACGCTTGCGACGAATTTGGAGATACTCAACATTGACCCAAACACCTACATTGAAATACAAAAAGCCACAATCCTAAACACGTGTCACATTGTCAGGAAGTTTCTAGACATGGCACATTAAGAAGTGATGTAAAAAGAGGCTTGGGAACATGGCGCTCTGCCCGTCCCAAAGCCTGTTTCCGCCAAGAATGGGCGAGGAAAACTTTTATATATATATATATATATATATATATATATTAACATATTGGAGGAAGCCTTAAACTAAGATCATGTTCAATAATTTTGTAGAGGAAACAAAAATACAAGTTGACAACATTGAGCTAGAAATTGCTGATTCATATATTTACCTTGGCCAGCTGATTTCAATGGATGGCAACATTATGAAAGAACTCAACAGACGTATTAAACTTGGCTGGAGTGCATTTGGAAGAAACAGTTTTATCCTGAAGGGGAAATTGCCTTTGTGTCTAAAAAGAAAGGTCTTCAACCAGTGTGTATTGCCAGTCCTCTCTTATGGATCAGAGACATGGAGTCTAACAGTTGGAGCAATACGAAAGTTACAGACAACGCAAAGGAGCATGGAGAGGTGCATGCTTGGAATAACTAGGAGAGATCGAAAAAGAAACACTTGGGTGAGAGAGCAAACTAGAGTAGAGGACATCATTGTTAAAGTAAAAGGGCTGAAATGGCGATGGGCTGGGCATATTGCAAGAAGAACTGATCAACGATGGACAACAGAAATTCTGAACTGGATTCCAAGAGACCACCGAAGACCTAGAAAACGTCCTCAAACTAGATGGGTGGATGAAATAAGAAAACAGGTTGGGGTGACGTGGAAGCGAATTGCTCAGGATAGACTTGTGTGGAAAGCATTTGGAGAGACCTTCATCCAGCAGTGGATAGATAATGGTTGAATATGATGATGATGATGATATATATATATATATATATATGAAATGTGAAATTTTATTTGAAGTGGGGGGCATGGTGAACGATTGCAGGTGGCCCATTTAGGAAGTCCTCCTATGCCACTGATATGCAATAATTTTTCCCGTTGACGAGAAAACTGAAAAAGACTGCAAAAAGCCGGTTTCGGAAGTAAATAATTGATGTAAGATATTATTACCCTTCACAGGGATAACACAATTGCCAAATAATGGTCAACACAGAAAAGCCTCCGGGGCGAGATTTTTGTGAGTTTTTCGTGGGGGAATTTATTATACAATAATTTTTTGCCACCCATGTATAAGTAGCTCAAACTAGAGCTATTTTTGTTGTAGAAGAAAAGGGAAGACCGTCTCTATCCTGGATTCAAACCAGAATCCATCTGTTGAGCCCGTAGTATATATACATGTATATTGTATAATAAGTGACTGATGCCTTGACCTATGTACGAAATCAGCGTTGTAGTTATGTAATTAACCATCAAGTACAATACAGGATCAACAACAACAACA
>QLNU02014802.1:119288466-119314801 GCA_006491805.2 Dysdera silvatica | reverse complement strand
GTTTCTGAGAATGAATCGTTTAGGGTATCCATTATTTTTAAGTGCCGTGTGTATGTGTTTTGTTTCTGTGTTTGAAAGTGTTTCATTACTGCAGTGAGAATTCGCTCTAAGACTTAATGTTTTAACAACGGAAGCTTTGTGGCATGTTGGATGATGCGATTTAAAATCGAGATATCTGTCTGTATGTGTGGGTTTACGGTAAACTGAGGTGAAGATTGAGTTATCGTGAGATCTGTGTACAAGAACGTCTAGGAAAGGGAGTTTATTGTTCTGTTCTGTTTCGTATGTGAATTTTATATGTGAGTTTAAGTTATTAAGGTAATGGAAGAAGCTTTGGAGTGTATTAGTTTTAAGTACAACAAACGTGTCGTCGACGTATCTTTTCCAGAATTTAATGTTAAAATTCAGTGAAGACAAAGCAGTTTCCTCAAATGACTCCATAACCAAGTTAGCTACAACACTTGAGACCGGAGATCCCATGGCAGTGCCAAAAACTTGTCTATAGATAGAACCATTTGAGGAGAACACAGCAGAGTCCAGACAAAATTTCAACAATGTGCAGATGTCGTGAGGTGTTAGTGAAGTGCGTTCATGTAGTGTTGTGTCATTTTGGAGGCGTGTAAGTGCGGTGTCGATTGCAAGTGATGTGGGAATGCAAGTGAAGAGAGAAATTACATCGAATGAGACCATGAGGTCGTCGTCGTCAAGTTGTAGGTTATTTAAAGAGGTGCAGAAGGATTGGCTAGTAGAAACAGTGTAGTCGTTATTACCGATTATAGGAGAGAGTAGACGTGCAATATATTTTGATAGGTTATATGTAGGAGAGCTGCGAAGAAACTGCGGTGAGGAGCTGCAGTGTTTAACCTTTTATGTAATTTCTCCACTAATTTTCCCTGTATTTTATTTCAGCCTTATAGGTATTAAGGAAGTTTATCTGTTGGGAAGAAACACATCATTGCATTAAAAGGAGAGGATGGCACCGTAACAAGAAATAGGGAAGAAATACTTAGAAGAGTTGAAGAATTCTACAAAAAACTATATGAAAGTAACAGTGAATTAAACGAAGACATTGAAATAGTCGAAGGAACAGCTCCTAAAATCTTAAAAGAAGAAGTTTCATTTGCAATAAAAAATATGAAGAAAGGAAGAGCCCCTGGTGATGATGGTATTACATTAGATATCCTAAAAGAAGCTGGAGAATATGTAGAAGACATACTTGCAAAATTCTTTACCAAATGTCTTAACAGCGGTAACATACCAAACCAATGGGATTCTGCAACAGTAATTCTTTTGCATAAAAAAGGTGATAAAGAGGATTTGAAAAATTACCGACCAATTAGCTTGTTACCTGCTATTTATAAAATCTTCACAAAAGTTCTAACACATCGCCTGCAGAAAAAATTAGATGCAGCTCAACCAAGAGAACAAGCTGGATTTCGAAGTGGATTCAGTACAGTGGACCATATTCAAGTATTAAGAGAATTAATTGAAAGAACACATGAATATGAACTTCCATTGTGTGTTGCATTTATTGACTATGAGAAGGCCTTTGACTCTATAAAAACATCAGCAGTCATCAACTCTTTAAGATCAACAGACATTGAGGATGTGTACATTGACATGGTGAAACGTGTGTATAAAAATGCAAGTGCAAAATTTCGGTTACATAAAGATACCAAAACTATCAAACTTGGCAAAGGGGTGAGGCAGGGAGATACCATTTCTCCAAAACTTTTTACTTCTGCTTTACAGATGATTTTTCAGCTGATAAATTGGAATAACAAGGGAATAAAAATAAATGGTGAATATTTAAATCATCTGCGGTTTGCTGATGACATTGTTATTTTTTCAACGAACCCATTAGAACTCCAAGACATGGTACAGGAGCTCTCAACTAGAAGTAAAGAAGTTGGACTCAAGATGAACCTACAAAAAACTAAGATCATGTTCAATAATTTTGTAGAGGAAACAAAAATACAAGTTGACAACACTGAGCTAGAAATTGCTGATTCATATATTTACCTTGGCCAGCTGATTTCAATGGATGGCAACATTATGAAAGAACTCAACAGACGTATTAAACTTGGCTGGAGTGCATTTGGAAGAAACAGTTTTATCCTGAAGGGGAAATTGCCTTTGTGTCTAAAAAGAAAGGTCTTCAACCAGTGTGTATTGCCAGTCCTCTCTTATGGATCAGAGACATGGAGTCTAACAGTTGGAGCAATACGAAAGTTACAGACAACGCAAAGGAGCATGGAGAGGTGCATGCTTGGAATAACTAGGAGAGATCGAAAAAGAAACACTTGGGTGAGAGAGCAAACTAGAGTAGAGGACATCATTGTTAAAGTAAAAGGACTGAAATGGCGATGGGCTGGGCATATTGCAAGAAGAACTGATCAACGATGGACAACAGAAATTCTGAACTGGATTCCAAGAGACCACCGAAGACCTAGAAAACGTCCTCAAACTAGATGGGTGGATGAAATAAGAAAAGAGGTTGGGGTGACGTGGAAACGAATGGCCCAGGATAGACTTGTGTGGAAAGCATTTGGAGAGACCTTCATCCAGCAGTGGATAGATAATGGTTGAATATGATGATGATGATGATGATATATACATACCTTAGACATAGACGTTCTCAAACTAAATGTGTGGGTGGATTAAATAAGAAAACGGGCTTGGGTGATGTGGACTTGAATTGCTCTAGATAGACGTGTGAAAAGCATTTTGAAAGACCTTCGTCCAGCAGTGTATAGATAATTGTTGAATATGATGATTATATGTTATTATAAAATAGAAATAATTCAAATTGCAAAATCCATTTATTATTTGTGCTTCCTTTTTGTTATCTTACATATGAACTAACATTGGTATTTAATTTTTCATTTGTTTTTTTTTGGGGGCTAAAGAACTGGCAAGACCGGTCATTAGAAATATGAAATGAAAATGATGATATTCGGAAGGGAAAAAGGAAAACTTCCGCCATGTATTTGTTGAAAATATCCGCATAGGTATTCATGGACACTTCATTATGGGACCTCAACAATTTTGTAATGATTTATGGGTCAGATTAAATTTCGAAATTATGTGGGGGAAAATATATTACTTACATATTATTTGCCTGTTTAATTTACGTTATTCCCAGAGAGATGAAAAGTACATACAGGGTTTGTCCCAAAAGTTCCCGAAATGATTTTTTTTAAAATCATTTATTCAATATCAGTTTACAATCTTTTCAGAACTTTTCAAAGTATTCTCCCCCTGCTTCGATGCACCGTTGCCAACGCTTCACCCAATCATTGAAGGCGCCCTGGAAGTCGTCAACGGGAATCTCCTTCAGTGAGGTCGTCGCGGCTGCTTTTACCGCCTCCAGCGTCCCATGCCGAGTTCCTTTCAGGGTTCTTTTGATCCTTGGGAACAAAAAGAAATCCGCTGGTGCCAGATCGGGGCTGTACGGCGGCTGGGGCAGCGTTGCCACACCCATTTTGGCCAGCAACTCGGAGACAATGAGCGCGGTGTGGGTTGACGCGTTGTCATGGTGCAAGATCCAATTGTCGCGAATTTCGTTTCGGACGCGTCGAACCCTGTTGCGCAACCGTTTGAGCACTTCACAGTAAAACTCCTTGTTGACTGTTTGTCCTTGTGGCACGAATTCACTGTGAACTACACCTTTTCTGTCAAAAAACACAATGAGCATTGCCTTGATTCGCGATTTGCTCATCCTTGCTTTTTTCGGGCGAGGAGACTCCTTGGTGTGCCACTCGCTGCTCTGGCGCTTTGATTCGGGATCGTACTGAAAAATCCACGTCTCGTCCCCTGTGATCACTCTGTCCAAAAATTCTGGGTCCGTTTCGTAGCGTTCATGCAATTCCTGGCACTTCAACAAACGCTGCTCCTTCATCTCACTCGTCAGGACTTTTGGCACCATTTTCGAGCAGACTTTCCTCATTTGAAGATCCTCCGTTAAAATGCGATGAACGATTGTTTTGGGTATTCCACACTCCTCTGCAATCACCCGAACACTTAATCGTCGGTCATTGTCCAAAACTTGACGCACTTTTTGCACCGAGTCGTCCGTTTGTGATGTCGACGGGCGTCCAGAGCGGTCGTCGTCGTTGACGGACTCCCGACCTTCCCGGAACCGCTTGTGCCACATGAAAGTTTGGCTTTTTTTCATCGCCCCGTCACCGTAGGCTTTCCGAAGCATTTCGAGTGTCTCCGCCCCGTTTTTACCCAGTTTCACACAAAATTTGATTGCATAACGCTGCTCCAAAAACTGGTCCATTTTTTGATCGACGAGGGTGCAGTAGATACCTCTGCGCGGAGCGTGACCCTGCCTCAACAACTGCCCGCAGGCGACTGATACCGGTCTCGTTTCCAAGCTCAGATCCCCCACCAACTTCTCCGCCCCGTCAGCCAGCGTTGCCAACTACAAAAAATCATTCCGGGAACTTCTGGGACAAACCCTGTATTAAAAATAAACCACTGTTTAATTATTATATACATTTATTTTTTCAAGAGGGTGCATAATATATAAAGGAATTGGTTTTTAAATTTATACTTGCTTAATATAGAGTTAGTATTTAATTTTATTCTTATTTGCTGGAGAAATGTGAGCACGCGGATTAGAACCAGATGTGTTGTTAGATGTTTATATTTCAGTGTAAAGGTAAGAATATTTATATTTCCATTTATCAATTTCCATTTCACAATGTTCTTAAACTCTTCAGATTCTTATGTCTTTACTCCTAGTTTAGTAGTTTATATTACACTCTTTGTGTTTTAAGAAAGTGGAATGGTGTATTTCAAGATTTATTTCATAACAATAAAACGTGAAATGAACATTTTTTGAATATTTTGTTACTGACATCGTAAAGAGAAATATATATATTTTAAAAAAGGCAAAGAATATCTTGCTATAATTAGATTCACCAAAATAACGTGTTTATTTGTATTGGAAGGATTTGTTGATGTTTCGTAGTATTTTAGAATATAGATGAGAATAGAGACAAGTTAAATTTCAAAACGGAATTTCTGAAAATAACTTTTTTTCTTCAGCTGTATATGGAAAATAAAATTTTACGAAATGCAGATCCATATGCATGAGATATCTCGGATGCATATGGTTCTTTCAAAATTTCCTTTTCCTGTTGTCATAATATTCTCAAAGTTTGATATTGTTAGATGCGGAAAAATAATGTTCTGTTTTGCGAGTCTGCAAAATGAACATTTCTGAATATATCCTATCCATAATACTGTATCTACCCAACTGGCAGTGGGTATTTTTTTCCACTCAAAATAAATTGCTGTTTCCTAGGGAAGATAATATTTTCCTAATTTAGGAATTTAAATTAAATAGTAAAAGATGTCCATTCTAATTCTTTACTTATGCCTATTATTCTGGTTTATTTCTTCATAAAACAGAAAAGATTTTCAAGATGAATACTAAATGTGGATACAATTTTTTGCATTTAAAACTTGTTACTCTCCCAGCTAGACATCTTTCCAATGTAATGTTAGTAAAGTAAAAATTGAGATTCAACTATTCTAGGTTTCCAATAAAATTGCTTTAATTAATCACTTGCCTGAATTTTGAATTTCACTTTTCAAGCTCTGGGAATATAATTATTCGATCGCGTTTACTTTACTAAATTTTTAACATAAATATGAATGACCAAGTTCCTGGGCGGCAATAGAGGCGTGAGAGTGTGCCATCGCGCCCATAAATTTTACAGCAAAAACATGTTTTTTTTTATTGCAGTTTAAATTATTTTACTTGTTGGTGACAGATAACCGATATAGAATTTAATTTTGGAACTTTTTATTTTATTTTGCAGTTAAGCGCAGATATTGTATTCATTTTCCATTATGGCTTCCGGCCAATACAAATCTCGAACCTTCAAACGAAATGCCGCCTTTGGGGAAGAGTTGAAAGACTGACAAATTTAAGAGCTTTTTCTTAATTTGAGTAATACAAACATTTACAGAATTGTGAATTTAGGAAGCTCTGGTTCTCCAATTTTGAAGATATGTTAAATTTACATCACAAAATTCGCTAGAAATCCTTATGAAACCATACTCATTTTTATTTAGTTAAGATGACATTTTCATTAAAATTATTTGTTCTAATATTTTAATAGTGATGCACATAATGTCCGCATGTAATTTTAATTACTTCATTGATGAAGACAGAAATGAAAATACAAAAAATATGTTTGTAATATAAATGTAATGAATGAATACTAAAGAAATAGAGAAATTTGATGGTTTATTGATGGAAATAGTATAAAAATTCGGTAACACCAGTATTAACAAATCCAGGAAACATCTCATTTAAGAATATATCCCTTCTTTGTGATTTCCCCATAGGAAATTTCGGAGCTTGTTACTTTTTTAATTAAATTGCTGAAACCTGCCTATTCTATATTTTTCATTTCCATATTTTCTATCGAATCAGTGAGCGTGAGAGGGACATACCGTCAACTTTTTTCCTTTCTATTTTCCTATTTATAAATTGAAAATTATTTTTATGAAGACCTGTTATGATGAGTCGTTATAATGAAGTCGGAATTCCTAAACGTAATGGAATACGAATGTTGATGGCTCTAGGAAATATACAACTAGCATATACGAGACAAGTTGTTGCCATAGACATAATGGCACAAAGGTATATTTCAGACAATTTCCTATATTAATGTATCGTTTTCATTTTCCAAATCTATTTAAAGAACATATTACATGTACAACATAAGCATCCTGTTTTACAAAAATCGGCTTAGAACAGAATGTTTACCTTAATAACCGAGTTATTTATGCAAATGCATTTCATTAAGAGTCTAACATGGTCGATTGTCTGCAAATGTTTCTTGCTTAGAGGTCATAAAAGACCAAAAGTAATTTCAAATGACGTTTCGCACGGCTTATAAGTAAGCAAAAGAACATCTATGGAAATACTTCTTGTTTAAGACATAGTTGTGTATATCTTTAAGTATAAGATTTCGACATAATCTATCAACTTTTCTGGGCCTGTTTAGGATACGAACTTGGCAGTTGCTAAAATGTACGTCTTTTTTTATGTCTTTCAAAAAACATCATTTATTCATTATATTGGACGTACAATTTACTGAAATATTCAGAAGCGTCAAAATTTACCGACCGAAAAAATACCGAAAGATGAGACTTCCTTATAAAGAATGTCAGAGTGGCATACGTTTCAAATGATCAAAGTGGTTTTCAAGGAGCGTTTTAATTATCACTGTTTATTTCCTGTTTGAAATAATTTGGTTACAGAACATAATTTTCGCAATGGGATTTTTGTTGTTTCAAACTGTTTTTAAAAGCATCTTTCTGAACTCTGGGTTAAGAAATTACAGTACAAGTTCTACTTTATATTTTCTTCATTTTTTTAATGCAATTAATATGTTGGTTCTTGTTTTAGTTATTCCAGAACATAAACATTATTTCTTCTGTACTTGTCATCGCTCAAACTTCAAACAACTAAATTAAGCACTGAAGCTTGCAGATTGACCACATCACTTTACATGATATGATAAGTTTGCCACATCAGTTAAACGGTAAGTGATATATTTCATAAAGTTTAATTTCTTTTATATCGTTGCTATTGTTCCAAGCACGAAATTTTTTCATGTGTGTTTTCATCTAATTTACGAGCTTTAGTAACATTCCAAATCCAGTAAATTCTGTCCATTAAATATGTGATTTAAAAGATCCTCAAATTATAGTTACAAATAATTTCCTGCTTTACCCTGCTACCTTAGTTTCAGAATATCGCCATTAAAGCAAAGCTATTTTAAACGGACTTCGTGACAAATACACATTTCCATTTTAATGTAGTGTCCGTGAAACTTAGCTTGCTAAATGTATTTAGATATATCTTCTGCATTTATTATATATTTAATAAGAAAGTTTAATAAATTCAAAATAAAGCGATACAGCAAGGAAAATATTGCGAAAAAAAGAATAGAAAATTTATCAATTTGGCCAAACGCAATTATTTAATTAAGTATGCAAATTCATTTTATAAGGTTTCTTAAATGTTTTTTGTGTAATGAAAATTAAAGTCACGAAATATCTTTTAGGACGAAATTAAAGAACGAAACAAAACGTTTATATACTACTTCAGTAAATTGGGGAATTTTTTTTTCTCTGAAACAAAATAAAATTTTGAAAATTTAATTCCCTGAATAAGAATGCTTGACTCGGTTTACAAGTTTGCTTTAAGTTACAACGGATGCAAATACTTCGATTATCGTCATTTCTCGCCTTCGCCTACTTACCTTCGATATCGTATCCTGACAAAATGCCTATCCATTTCATGTCCATTTTTGAAAGGTTCTGTAAAATCAGGGAGGCTGCCTCACAGCATTAAATCAGATAAGATGTGTAAATGATACTCGATTTAGAAATAGCGTCGTGTATTTTTCCTATTTTGGGTGGATTCATATGGTAATTTTCGGCGGTGCAGTAGGAAATGAGATTCTGATAAGATATTGAGCTTCTGCATAATTCATGTTCAATTATGATGTTGGAACTCTTACCGATCTGAGGTTCTCAACTGAGATACTCGTCCATCAGAAGCGCAAATTGACAGTTTCGGGAAGATTTCATGGTCTAGTCATGCATAAATCACTTCGGAAAAAAGAAAGGGAGCAGATTCCCTACGAGTTAATGTACAATACGTGATATCTCTGCATCGTTAATCTTTCATAGTAATAGCGCACATGTGATATTCCCAATAACGGCCGTTGTTGGCCACATTTCGAAGAGTAAATATGCAGTTGTTGTACGTGGTAAGTATGCAAAATAGTTCTTTTTCGAATTGAAACTTTTAAGGATTGCTCCTGAATATCTGTGACGATTCGATTAAATCATTCGAATATTTAAACTCTCGCGAGATTATCCAATAAATGCGGAAAGATGAAATATTTCCCGGTATAAGAATTTGACTCCAGGCCATTTTTCAAGATTTAGTGTGTCGACAGAATTTTATTGCAATATCCCTACATCTAAGTGATCAATTAGTCTCGTTATTTTGCAATGTACTATTTATCATACACTTCATAAGTAAGTTTAATGGCGTGTTCCTAGAAATGTCCACTCTGTAACCAATAAATCACAAATTTGGACGTAAATTGCAAATGGAGAATTTGTAGAAAACTTACACTCCCTATACTGCGGAGAATATTTTCGTCGACACAGAGATGGATTTAAGTCATATGACGCCCCGGGTACCACACAATTTGGCGAACCTCACGATAAATATTAATTATTTTCAAAATAATTCATAAACATAAAAGATCTAAGCCGGCACAGGATCCAACAAGAGCTTTGTCGCATTGAACAAAACCCTTCCCTTGTTTGTTAAAAAAAAAAAAAGATTTTTTCAAACACTTTGACGTTTTTACTTTCATCACAATTAAACATCAATTTAGTTATTTAAGCTTATTTAAGAAAAAAAGCGCTTAGATGGTCAAATTGGATTTGGCCTTGGCTGAACTTAAGCATCGATAGGCCATCTTGCCCCCCCCCTCTGCTTAGCGCCCAATGCGGCACTGGTCACACTGCCCTTAATTCCTTACTAGTAGGTATTAGGCATGCCGTTTTCTGATTCAAAGCATAAAGTTAAACGATAACGTTCAATTTTATATCTACAGCTTTTTGTATTTTCCCCAAGTATAGACATTAATGTTTTAAGTATTCACTTGATTTTCAAACCTGTTATTGGGGGTGGGGGGGGACTTTAAGCAGGAGACCATATACCCTTGGATATTATATGTTACGGCTTTAAGAAATCTTCACTTCTTCATTTCTAATTCTCACTTATGGTTAGTTAAAATTTCAGCGATATCAAAGAGTCGAAAGTGAAAGATCAAATCACTTGACATGGAATGTTCCTTATCTCTATTTTGTTAAGCATCATAGTTGTATTTTTGAGAGGTAAAAATATTTTTCTGTATTTAGTTGGTGAAGAAATACATGCGAGTTTCAGCTCTCTGGTATTTTATGCAGTTTTTGAATAGTTTTTCAGAAAGTGCGTTCCCATAATACATGCTTTTTCAGATATCTAAACAAAAAGAATGATTAATTCTTGACAAGGACGACCTTTTATTTATCGGAAATTATACTGGAAACTGAATGTTGAACGATGACTGTTTCGAATAACCCTGAGTTATTGTATCAAAGTGCAATTGAGTCTGTTATATGAATAAATGGTTAGGAGTATTTCATTAAATATTCCAAAACATTAATATTAAGTGACTAAAAGCCCATTCATTACATGATGCACTGTATTGAAATATTCCTTTACAAACAGGTTAATCAAAATATTCCGTTCTCCAGTAAGGAGCGTATGGCCAATCTCTCAGTTTCTCATGACATTAATCAATGAATCAATATTTATTTCGCCAAAACTTTGGTAATAATAATAGCAGATATATACATATAAATACAATAACGGATACAGCCATTTAGAACCGTGCAAAAAATTTCTTGGCATTAATAAAATAATATTTAAAATGAGCAAAATTATAAATATACATTGTAAATTGCGAATTACCGTAATAAGGTTTTGCTCATTTATATGTTGTTTTCAATATATTTAATTAATGGAAGCACTAACGAACTATTGATTTTAAATTTCTACTACGTCAGAATACACCGTCAGAAGGCAATTATCCCACAAAGGCGAGACTTATTTTTGAGAAGAGAAAAAAAGGAAACATCTTACCTGCATTTTTCGGAAATCCCATATTTTTAAGATGTCAGCTGCCGTTACAAATATTTCCGCTTTTAATTCTCTATTTCAAATTATACATTTATATTTTATTTGCAGATGAATTTGCAGATGTTGCTTTCACACATAAACTCCTGTCCAGAGAATTAATGAGAATATTTATCTCAAACTTGAATAAATTATAACTTCTTTTAAAATAAAGAAAATATACAATAAAAATTGAAAAGCAGGTATTCGATTATTAAAATTAAAAGAAATAATCCATCAAAATAAATACCTTTTATATTTTTATATATGTGAAACTGAATTAATTTGTTTAAAATGAGCAATGATGTATTTTACTGTCGGCCGATCTCATCACCTGATTCAATGGATAAAGTAGGAGGTTGTCAGTTTTTTTTTGGTTAGTAGTATAGGTGAGTATGTAAGACTGACTTTATAGTGGTAATATGCTATATTACCTCAGGGTTGCGTTAACCACACATCCATATCCTAGCGTAGATTCCTTAACTTCTGACTCCATTGTAACTTCTATTCGCCATGTTGAGAAAACGAACAGAAAACGCAGCAACGTTCCGTTGATCGTGTATCAGGAAATTGCAGACGGAGACTATTTGAGAAACGTAACAGGTTTATACGGTTTAAAGTTCATATCGAAATACGTAAGTAAAGCATAGCGATTATATACGTGGTGCACGTTACTTGCAGAAGAATACAGTTACGATAATGTTAACTCAAACGTCAATCCTCCATGCTCTCTAAATACCGACAATCACGCGGAGCGTACTGCTCTCGTTCACGCAGTAATTCACATCACATGAAGGAGTAGCATCAAAACGAAGAGAAGTACGAGTGCAGAGGCAAAAAGAGAGCGTTTAACTAAGTTTACACTCGACTATATAACCTAGTCACGTGACGTCACAATCCTTGCGCGCCTTACAAATATGCATGAAGAATACACAACCAGAATCCACGTATTTGACGCTAGCATATTTTAGTACCGAAGGCTACAATAGTTTGTAGAACTGTTCGAAGTTTTACAGCTATATCCATTCACTTTTGATGTTTTGTGAGGAAAAATAACGAGAGGTTTGTGGAGCTGTAAATATTCGATGTACTTATCTTCTAAAAACGGTGATGAAATTAATTTTTAAGAGAAAAAATTTGTAACTTTCTGATAATATCCTTCGGTTGCCCTCACAACAGGAATATGGGTTACTTATTATAGGAATATTTAAAGCAAGATCAAGAAGAAAATTCAAATTGTTATTGGCCTTAGCGCAAAATAACCGAAACGAATTATTTATGGATGTTGCAAATATAACATTTCAATAAATATGGTTCGATTTCTGATAGGTTTGGTTTGCACTTACCTCAACTTCAAATCATGTTAGCTACAATTGGACAAACGTGGTTTTGCCATAGCCGCCTGTATTATTTGGGTAAACTGCATATTTATGACTGGTGTCGAATATGTCAGCATACTTTTTATTATTTTTGTCACCAGTATATGGAGCAGAGACTATGCCATACTTTTTTTCAATTGCTTTGAGACCATCTACTGAATACATTTTATTTACATTCTTTCAAATACGGAATTGGCTAAGATACGACAAAAGGGGTGGTTTGTGTATATAGATTCCTGTTTGTTTGCATAAGTACAGTCAAACCTCGTTAATGTGCCCTCACACGTTGACAAAAAATTGTTTGTGTTGCCCGACAACTGTGGAAGTATGTTACTGTTATTTTAATATCGGATGATAATAGAAGAAAGGGCTCGTGTTAAAAGTAATTCCCATTAAACGTATTCGCATTAACGAAATTCGGTTTTGTCGTAGCTTATCTAAATGAATTTCACGGCAGCTTTTGCCAAACAAATTGAATTAAAAAATAAATGAGTATAAATTACGGAACCATAAATTTGCTTAGCTACACAAACTTGTGGAAAGGAATCCAAATCCAATCTTCATAGCTTCAAAGAAAACTAAACTATTTTAGTCTAACATTTCCATTCTTTGGTGCGCGTACGGCTGTGATATTACTACAATATTACAACAAGCGATTATTGTTGTTGGCAGTAAACCAATGACAATTCAATCCCACATGCATGAAACATTAGCAAAGAGTGCATCTTCCTTAGAATAACTGATCTTTATTTTCGATCATTGGACATAGATTCAACTTTATCTGGAAATACAATGCCGCTCGCTCTGCCAACTTTTCCAACTTTCACATGAACACAAACAGAACGCCAAACTACAAGATTAAACATAAAGCATAGCTCACAATCCACAAAAATCATTAAATTTGACATCAGATGTTTCCAAAATTTGTCCACACATTGTATCTGATGGTAACTTCTGTGCAAAATTTATTTGTTACTTCATGTAAGAAACGTTTTATTTCTTACCAGAATTTTGGATTCGTATTTCTTTTATGTTTTGTTCTGTCTGGCATGATAAAAATTTCCCATAGTTTACTTTCGGTGTCTTGTTGCGGAGACTATGGAAGTACAAATGGAAATTTACGAATTTTAGAATTCTTAAATTTCAAGTAGATTCAGAACTCAAACCTTTTTTTTAACTTTGTGCTTTTCAGCTGTATATTAAATCAAACGCTCAATATAATGTTTGTTTGTTTGGATTTTTATGGCGCAAGAGCATCTGGGCTATACTGCGCCATCAATATAAAGTAAATTAAGGTTTATAAGCGAAGATATTATTATAACCAATTGGCTTAAGTTTTTTCGGTCGTAAGAAAAACAACATTGCAAAACTTGTTTTTACGAGATTCACCCTCTCAAAACTGAATGTCACTTTTGTCGTATTTCTTAAATTACTTAAATACAATAGCAAACAGGAACTTAGCTCAAGTGAATTTTAGTAAATCCTAGAAAATAATGTTAGTTTCTCTACAAATGCGCGAAAATTGAATTCGGACTTACGTTAGACAAAATATAAATCAAAAATGTAAAGAATTGATTTCCGATTTTCAATCAAGACAGACAGAAAATTGGCAGGTAAATTGCATTCCCAATAAGTTTATTGCATTTAAAACATACTATGAATCGGAACGCCGCTCCCCGAAATACATCAATGCCATTATAATTGTTTTCAAAATGAATAGAAAGATCACGGGCTATAATTCGAGTAAGTTGAAGTCAATGTTGTGTTTTGATCAAGAATTTATCTCCAGAACAGTATATCGTGCGTCTCTAATTACGTTACCTAGAACAGTTGAATTATTCGATTCGACATAACCTTTCACAAATTGATGTGCGTTATTACTTGGAGCATTTGTGTGGAATTTAACTAACTTCGTTATTAGGTGTAATTTGTTTCGGAAATGTACATTATTGGTGGTAATAATTCGGATGACTATTTGGATATATTTCAGCATTGTTTTTTATTGTAAAAACAGCCATTTTTGTTTGTAGAATATATTTAAATTAGGCATGGACTACTGCTTCCATGACTTAATATCACATACTAAGCTCTGCAATCACGAATATTGTTTGAATATAAGAAATAGTGGACGGGAAAAGGAGACATTTTTACCGAGTCCTTATTTCTAACTGGTTGGTTCGAGTTTGAACGTTACGTATTTTTTGGTATTTGCCAAAATCTCACTGCCTGCTACTAGATCACTTCCTGTTACTATTCGTCACATTTGCTGTGACTTGTAGTACTTACGTGCTAGTAGTTGTAATTTTCGAGATTTATTACATAACTGCGAATTTATGTAAGTTGCATATTACGTAAATCGGGAGTAACTACATCGATTGGTTGGTTGCATTTTTATGGCACAAGGACAGCAAGGGTCATTATGTGCCAAACATAGTGTTACTGTATTGCCAATGCACGATTTTATTGGGGGGGGCGGAGGGTTAGGTGTGATATTTGATGATATAAACTCTTCTGACAGTAAGTTCCACCCCAGTAGAAAAATCTGGCCGCACCTCTGCATAGAATCAACGTAAGGTACGTAAAAAATAAAGGTGAGTCTTCATTTCCTTGATGCAAGATTTTAATGCTGGTAAAAAATGCGCTGTGTGCCTGTGGGTTTTAGTACGTAAGGAAAGTAAGGGATATGTTATGCAGGGACATATATTTTTCCGAGGAATCCGAAACCCCTATAGCCAAAGATACCAACCTGGAAAATTTTATTCCTTTCTAGAATATATAAATTAGCTGAAAATAATAAAGGCCATATGGAAAAGAAGTGAATTCCTTCGTAAACGAAAATTGCTGAACGATGAAAATGTAAAGACGAGGAATCTTTCATCATAGCCAATGATGTGGTAATATTAGTCGATAAGTTGTTCCTTATATATATGAGAAATTATAAGAAAGATAAAAAACAAATTATCATATAATATTACCACATTATCGGTTATGGAGAAACATTCCCCGTCTTTAATATCACATAGTCCCTCTTTTCGGACTTTCGCTTCTTTGACGTTGATTTGCTTTAAAAAACAATCAATGTAATGTCCTATTTCAAAACTCATTTATAGTGAGGCTCTACATATGCTCGCAGGTCGTCTGTAGCTCAGTTGGAATAGCCCTTGGCCGGCTACAAAGAGGTCGTAGGTTCGGTTCCCATCAGGAATCATTAACTCATTCTTTTTCTTTGCGAGCAATTTACAAAAAATACGTCTCGGTGGCTCTGCGTGCCGACCATTGGCAATTATGTTAATCCTGTGAAGGGTAATAATATCTCATATATAAAAAACAATCGATCAAAATATACTTACGTTTTTTCTGAAGTCACCCTCTCCAAATAAAATATTTGAAATTTTTTCTGTCTTAATTTTGAAAGTACCTTATGAAAAGCAATGTAAACTATTACAAACTTTAAAAAGAGAGGAATAGTTGCTATTATTACTTCAGCGGTTAGAAGTTATGGGTTCTTTCCTAGTGATATTTTTCAATAACGAAAAAAAAATTATCACAATCCCCACTTCGCCGAAAGAGATTACTCACTCTAATTTTCGTTAATTGCTAAATTTATACGAAGTAATTTATTTAATGACTTTCAAAAGGTTGTTTATTTTTTCTTTTATTAAAATTTTAGGGTGTAACGTAAATAAATCACGTTTTCTACTAGACTTGTAAATTTCTGGCAGAGTTGTAAACATGTTTGTAATAAGATTAAGGGAGAATTCTACAATAAAGTGTTAACGTCATTATATTAAACTGACAATACGTGAAGAGAATTTTATTACTGAAAGGTTAGTTAATTTATATACATGAACAGACTGCTTGACGATATAATAACTTTAATAGATTATTAATTTAATGGAAAACATTTAAAATTTCTTTTCATTTAAACATGATCAAGAAAACTTTAGATTATGATTGCGATCTCTGGTAAAAATTATATTAGGATACGGTGTTTTGAAAAACGGGCGGTGTGGTTAATTAATTAATTAATTAATTAATAAAGAATGGTGTAAATTAATTTATTGGGGCATGCACGCATAAAGTGCCACAATTCGTTCCATATATTAATCAATGAAGGGAAGAAACTAGAAGCACAAGCGAAACAAAAAAATACATTTAATTCTTGAAACAATTATCACAATATAAACCATGAGCTTTAGTAGTTTGGGTTTGATTTTGAAATGTTTTAAAGCAACTCGAAGTTTGATGTCAAGATTTTTCCAAATGGTCTTGTTGCATTTTTGGGATTTAACACGAAAAGCTGTATCTATCCTTTCCTCAGATATCTATTCTGTATCTGTATCTATCCTTTCCTCAGATACAGAATAGGTATACGTTTGCGGTGATAACGCTATCAAAAGTAGCGAAGGTTGAAAATAAATATCGAAAGTAGAAAAAGGCTGGAAGAGTTACAAAAGTTATAGTATAAGAAAAAAGAATAGAAGGTGAGAAATAAGTATAGAAAATAGCGAAAGTTTTGAACCATAAATAAGAACGAATCGGCGCTCTTCAGAGAAAATAACTCAGAGGTATAATTATGAGGGAGTACTGGTCTGGGCGCAGCTTTTTATGCCCAAGGAAATTGGTTGAGGATGTTTTGTTTTATATCAATTCATTTGCTTGAGGACATTCACACATTTCCTAATCATCCCTTATCAATATATCAACAATTCATGTCACTCATCGTTAACTAGTTCTTTTTGTAGCACATATTATTTATTACCATCACCAATCGAATAAAAAATTTCCATCCTTTTCTTAACTCTTATTCATAATATGAAAAGAAAAATATTTTATTTCGAATCATTGCCTTTTAGGATATTTTAAGGTATGGTTTTTCTCGAATGCGATATCAAAATGAAAGTTATATAAAGAACCAAATGCGATTATTTTAAAATAGGTGAAAATTTACGAAGTCTACCTATAGGATTGATAAGAAAATGCATGTGAAGTCTTGGATTAGTGGTTAAAATATATATAACGCTGGAATAGGACGTTTCCGACACCGTAAACTTCAGTACAAAATTCTGTGTTAGGATTTGAAGAATGCATTCTGCTTTTCTTGAAGATTTTAACCTGTTCAGCCTAGAGTTTACTCTCAAATATCTCCATATATCTAACATCTTGAAATGTTTCGAATGGATTTTTGAGAAGTTCAAAACTTCTCAAGAAGAAAAAAGTTCGTCTTTAATCCTGCTAATTATGTCCCGTAATTATGCACCCGGGGTTAATTTTGAAATAAGTACATTTGGTAATTAAAATATTGCGCATAAAAAATGCAATTAAATTGTAAGAGAGTTTATTGCCTCCGTTTATATAAAACGAGCTTCTTTTAATGGCTTCACTGTTTTCTGAAAATTAATTTGTGTTTGAACTACGTAAGCATCTTTTTAGCGAAAACTTTTACAAAGCTCCTCGCTCCATTGCTTCTATTTGAAAATATCCCATTATATTGTCGAAAATAATTAAAACTCGGTGATATTTCTTTCCGGTTTCGCAATTCCTCATCTATTATTGTGAATATCACAGGCTTTCCTCTTTCATGGACGGTAAGATTTGAATAATGCTTGAGAATGATTTCGAAATGGCGTTTCGTGTTACGATACTAAGAAAACGGAAATGCGCTTCGCTACTGAGATAGGTATCAAAAGCGAGTTCTGGACGTAAATTTGCTTTTATTGTGTAAAACCTCATCAGCGGATTTGCTGCATTTGCTCTTTATTTTAACCTGACCAAACCATAGACTGGATAAGGAAATATTACCGATATTGTTTTATTGATTATGTATAAAGAAATATATATATTAAAAGTAAAGCTCATCCTGATATTATGCAAAATTCTCTAAAGAATAATAATACAAAATATTCAAGCTCCTGAAATTATTAAATTAAGTTCAATCATTTTAATTATAATTTTGTGTTTTTTGGAATTATTATTACCATTTTTCAATTTATTTCACCTTCTGGATTACGTTTTGAAAGTTTCTCACATTTAGGAAAAGTCAAGGAACTGTACTAATGATCAGAAATTTTCTAATAACTTGAGTTATGCGTTGAAAGCCCTTACTAAATCCTACTCATTCTTTACTAACCCAACCCTAGAACATTTTTCCTTCATACTCTGGTTTCCAAACCTTTCGAACCAAACAGTCGTGGTACAGTTTATGCCGAGAAAATCGTCTCATAAAAATAGAAGCATCGGTTTGAACTACGTTCGGTTGCTCATATGATCGGAAATTGCTCCGAGGGCGGAAGTGGGGGAGAAGGTCACACAGTGTGCTTATCGCAGCCTATCAGGAATGTAGCTTTTGTGGTTCGCTCCAAGAGCATAAATTGCGTGTAGTTTTTCTCGGTAATAATTGTCTTTGTGCTGCATCTTCATTAGTTGTTCGTAATTAAATTGTACAGTCCAGAAAAGTAGTAACGTTTAATTTTGTGTGTGTGTGAAAGTAATAATTCCTGGTCGCTGCATTGTCGACGGTTTTGTTTAGGTAAGCTAAACCAAAAACACAGTAAAATAAACTTACTTTTTCCGAACAAATTTGGTTTTCAATATTTAATTTTTTCGGTATTTGCTGCTTACCGCGAGTAGGCATTTATATCTTTTCATTATTGAGGCATAATTAATCTACGTTAATTTTAATCAACAAAGTACTTTACTTTATTTATCCGCGTACCGCATATTTTAAAATATTTAATTGGAAATGTGCATTTACTGATTTTATTCCAACGATTTTTCGAAAGATTTCCATATTTGTTCTATCAATATAATTTCATTTTTATGGCGTTTAAAATTTCATTATGAAATCTTGGTAACCCAGGAAATTGGTTTTCAAAATTTTCAGTCCACGAAAATGAGTATAGCTCCGTTAATATGATTATATATATATATAACTTCGTTAATTTCCCTGGAGATCTTTAGACGTTAAACTATTTAAATTTAAAGCAAGGAAATAATTAACTACCTTTCCGGAAATATTTGTGATATCTTCAGAAACCTAAAGTCTGTTCTGAAATGTTTTTATTATATATTACAAAAACGATATTATCCGATGATATCATTTGAAATAGAGAAAAATGTTTATACATAAACACAACATATAAATAAATTTTAAAGATTCATTAATTTATGGGAACCCTTAAGATTCGTTTAATCTTTAATTCCTATAGTTTTTTAAACCTTCGTTACAAATATAATTTTTTAAAACATGGAGCAAATGAAGGACATTCAAAAGCAAATGTAGCGTAAAATGTAGCATTGGCTCGAAACATTTATTTTGCCATCAAATTTTATCTTAAAATCAGTCGATATTTATCGTAACACCATAGAATACACAAATACCATTGAAGGAGGCTAAGATAAATTTAAAATAACTGTTCTAGCACATGGTTGATTTTTCCCAGTCCATTAAATTATCGAAAAAGCATAGATCACTGTTATTGTTTGCTCGATATCTGTAGATTACTGATAACAAGAAATGTATTAGAAGTTTCATCAGCTTTGAAATCGAGAGCTGGGAATTTATTTTCATGTCAAAATGAGAAATTTCTGTTTTCCACTAAAATATGAATAAAGAAAAAAGCAATCAACGACAACGTTGGATCGAAATGGAATGGGACAAAATAAAATATTTATCTTACACAGTATACACGTTCGGCTCCTTCCAAGCACAACTATAAACCAGATAATTGGAAAAGCCAATATGAGATAAAAAGTTAAAAATCATTTCATGATTAAACGAATCGCATAAAAAATCATGAAGGCTAAAATGACGTCGGTTAAAAGTTAGTGGACATCGTTGGTTAAAATTTGTGCAAGTGGATGCAGCATGAAAAATTTAACGGTTCATTGTAGGCTAAAAAATAACCCTTTACGCAACAGACAAATATACCTTTTACTGAGTTATTAACTATCGTAAGCTTACAGATGTTGAATTTATTATTTGTTTTCATATAACGTTTATTTTTTAAATAAGCGACATTTATTCTTATTCTTCAAATTAATTTTCAGGCTTAGGAAGCATTTGCCTCTTTCAAATTAACAAATTCGTTTCTTTCGGCAAAAAGGATGAAGCTGAAAAACCTGGAATAATGAAACAAATCAAACATACTTTTGCGTTGATTTCTTTTGGATTATCGATCTCTATAGCTTTAAAAATGTTTCGTATTGTATATCTCACAAAAAACTATTCTCCGACAAAGCATTACAGTTTCTGGCAGATACTCTAGGAATATACTAGTATTTTATATTATACACCTCATAGAACATTATTCTTTGACGAAGCATTGCCGTCTTTGGCAGATACTCTAGGATTTCATATTATATATCTCATAGAAAATTATTCTTCGAGGAAGGGTTGCTGTTTCTGGTAGATACTCTAGAAACGTACGAGTAATGTAAACGTAATTTATGCTGTATAAAATCGTTTCTACTACAAATTTAAAACGTTGATGCTCAAATTCAATCTGAAAATAAAACACATCAAAACTGCATACAAATGCTATTTCAAAATAGAATTAAGTAATTTAACTAAAAAGCAACGTTCTATGCTTCCGTTTTAATTACTTACAGGAGAAATATCATTTGTATTTTATTTTCAGAGTTTCCGCTATTTACGTTCGTAAGAAACTTTTGAAAATACCGATCATTAAAACTGTGCAGTGAAAAGGGTTTTCTTTTCATGATAAAAACTAAACCTTGGGTCCTACATGATTGTTAAAACGGCCTTCATTATGGAGGTTCAAAAACTCCGCAAGGGTTTATGAGACGGACTTGAATTTTGAAATATAGAGAGGAAAATATTCCATTTATAGATATTTGAAATATTCTACTTTTAAAAGGCAGAATGTGTATTTTAATGAAAAAACTCTGCTTATGTTAGTGTATACCTACACCAATATTTTAAATGATGAAGAACATTGATATGCCAATCTATATTGACTTGATATTTTTCTAATACATAGTTTTTATTTTTTAATCATCAAGAAAGAATATATGTACAAGTATAAATTGGAATTTACATTTTATTGATATAGGAGTCCATATTCCCTTGTAAACAAATAAAATGGCTTTTAAAAATGTATTGCACCAGTGAAAATTTTTCTTCTATTTCACAATGTTCTTTCTTTCTGCAAATTTCTATATGTGTAGCCTTTATTCTTACTTTTACGTTTTATATCACATTGTCTACGTTTCTATTAAGGGGATTGATATAGTGATTGCTTTTGCTTTTCAAGGAACAAAACAAACGATCTGCGCTTTTCGTTATTTTATTACTGAGATTGTGGAATAAAGCAAGTTTCTAGCTTTATAGCTTACAAAACGAATCCAATATATGGTTGTCATGAAATCACTCAAACATGCGTTTATTCGTATTGGTGGAATTGTCGACGTTAGAAAATATTTTTATATGCCGATGAGTATGAGAAATAGGTTAAATTTTGAAAAAAAAAATGCGGCAAAAATTTTTTTATTTGGAAGTCCTTTCTTTTCTTCTTGTCTTACTTCTTATTGCATGCGGAAAATAAATTTTTAGGATTTTTGATTCCTACAAATGAAATAACTTAGATGAATATATTTTTTCCGAAATCTCCTGTTCAGATATTATAATGTTTCCAAAGTTTATTGTTAACCATGGAGGAATGATGGTGCTTTCCGCATCTGCACATATATATATATTTTTGAATATATCGTGTGGGAGTATTATTCTCCGACATGTCTTTGCTCTTGGATTATTCTAAACTTTATTATTAATTCATCCATCCATCCACCCACCCACCCACCAACACACACACACACACACACACCTTTTTGAAATAAGGAGGTTTCTTTGTTTGTTTGTTTGGCTTTTTTATGGCGCAAGAGCATCTGGGCTATACTGCGCCAACAAAAATAAGAAGGTAAAAATTACAAATGGAAATGGGCAGGCCGTACAGCTAGAAAATCTGATAACAGATTGATCAAAAGTGTCTTGGAATGGATTGCAGTGGACATTGAAAAAAAAACGGACATTCAAGAAAGGGCTAAAGCCAAGATGAATTGAGGAAATTGTGAAGTATTTTGAACTAAATTGGCAGCAAAAAGCAGAAGGTCTACTTACAAGGGGAATCACAATGAGTGCATTTCCGATTTTGATAAAAAATTTTTGATGAAAGTAGAGCCAAAATAAGGAAAATACGTATCTCGGCATTCGTGCCAATGCGGCTAATTTCCAGAGACATGGATTTTTAAAGATTTTGCATCCGATATATGAGCTTAAAATACGACATCCTCCGCAAGCCAATCGGTAGCGTTGTTGCTAAGTTACCAGCTTAGCACTTCCTGTTTTTCTTTCGATACCCCAGGAAATCAGTCACTTTTTTTTAATATGTATCCTTTTTACATATTTATTTATGTATTTTTATTAGTAAAAATACTTCGCTTACAATCAGATTTTGTTCATAAACTTACTTTAATAAAATTCATATTTATGTAGTTATATGTTAATTGTACGCTTATTGGCAGTGATAATTTCTACTCAAATTTTAATTGTTGATTATTAAAAAGTTGAAAAGTAGAAAAAGTTTTAGTGTAGCCATCCAGCCTGTTATGTAGTTAAGTAGATCCAGCACACTTTAATAATGTTTTTACAAATGACGACGGCACCTCTTCTTCTACTGTTGAAGTAATTCCACCTCATTGTACCCCATACTGTCAACCTCGTGATGTGTACTTCTTCCGTCAAGTAAAAAATTTCATTAAAAGGTTACAAAATTGTGTTGAAAGCTTACAAAAAAATAGTCATTTAAACACGCGAGCAGATAGATGCTTTGAAGATCCATTCACTTATTCACAATCAACTTTCGGCGCCGAATTTTAAGAATATGTTACAGTACTCTTGGTTTGTTGCAAAGTTAACAAACGAAAGAAGAGTCTTTGAAAATGTAGATGGTATTTGTTTTCCAGATGATATTAGACAAAGAAAATCAGTTGTTCGAACAATTCATTTATAAAATGCTCACGTTGTAGAATTTTTTTTATGTTTTTATTGTTTTTATGATAATTATCATCCAAAATTGTGTACCAGTAAACAATTCCGATACTTCCGATTACGATACACAAAAAATATGTTCACATCGGTCAGTTTAAATAAATTGATTGTATTTTATAAAATAAAATGTTTCTATATAAATTAAATGTGTATAAATGGGATGTGTAAAGGCCTGCACAAAAGTTTAGACACAACACAAATTTGAGTATAACAAAATACTATTAAAACTGAAGAAGTAGGAACTTTAATATTACGAAGTATGAACACATGTAATATGCAAATTAAAAATTTGAGAACAGAAATCACATCAGTAGCGAACTTGCTGCAATATATAACTTAAAATAAGTAAAATATGTGGCACAAAAGTTTAGGCACAAACATAAATTTTAGCACTTGCATAAGGAAATGAACAATTTTAATAATCAATGTAGCCACCATTACTTCGTATTAGATTAAATACGCGGTCGTTCATTGAAAGCACAAGATTTTGAAAGGTTTCTGGTTCAAAATTAAACCACGCTTCTTCTATAGCCTTTTTAAGTTCTAAAACGGACGGATATTGCTTTCCATTGGCATACACAACATTCGTTAGTATGCCCCATACATTTTCGATGGGATTACAGTCAGGACTAAGAGCAGGCCAATCGAGAACTGTAATATTTTTAGCGCTCATCCATTCTTTTGTTGACCTGGATGTGTGGATGGACGCATTATCTTGTTGGAAAACCCAGTTTCGTCCACATAAAAGTTCGCCAAAAGGTAATAGGTGACTTTCAAGAGTTGCCTGGTATGCCTTGGAATCTTGTTTTCCATTCAAAAACGCCAAAGAAGTCTGTCCATTGAAGCTAAAGGCTCCCCAAACCATGACTGAACCTCCTCCTTGACGTCTGCTGAACCGACTTAAGGGGCGTTTTCGAAGATCGTGCCAGTAGTGCGAAAGGCCATCGGGACCATCTAAGTTCCACTTTTTTTCATCACTAAATAACACCTGCAGCCATTCGTCACTGTATGATATGTGCTGCCTTGCCCATTGTAGTCGTGCTTGTTTATGATGTAATTGCAAGCAGGGCTTGCGGCGCATTTTTGCATATCTCAAATGCCTGCATTCTACAATCCTTCTACGTATGGTTTCTCTTGACACTCGCATTGCTAACGTGTTTTTTATTTGATTTGCAGACAGGCTTTCATTTGAAGCCAATCTTCGTATTTGTCTATCATCCCGAATGCTGGTCACTCGAGGCCTCCCAGATCGTGATTTTGGTTGATACTGATCACCCCGGGATAACACTCGATAAATGCCTCGCTTTGAACGGTTCAATGCAACAGAAATTTGAGTAACAGATTTACCTTTAGTTTTCAGCCTCCAAATCTTCAAAATCTCGTCATTCGTAAATTGCTTTGACTTCGGCATCGTTCTAAGCATTCTAAATTATTTCAGGCCTTATATAACAACTCTGGGAAACGCCCCTTCGATCACTTGGGAACTTCGCGCCGTTAATTTGCATAAATCTGACATATGTGCCTAAACATTTGTGGCATGCAGATTCCAATATTACGGTGTTGGGATATTTTGTTTCAGTACTTTTGGTAATCTTTTAAGTTGCACAATTTATTATTGGTTCTAGGATTATTTAGATACAATATCGGCGAAGTTCAATGCAAATTCTCGCTTTTATTTATAATTTGCCTCTGTGTCTAAACTTTGTACAGTACTGTGTGAAGCCATGTGAAGTTTCTTTTACATTTCTTTTTCCAAAATATTATCTCATAAGGAAAAGAAACACATGAATACATATAAGCATGCATACATGAGAATGAATGAATATGAGTATTCATATACAAGATGTGTGAATATGTGAGTATGAATAAATGAAATGTATGAATATATGAGTATCCATATACGAGATGTATGAATATAGGTATATGTATGAATTAATGAAATGTATGAATATATGAGTATCCATATATGAGATGTATGAATAAATGACGTGTATGAATAATGAAAAGTTGCTATATTTAGGCAACCTGGATGTGGTCATTGCATATCACATGCTGTTGCAACCATGGAATTTAAAAAAAATTCTGAACAAAACTTAATAGTAGGCTATTTGAAAATGCATTTATATAATATATATAATTTTTTATGAATATTTGAAATCCAAAAATGACACTTTTTTCGCCAGGTTTGATATTTTTTAATCGCACTGTATGTGAGCAAAAACAGGTTTGAAGTCGGTAAGATTATGAAGGATCATCGTATTTAACGGATAAAAATAAAAAATTATGTCTCAGCTAATTTAAACAGTATAAAAAAATTAATATGAAAAATGATTGATTGATTGTTTGGCTTTTTTATGGCGCAAGAGCATCTGGGCTATACTGCGCCAAAATATGAAAAATGAACTTTTAGCATAGATATTTGGCGACAATTTTGAAGAGTTGGCGGGACATTTAAGTTTTGCATTCCACTAGCTATATAAACTCGTCCGCAAGTGTAACGTCAATATAGTTGTACGAGTTTCCGATTGTGAGAAAATGAAAAATATAGTGAACATAATTCAATCCGTTTTGAATTTGGTCGTTAATAAATACGACACGCTTCCGTCGTTAATAACTGACCAAGAACTTAAGGAAAGTCGGGAAGTATTGTCGAAAATCGAAAACATAATTTTTAATAACAATGTCAGTGAAAGTATCAGTTTAGATTTTGAAGACAATTGTGATTTCCGTATCGACGAAGAAAGTGATATTAGTATAGTCGGTGACGAATATTATAACTGTACTGTAAAGGGCGATCAATTGGCAAATGAATTCAGTTTAGAAAATATGCAAACAATTGTTCAGTATTTTGACAGTTGTAAAAAAAATAAATTCCAGAAAACAAACAGGAGATATCCAACAGTAAAATACCCTACTTATATTTCGAGGTTTAGAAAATATATATCAAATATGGGCACAAATATAGAAAAGTATAAAATAATAAAAAATGAAATGTTAGCCAGATTTACAAAAGCTAGGGAAAATTATTTACCTGTTCATGATACAAATTTGAAAAGATGGGCGATCCTGAAATCCCAAGAGTTAGGATTTGAGGATTTTAAATGTTCC
>QLNU02014802.1:119260232-119281886 GCA_006491805.2 Dysdera silvatica | reverse complement strand
ACGAACGATTTTTCTTAATCTTCCGGATAGTGAGTGCAATAAAACAGTAGTATTAAACCGCTGCGCCGCGGCACATGTGTGCCGGGAAGAATTCACCAGTGCGCGTAATTTGGTGAAGGTCGAAAAAAAACTGAGGAGTGAGAAATTTTTATGTTTTCACAGCGCAAGAATGGACATACTGCACATTAGGACCACATGCTCCGCGAATATGACATGCTGCGCCACGACCTACTATTTTCCGAGGAAACTGAACACTGGCTGGTAAGAGGACAGAAATCCCGGACTGTTGTCGTCAAAGAATGGCACACGCCTAAGGTAACCTTGGAACCGGAACCCGGGTCAATAGGACGATTATATGAATGCGACCACTACGCCGTCGATCAGTAGACCAACACTCTTTCAGTTAACCTGAACCTCTCAAGACAGAAAAGCTTAAATATGCGGAACCAGTTTCTCTGACTACAGTGAATAGGGAGTTGATAGCTCTTTTTATTAGCAACACTGAGAGTCGAATCCAAGTAAACGACATTTTAAGCAAACGTATTACCCCTAGGCAAAGGTAGGACCTGAACAATAAAAATATATAGTTCTTCTATATATATATTAAAAGCTCCAGTTCGAGTTCAGGCGCTGCCATCGGTAAAAATTGCTATCTCTACAAAAATCTCCGCAGGCAGGCAGCAGGCTTGTGGAGACAATCACAAATAAAACATGAGCCGGTGGTTTTGTGCATTGACAATTTGATAATCCTATTAGCACTGAGAGGGGTAATGATAACTTGCAAATGATAAAAACAAAATCAAAAAAAATATTTTTGAGATTTTGGAGGATTTTGTTATAAATTTGAATTTTTCGACCATTTACATTCGTAAATCTTTCCTTAAAATGCTAATAATAACAATAGTGAATCTTGATAATTTTCGCTTACATATTGATGATGTTCATCTTGATGATTTAGAATTTTGTTGAATTTGCAGCAATTTTTAGTAGGCTGAAAATTGTTATAATAGTAGGCCGATTAATTTATAATACAACAATTTAAAATAGTACAATGAATCAAGTAAAATAGAATGCAATTTTAAACAATAGACAGATTTTGAATTTAATTTACAGCAAATATCAACATAGAATAAAGGTAAACTAGTAAGAGTCGATTTAGTCATTTATCTATGATCAAAATAATTTCTAAATGCCAAATTGTGAAAGAAAGATGAAAGAGACGAAGTTGTAAAATTCCAAAATTTGAGTTCAAAATTTTTGCAAATTTTTATCTGATCTTTACATCTCTCTTTGCATAAGTGAATTTAGTTCTTCATCAAAGGAAAGAATTCGGCTTACACTTTCCTTTCCAGGTAGAAAAAAAATTACTCTTGGCTTTTTATAAAATTGCAAAAGAACCCTCTGTCTCGTTTTCTATTTTTTAACTTTCTGGAATAAGAGTAAGTATCTATTAAAGAAAATTTGAAAATGTTAGAAATTTTATTTAGAGTTCTAATGTCTTTGAACTTCAGCTTTTTTTTACAAATTTCAGAGAAGACTAAATTATTTGGAAGGATTTTCACTCATCATCAAATAATTTTACATGATGCTTCAGCATGTCATAGTTTTCGCTTAAAGGATGTTTAGTTATTGCAGATTATATAAAATAGAATTCCATATATCAAAGTATAATTCAATCACCAGCTTGCTCCAAAAGTACTTAAAAGATTAATTATATCACATAATCTATTTTTTATTATACATTTGATGAAAGTGATGAAAACTTATATTATTTTGAAATTTATAATTTTCTCCACTGTCCGTATAATTGATATCTATTGTGATCTTACTATTTAACGATCGGCCAGCATCATTCCAAGAACCTCATAAGAAATGGAGTGTTGCCATTCTCAAAAAGGAAAAGAAATAAAACTAGAAATTCATTAAAAATTATCAGACTTTAAAAATGAGCTTTTTAAAAAAAACGCATTTCATTATTCATTCTTTAATAGGAACGCTCTCAGTAAGGAGTAAAAATATCATTAAATAAATTGCAACTAAATTCTAATTCAAATTATTTCTGTGTTTCCATACAACATTTTATCCCAAAGTAGTTTTGTGGATAAATAATGCATAGTGGTAAAAAGAACTGTATAATAATGTTTTCACGAATTGTTTTTGTGAGTAAATTGTTGTACATAAATTTGCCTTAAAGACTAGCAGGAAACCGGGCCTCGGAATTTTAACCCCAAGTAAGTAGCTGTCTTAAACACCGAAACGCAAAGAGCAAGCATTAGTATTCGTGGCATGCCACCTCAAATCCTTCACGATTTCTGACCAGAAAGCTAAGCTAACTCAATAAAGTGATCTACTTCCAGTACACGACCTCGCTTCTATTGGATTACCGACGAACCGTAGCAAGTCCCTAAAGTGTATACGAAGCCAGTATACTGTCAACGCTTGAGTTTCTGTATAAACAGCGAAAACCCTGGCGATTTCAGTAACGTAAGTCGAACGAGCTCTGTGGAATTTATCCATAGGCTTATATCAACTATTTGTTTATGACAGGGAATAACTATTCGTAATATTGTGATAAGATAAACAATAACCATATCACAGGAAATATTATTTATCAATTGAAAGTGCTCATTCTCTAGGGAATATTTTTTTCAGATAAATTAAAACGGTGATAGAACTATTTTGTTCTTATAAGATGACTTTCGTATTTCCGTTTCAATTATATTGTTATAAATATTGACTTAAGCGAAATATTACATTTCCACATTTTCATAATTTTAGAGGTTGGGGATATTTTTAAAAAACATTATGAGTAAAGATGGATATTAAATAACAATGGTATACATAATTTTAAAATGGCTGTTTGATGTGCCTATATATAATTTTATGATATACGATAAAATAATTTAAATTTTATGAAAATTTGATGAGAGTTAAGATTTTACAGTAAAATATTTACGTTTAAACATTGTAAATATTTTGTTAATAAATGTGATTTTGTTTTTATAATTTACCGCAAGTGAAGTTAATCATCTTGTGCATAAAGAAATGTATTTACAGATAAACTTTACCATAATTTTCTTAACTTGAATTTCAAAAGCAACCAATTTACGTTATACCGTTATTAAATTTTTTGAAAGAAAAATAAAGAAAGCAAGGAATGTGAATTTGAAATGAGTCGAAATTGAGCGTAAATGAATTTTTTCGAAATGTACGAATATTTTTATTGGATTTATTTAAAAAATATGAGACCATGTTTAAAGAAAATCTGTAGAATAATATTGAATCATAGATGCGAAAGCACATTTACTTTAAATGCCTCTGCAGTTGAAGGTGACTGAATTTTTCTAATTGATAATTTACAGAAAAGAGGGACAATATTATTTTTCTTCATCTTGTAGAATCTACATTTTATACTATAATATTGAATAACGTTTTATACAACATCTATTCACTCAGTGATAATGTAATTCAAAAACATCGCATTATTAACATAAATTGTCTTCATACACTCGAACTTCGGAATATCGAATATATCAACATACCGAAGCTTTTGTGAAACCTCAAGTCATTATAAAATCGAATAAGTTTCTATACGCCAAATGTTTTTCCCAAGACAAATCGCAATTTTTCATGAACAATAATAATTTTCAAAAGGGCAAGTGAGAAAAATGGAAAAGAGATATCACAGGAGGAAAAAGAGGGGGGTACTTAGGATTAATACGGCGCCGACGGGTCCTCTTAGCAAGGCTATTGTTCTCCATTCTCTTCTCGTCATTTTTCTTATACACCTCCCGCTTCTGAGAAAAGAGGTTCCGTTTATTTCAAGCTTTTAAATCGACTGTATGTGTTTACGATGGTAAAAGAAAAATGTTTCAGAAAAAGTGGAGTTGTTGTAAAATGTGGGCATTGCAATTAACGAATATTATTTTGCCCTAAGTGAAAATGATCCATAAGACTTTAGTAAGTCGACTTTAGTAAGTAATGCGCATGCAGATAACGTCCAGTGGATTAAACCTAGGGGACAGGAAGCACAACGCGGGCATAAGGTATCTTTCATAATGTTATTAACCTTGAATTTGGTGAATGGTCTTTCTATTCTATACGACCAACTAATTCTTGCGACAGTTTGTTTGTTTTTTGGTTTTACGGCTCAAAGACTACAGTGGTCATGCTGCGCCGGGACCTACTGTTTTCCGAGGAATCCGAACCTCTTAAGGCCTGGGGAACCAAACCCCGGACTACAGTGAGCAGTGCGATCTTTATGAGATCTCTGAGTAAGCGTTCTTTTTGCACTGCTGGGAGTCGAACCCGGATTAGCCGCGCAATAGGAGAACGCGTTACCACACTGCGCCACCGCAGGGCCTCTTGCGACAGAATCGTATATAGATTTAATTTCAGTTTAAAAGCGTAGGTTGTCAAAGATATCTATTATTTGCCCTTCATAAAATTATAAAAGCATTGCCCTTGTGGCTTTTATTTTTACAATTCGGTAGTAGTACTATTCCTGCGAAAGGTAATAATATCTTTTGAAACATATATATGCCAGTGGTACGGAAACTTTTTCAAGCCGCGACCCACTTTTATAGTAGCCAAGTAATCCGCGACCCCTTTTATAGTAACGGAAAGATCCGCGACCCCCTCTGTCCGCCGCTGTCACATTTGTCCAATAGAAGCATTTTTAACAGAGTAAAAAAAGCACATTAAATAAAAAATTGACACATAAAGTTAAATATGAAGTTGACGACCATTAGTAGAATATTGCAATGTGTGTAGCATGTATTCCATTTCATTATTTTACTGGTGCATGATACTTGTTGAAAGAAAGCCTTTCATTTTTTATAGTCAAATAAATTTCGTGGAATTTAGCGACCCACAAAAATTTTCAAGAACGCCTCAGAGGTCGCGACCCAAAGTTTGCGCACCACTGATATGTACGGCAGTAAGGCGCTGCCTATCTGGTCTTTTGTAATGGTTATAATAACGCTTCGGTTTATACGAAATTAGAGCGGATTAGATTTCAGCCCAAAACGATTTTTTCACGAATCACAAAATCTTGAGGTGGTGAATTATATATACAGGGTGGTTAGTAAAGTCCTTATACACGCAGATAACTGTCGAACGGAGAGAATATATACTATGTGTATGAACGTAAAATAAAGCGACCATGCGTTATAAGATGAGACTGCGTGCAGCGCCCCTAGTGGAAAAATTCAGAACTCAGAGTTGCTATCTCGAAAACTGTTCAAGATACGGGAAAAAGTCAATTGCAAAGTTGTTAAGCACCAGCTAGTTAGTACGAAACGATTTTTTTCCATCACCTTAAAGAGGAAAAAATCGTGATTTAGGAAGTTTAAGTGCTACAGGATGCCCCTGCGTGACAGCTTTCCCTTCATACAGTTATACATAGAGGGAAAGCTTCAGGTAGGAGCGATATTTTCATTGCACACACAACTTTAAGGGTGGTTTAGTAAAGTCATTATACACGTTGATAACTGTCACACTGCGAGAGATAGATGCATGAATATGATGTATATGTACGTACTGTATACGGAGTGAAGTGACTATGCGCTACAAGGTGAGACTGCGTGCAGCGTACAAATACAAATTTTATTTTCATGCCATTTTTACATTTATATTTTCCATTCTAACATCATCAGTTGACATTACATACTTAGCGGAAAAATTCAGAACGTAGATCTGCTATCTCGAAAACTATTCAAGAAACGGAAAAAAAAAAGTTAATTCCAAAGTTGTCCAGCATCACTGATGCAGTACGAAATGATACATGAATTGCGGGAATAGAACACGTCAAACGCTAATATGTGAGTATTTGGTTCGGCAAATGTGAATAGCGTATTACTGTGTGTCATTATGTGTGCTCATTACGTGTGGCCACCGTCGGCCACAATACGCGTTTGTATCCTATAGAGCATTTATTCTCGCACATTCAGTAGCATTGCAGACGTGACGCTTGTACAGGCATTGGTAATGCGACTGCCGACATTGTCCACAGTCGTCGGTTAGGTGTGATAGACCTGTCTTTTGAGATGCCTCAAAGGAAGAAGTCCAATGTGGTAAGGTCCGGTGACCGTGCAGGTCAGCTCACACTACCACCCTAGCCAATGACCTGTTGGCGGAAGGTTTGGGATAATAATAATTGTACTTCTGTTGGATGGTGAGGAGGAGGAGGAACGCCGTTATGTTGGAACCACATGGTTCTCCGCTCACTCAATGGAACATCATGCAAAATATCCGATAGTACGCTCTGTAGCAGCTGCAAATATCGACGTCCCGTTAATGTGCCCTCGTAGTACATAGGTCCAATGAGTCTGTTGTTCAAAATACCGCACCACACATTAACAGACCACCACCACACCTGATGTCGGACTGGTCGTCTCCATAAAGGATTTTCGAGAGCCCAATAATGTCCGTTGTGTCTATTTAACACCCCGTTGCGGGTGAATTTTGACTCTTCCGTCCAAAGGACGTACACTAAAAAATTCGGCTGCATATCTAAGGTGTTCGTAACGAAGTTTCACCAATTAAAACGTCGCTCAGCATCCCCTGGAACTAGTGACTGCAGCAGTATTCCATAGTAGGGGTGAGCTCCCACTTGCTGCAAGATTTGCCGCACACGGCCGCCTGTTAGGCCACACATCATACCAACTTCTCTTGAACTGCACCGTGGGTGGGCCCAAACATAAGCTAAAACGTCCTCTGGTTGCACACCCTGACTTACACCTGCGGGACGAGGTGCAACGCTACCCGTCTCTTTCACAGTCGAACCACATTAGTGATGGTCATTGCAGTCGGATGGGGTCCCAAAAGAAAACGTACGACATATTGTTGTGCACTTTCTCTTGCATTACGACCACATTCCCCATATAACAGCACCATCTCGCAATACTCGTTGTTGGAATAATTCGCCATATAATATATAAGTACAGACGTTTAACACACGGTTTCACTTCTCACACTGTCTTACACTCCTTGCCTGGCCAGTATTTTATGCTTACCGATAACGTATGACGTAGCGTACACATTTGCATATCATGCGCTTTGTGACGAGATTGTGTGTGCAATAAAAGTATCGCCCCGACCCGAAGTTTCCCCTCTATGCAGAGCTGTACGAAGGGAAAGCTGTCGCGCAGGGGCGTCCTGTACCCATTAAACTTCCTAAATCACGATTTTTGCCCTATTAAGGTGGTGGAAAAAAATCGTTTAAAACTACCTAGCGGATGTTTAACAACTTTGTAATTGACTTTTTTACCATATCTTGAATAGTTTTCGAGATATCAGCTCTAAGTTCTGAATTTTTCCGCTAGGGGCGCTGCACGCAGTCTCATCTTGTAGCGCATAGTCACTTTCCTTTACCCATCACGTTCGTACATATAGCTCTCTCCGTTAGACAGTTATCTGCGTGTATAAGGACTTTACTAATAACCCTTCATATATAGTTCTAGTTTGAGTTTAAATTACGTGGTTCGTCAAAATCAGGATTTAAAATCACGGGAATTAGTAAAGAAATGAAAGCAGCATGTGAAACAGAGACGATCGAACGATCGGAAAAAAGGGTTTGGATGTTATGAACAAATGACGGGACACAAGAACTGTTTTCTACAAAACATAAGAAAATGAGAGCAAATTAGCAAGATGAAAAGGACAAAAGCTTAAAATAAAATCGAATGATTTTGAATATTCGGCTTTTCTTGGTTTGATATTCAACGATGCCCATCATCAGAAATAATGAAAGCGCTGTTGTCATACCGTTGAATCCGAATGGAGAAATTGTACGGAACAAAAAGTTGAGGCCCTTCCACATACACAAACATTATATTTCAGAGGGCTCTCTAAAGTTTTATTGTCTATATCAAATAAAAAAATTAAATTGCGTTATAAATAAAATTCCATGTAAAACTATGTCTATAACTTTCTACTTTCATTTTTAGCCCCTTATTTGCATGCTAAAGAGATTTATCGAGAGAAGTGTATATATATATATATATAATGAATAAGTGTAGAAAATGACATATCTTAAATTTATATATAAAAATTTGGTCATTTATGCACATGTATTTCCATTTCATAAACATTGAATTTGCTTTTATTTCTCAGGTCATATTTCATATTGCCTCCATTTTGAATAAATATCCATTGTTTTTACATTCACTGACATTTTAATATGCAGTTTCCGTTTTGAGAAATGCCAGAACCTGATGTCCTTTTTAGAACTCATGAAGTACCTAAGATTAACGAAATTTATAAGAAAAATAAATGGAATTTCTTCACCGAAAATTGTGTTTTCCATAAATGAAATATACCAAAAAGTATAACAGAGCCATCGTTTTTCCTGCTGTATTTGCTTCGAATAATAAATTCTGACGAAATTCCTTAGAATTGTTACATTCCAGAGACACGCAGAAGAAATTTATGTGTTACACACTTAAAAGGGTAATTTTAACTGTTATTACAGAAAAGGTTATTCAGTTTTTAATTAATTACTTAGTTTAAGTCAAGCAATTCCTTGAATGAGTTTTGTCGTTATTGAACACTTTATTTTAGTTAGAGTTTCAAGGTAAGTTAATTCACAATTTTTATACAAAAATTTTGGAAATTTTCAGTGAGTAATGGTTTTTTCGCAATGAGACAAAAAATATTATAAAGTACTGTGGAAAGCACAATGTGTTTGAAGAAAGCATTTTAGTCAAAAGCAAGTTCCTGCACAACTATCATATGGTTACTCTAATATGAGTCGAAAAATGAATGGAACATTTCTTTAAATTTTCATTGATTAACAATTTCGTAGTTTCATTTAACCTTGCTGCGTTTTTCGGGTCTATTTTGACCCAAAGTCAGCTACTTTTCAAATTATTTCCTCAAGTTTTGTAACTTTTTCTTGTGCTTTCATGACTTCTATTGATTTATAATCCTTAATATAAAATAATTAAAATTTTAGTTGGCCGTTTTCAATTATGGCCGCAGGAAGAAAAATAACATTTACGTCCTTCGGGTCCAAAATAACTCATATAAATTTATGATTTTAAATTATGAAATACATCCGTCATTTACTATTTATAAAAAAATTTTGTTTATTTTACAAACATGAAGAGCCTTTAAATACCCCAAATTATATGTTTAAGTTAATAAAATATCTATTTTTTGGCATAATATTTTTTTCCCGTTTCACGTATTTGTATTACATAACCTCAGGCTTGTATTGCATAATACTGGTCTTGCGTCATCCTGGTATTACGTCTTATCACAAAATAAATGTGTACTATTACAAAAGACTTTTCATCCTGATTAAACAGTGAGCACTGTTGTTCGCAAAAAACAAGATTATTCTTAAATATAATGCAACGAAAGGAGCAGTGGGTACTGTACTTGATGTGCCATAGTGTGAAAAGGAAAACCAACAGATGGCCGCAGGTTGTATTTTTCAATATATTAATCATCATCTCTTCGTATGATGCGTATGTCCTCTTCAGAACTCTGCACGAACCACAAAATGACAAACGATGAAATCTTAGTCAGTTTTTAGAACAAATTGGGTATGCCATAATAAAATCAAATACGATAAATCGAGAACATTTTCCCAAAGGTACAATTTCAAAAAACTATAGTGGAGGCCAATATTTGTTATTGTTAATTTTATTATTAATTTTTAATCCACATATTTTTTCTAATGGCCAAACTTGTGCTAATTAATTAAAATCAAATGACTAAAATTCTCAATCAGTAATTCTACATTAGCCTTGCTTAAAAGTATCACGTTGTATTACAATATTTTTATGTTGGTTGTACATTTTTCATAGCATATCCCACTACATATTTTTAAAGGATATATTTTTTTACGACATATGTACAAAACAACTTAAAGCGGGTAAAAAGTTATTTTTATTACATTAGCCTGGCTTTCGGCTGTTCCATTGGACAGCCATCATCAGATGCAGAATGAAAATGATATCGAACATCGAATACAAACATTTAAAATAAAGTAAACAATCGCGATGAGTGCATTTACAAAGACACATTGATCTTTATACATGCACGCATCACGATTGTTTACTTTATTTTAAATGTTTGTATTCGACGTTCGATATCATTTTCATTCTGCATCTGATGATGGCTGTCCAGTGGAATAACCGAAAGCCTAGCTAATGTAATAAAAATAGCTTGTTACCCGCTTTACGTTGTTTTGTACATATATCGTATTGCTTCATCAAGCGGTGGTATTCGCTCTTCCATTATATGTTTTTTATTAAAGATTCATCAAATTTATTAAAAACTGCTCATGCTTTACGGAGCAACGTGATCAATATACAGATTAACAATAACCTCACTGCGAAAATAATTTCGGCTCATTCGAAACTACGAAAATTAAATATTTAAATTGGCATAATTACAATTAAACTGGTTTTATATCCGCCAAATTATCTTATACCAAGTTTCCAGAAGTAAATCTGATATAAAGGTATGATCACACATACACACAAACGATCATACATATACACATTTTTATGATTAAAAATTCCCTCTTGTTAACGGAAACACATTTCCAAGATCACGTGCACTTTACTTGTTACCTGATTAAATGGTATTTACTCATTATCTAATTACATTACATTTAATCGTTTTTTAATTAAATTGTAATATTTATTTCGTTGAATTTCTAACAACCAAATTTGGACAAATTAATTAAACGCAACTTAATTATATTAGGAGACGGCACTTGCGATTTCCTAAATATGTTTATTTTAATTATATTTGTCCTGCAACTGTTTGGAATGCACATCCGCCGTTTCTTAACTCTCATCGTTCTCAGAAGATATAATAACTTACCTCATATCCTCGGAATTAATTTTGTTTCACGACGCAAGGGTAGCAGGTACCACGCTGCGTCACGACCTACAGATTACCGAGGAATCCGAGTAATCTTATGGCATAAGAAACTAAACTTTGAACGGCAGTGATCTGTTAGTCCGTAAGCGACCCGCTTTCTTAGCAGCGTTGGGCCTCGTACCTGGGATAACGACCCACCAAAGAGGCGGCGAAATTTGAATTAGTATTCCAATTTTAAGATTACGGGGAAATAAACGAACTGTATTGGCGAAAAAAAATAAGAGGTAAAAAAAAATTCCCCACAAATTTCATTTGCTGAATAAATGATAAACTCGCGGGTAGATTGTTGGTTGGTTTGTTTGTGGTTTTACGGCTCAAAAACTACGATGGTCATGCTGCGCCGGGACCTACTGTTTTCCGAGGAATCCGAACCTCTTAAGGCCTAGGGAACCAAACCCCGGACTACAGTGAGCAGTGCGATCTTTATGAGATCTCTGAGTAAGCGTTCTTTGCACTGTTGGGAGTCGAACCCGGATTAACGGCGTACTAGGCGAACGCGTTACCACACTGCGCCACCGCAGGGCCCTCGCGGGTAGATAGATTTTATTTTTGTCGCAATTCTACAATTTGGAATTTAGAGCGATGGCGTCATCATCGGTAATAATCCATGATTCAGTATTTCAACTAATTCAGATATAACTCGAAGTCTATCCAAACGGAGAGCGAGGGGTTTACCCCGAAGCAGTGTGGGGGGGGGAGGTACTGTGGTCTCCTTCTACTAACCCTTTTCATATGCAGGGAAGAGTAATTTGTTTTCATGTATGAATTTTGCAAAAACGTACTATATCTATGCTGTGCCGTAATATCCGTCACCATTTCTCCTACAATGCGAGGAGAAAACACGTGATGCAAAATTTGGCGTTTTTTCACCGATACAGCGTGACGTGGTTTCGATAGCAGACTGGCCAATTTCTCCGTGTTGTTAAAATTCGGATACGAACTCAACGTCTCGCTACCAGGCAAAAGAGTTACTACTACACCACTGCATGACCTTGGAATTGATTACGATTTCTAATTCACTGCTCGTTGTTTGCAATGCAGGCATGTAGCGAAGCCGGGGCCAGCAGGGGGTATTGCCACATTTGCCCATCGAGCTATTTATATATATAATAATCTCAGGGTTCTCTGTGCCCCGTAAACCCTTTGCCTTGCCCCATTTGCTATTTCACCCTGGCTACAGGGCTATTGCAATATGCAACTGCATAAAAGATCTGAGATTGATATTAACTTTATTTTGCATAATATGATGAATGAAGTTCAAAATCATAGGAGTATTTGATATAAGCTTATGCTCTCTTAAACATGAAAACTTTAACCTGGCATTTCCAAGCCAAATCTACCGAAACTCAGTATTTAACGAAGGAAGACAATTATGCATCACCTTGAATAAAAAATCGTTATCGTTATAATTATTGCAAACTTCTTGCCTTAGTGACGTGAACCATTTAACAACTTCCAATATATATATATATATATATATATGTAAAAAGGAATGGTATTATAATCAAATTAAAAAATCCAACTTCGTTTTATAGGAAAAAACGAAACAAAAGGCAGAAACAACTAATTCCCAATGACATTAAAACGGTTCATTTAATCACTGTTAAAACGGTTGATTAAAACGGTATAATTTTATTTACTATAATATAAAGTATCTTATTGTGCTAATTATCAACTTTATAGTAATAATGTATAATGAAAGGATATTATTATTTCTTTATCGCAGAGATACACTTACCGAATGGTTAGCACGAAAGGGTAGCATGAAAGTGTTTTAGACATTCGTGGGGAATTTGATGATATGAAAGGTTTCAGAAACTGCGGCTCGACTCCAGATTGGGACTATTTTTATTTTTTTTTCTTTACTACCCTCCAAACTTCACTTTTGGAGGATTATATATAGCGTTGATACTAAGGGTTATGCGACTATTTAATTCTACATCACGTAATAGAATTCTCAATAACAATTATGTGGACTCTATGAGAAAGTTTGAACACTCATGAAATAGAAAATAGATCTCTCAAACTTTCGGAAGCATGAACAGTAGTTTTTCATCAGGAGTAATGTGTTAATATAATTAATTAGTTATATCATTTCTCTCAATTAAAGATTGCTGTTGGCACTTTTGTGTGCTTGGATGACTTTTTTTCCATTTTGCTAGTATTTAAAATTTTTACGAAAATTTCTTCTCTGCCATTCCAAAAATCCTACCACTTTGATTACCTGTATTTTCGTCAGGGTCAAAGCTTTCTCCGTTATTTTTGGGATTATCTAATTGCGTTCATCAAAATAACAAAAAAATTTGCATAGCACGTTTGTATTTGTACACATACAGGTACATTTGCATATTACGTATTGCCCCTTTACGTAGTACATACCAATAGAATATGTATATAGTACATACCTAGTATACTTTATTTAAAAATAGTACACGTAGTGTGAGCCTTCATAGGAACGTAATTTATTTGGTATAAGAATTAAAAATTGCTTTCCACATGAAACTTCAAACTTGTGAAATATATTTAAAATATCTGCCTTTCAAACGCCCATTACTTTCCATTCCCTCCTAGTTTTCACAACTTTTGCTTTAACGGTTCGTCCCGTTGGGCATCGTAAAACCACAAGTTTGAAGCAAATAGCTTATGACTAATGACAGAAAGTTAGACATCTAAATTACATTTAAAATCTGAAATTAGTTTTAAAATAGAGCACGCATAGATACGAAAGAAACGAAAATGTACTTCTATAAAGAACTCAGGATACGTATAACTCAAAATAAAAAAAAATATTTTTATTTATATTAGTTTGACTAAATGCTGAGTTAAAATTATTATGTACACATTAATGAAGATATGTACATTTACATGTTTTTTTTTATAATTTTATAGCAAAAAAAAGGCGAAGTATTATCTTTTCATTAAAAGGATATTTATTGAATTGGAAATAATTTGCCAATATTAGTTTTCTATAGTTTAAATATTCGTTTACAAATATATATGGCAATCACTATATTAAACGTTTACTAAATTGCTGCTGGCCAAATTTCTAAATTTTCTTCAAACACACTATACATGTGTATGTGTATAATCTCTATTTTATTCCTTATTATTTCAACTTTAGTCTACTATTAGTGTTTGAACTTTGAATAAAATGACAAAAATTTATGTATGTTTGCACGTGGTTCGGGCCCTCGGAATTCACTATGGAAGTGTCTGAACAAGTTTCATAAAATACGTTCTGTTTCTTATTAATACTTAAACAGGATCGTTGTCAAGTTTGCTTTTAAATTAATCCGCATGATCAACGTCCTGAAACCTATTACATAAATTCCTGTGAAGCTTAAAAGATCTCCTTTAGAACAAAGCGTGTTTTTAACTTCTGCTAATTATTTTCCGGTTGGAATGAATTTTGAAACGAGTCCATTTAGTAATTAAAATATTTTTGTCTAAAAACTGTAATTATCTTGAAAGCGTTTATGCCGGTCGTTTAACAGAACGGGCTTTTGTTAATGGGCCTACTGTTTTCAGAGAATTAATTTCAGTCTGCGCTACCGTAAAATTTAACGCACCAAAAGCATTATGACAGTTACATCTTCTTCTTTCAAAAATATTCCATTACGGTGAGAAAAATAATTAAATTTGACGACATTTCTTTCCGGTTTCCCAATTATTCCTCTGTTATTGTTAATAACACATGGGACCCTCTTTTGTGGACAGTAAGGATTGAATAATGGTATATGATGGAACATCAGTTGAAGTTAGATTAATAATTAAATATGAAATGCCTCATTATTTTGTTCTCTGTTTGAGAAACACAAATAAATATACTTCTGTTACAAAATACTTTTGATGCATATACACAGTTAGATCCAATTAACATGACTATCTGCTAATATCGAGAGGAAATACGACCTGCAGGACATCTGACAGCTCCTGGAGAGAGCCTGCGGAGGACCCATACAGCGAACAAGGAAGTCGAGGTGGTCCCATAAATATTCCATATGTATCAAGTCTCAAGAATTAGGGGCCAGAAAAGTTCTCTGAAGCAGAGCCGTAGCCAATTTGGGGATATAGCGGTCTGAGCATCCCTTAGAAATGTAGTCAGTCCCAATGGGAAATATTTTTTCTCAAAAATCAAATATTGTAGAACCTTATTTTACCTTATTTTACCTTATTTTATTTTAAATTTTTTGTTTTGTACGAAATTTCACATGACAGTGGAAATCGTTCTTTAACGTTAAAAATATATTCAAAATAGCTCTCACAAGATCTACCATAGTAGATCTTGTGTATATAATTATGTAATATAATGTATAAATGTATGTATAATTGTGTAATGTAATGTATAAATGTATGCGTAATTGTGTAATGTAATGTAATATATGTATAACTGTGTAATGTAATGTATGTATAAATGTATGTATAATTGTGTAATGTAATGTATGTATAAATGTATGTATAATTGTGTAATGTATGTATAAATGTATATATAACTGTGTAATGTAATGTAAACAAGATCTACTATGATAGGTCTTGGGTATATAATTATTTTACAGAGGTTTGAGCCTTCATATATTTTGTAACAAGGATAAGAGAAATTATAGAGAGGTATACTAAAATTTATAAGTTTTTAATGCAAAATTTGCATTAAGAAATTTATTAACGATAAATATATCGCTTTATATATTTAGTAATATTAAATATAAATAAAATACATCAAAACGTTTTATGAATTTTACCTCCCTCTCTGTAGTTTTAAGGAGACCCCCTGTAGCAAAGGCTTCATACCAACGCTCTGAAGCCTTGAACTTTGCTCTCGAAGTACTGTCAGAAAATCCTAGCTTGCACACACACATTGTCTCTGCTGGACGATCCCCTCCGATAGGAAAAAGAAATGTTTATGTCCATCACCTTTTCCAGCAGAACGTCAGGAAAACACCTTACATTTTAAGCATATTGTTATATACTCATGGAATAAAATATATATTTATATTTTATTCTATATATATTATTATATTTCCATAGATATAATTATATATTTACAGAATAAAGTTTTGTTTTGTGCTATTGTGTATATTTTGTGTTTGTCCAACACATCACTAAAATATATCTTTCCAGTCTTATAGATATTGGGTTATAATTAAAATGTATGAATGAATTAATGAAAATAAATATATGGCAATAATAAAACTACAAAAACACTTAGGTCAGAAAATACTTCGAAAAGCACACGACTTCCAACTATTCCAAAATGAAAACTGATAATAAAGCAATATAATATGGAATAATAGGGACCAAAGATGTGGAATTCTGTGCTTTTTGAATGAAAAACTAAACAATATAAGTTTATTTAATTAGACTAAAGGTCTACTTGTTGAATGAGATGCACGGATTGTCTGGGCATTGTATATATAGAAACAGTATTTATAGATTTCAGACATAAATGAAGTTAGAGTCTTGAGCTAGTTCTATACTAATACATATTTACCCGAGAACCATTTCGGAGTTCGGAGGTATAATGTTAGGTCGTAAGATATATTACCCTTCTCAGAGATAGCATAATTACAACATAGTGGTCAATACTGTGGCAACATAGAAAAAGTCTCCGTCTGGCGAGGTTTGTTTTTTCTTTTTTTAGTGGGGAATAGTTATTCCTGATAATTCCAACACATACGTTTTTTAGCTCAAACTAGAACATTTTGCTATAGGAAAAAAAGTGGTATCGTCCCCGAAGTAGATTCAAAATAGGTTCTCTTCCTTGAGCCCGAGGCGCCTTAACCGCTGGGATATTGAGAACGAGGACGGATCTCGAATGGGGGAACCCGATGGTATAAGAAATAAATAGGTATAGTATAAGAAACAAATATGAATATGTAAAGAAGAAAAAATGAGAGGGCCCGTTTATCCCGAGAGTATTTAAGGAAGTGAAGAGGGTTTTAATGGAAATTGGTTTTTCTCTTATAAGGTATTTGCTCAAATGGAAGAAGTTTAACTTTAATATTCCCCACTTGTGCACGACCCTGAAAATTATAGAGTTTATACTTGAAGTATTCTATTATTGCTTTGATGTAATAAATATTTGCAGCATTTGCACACAGTGAAATTATTCAATTCTATAGATTAAACATAATGGTTACATTTTCTTGAACAGTTTATGCACGTAATATGTCCAAAATACTCTTACTATTTAATATATTATGTATAGTTATTTGAGTCTTTATGTAGACTTCTTGTTGCTGCAAAAAAAAATTTAAACTCATTTGAATTAAAAAAAAAAGTTTATTGTTTATATATTTTAAAACTTAATGCCCAAATTAAATATAAAAGGAACTCATACAAATAATAAAATAGACAATTTTAAAACGAAATCATTTAATCTGGTGGAAATAATTTGATCTTTTTTATCCATTACCGTATAATAGGATCTAGGAGAACTATTATCTAAGAGTATTTAAACATATCATGCTATTACCTTTAAAAGAATAAGAAACTCAAGGACCCGTTTACGAAACTATTCAAGTAAGAGAACATCTCCCCACGGAAAAAACTAAAACCAACGTTCTGCGTTATTGAAAAAAGCAGCCTTCATTATAGGAACTCCAGAAATCTCCTAAGGGCTTACGGATTCAATTTGGAAGCAAAATTCTAGTGAAATATGATTTTTATATATTCTTTCCTTACATGGACTGAAATAATACTTAAAACAAAGATTACTGTTCTCTTTACGATTATTATATTCTTTTTTTTAGAAAATTTCAATGTAATTGGGGAAACGGATGTTCGTATTTATGGTTTATTAATATATCCGGATCAAATATTTATTTTTAGTTTTTATGTATATTTCCTTTTATTATAATAAGACGAATCTCTTGAGAAATAAAAAAATAATTTCTGAACTGATTTTTTTCTTATTTAAATGAAAACATAAAAGAGAAAATTGTAGTCTTAATTCATTTCTCATATAATTTGCATATCCATCATTTCGGCAATGGATTTGTGTGGGAAGATATTCACAATCAGTTTGTTTTAAGTTAATATGCTTTCAACACTCATGTGTTCATATATAATCGAACATTTTCGGAAGATCTTATATTACGTAAATAGAAGTAGGTCACTGTATATAAATACGAAAAAATACAATCAATAAAGCATAACCTCAAACAACAATGTCAATCAATCAACGTTTATTGGCGTAGTGATACCAACGCCGATGGTATGGCGTGATTAGATGGTGAAACGTTCGAAAGAAAATAAATATTTCTGCCTTCGGTGGGACCTGAACCCACGACCTTCCACTTGCCGGGCGGAGGCTCTACCCACTGAGCTACGAAGGACAATATATAATCTCTTTACGAACGTATATATATTGTTGCCAGTTATTTCGCAGAATGGTGTACAGTAGTGGACAAAATTGTGGAAACCTTTTGAAAAAAGTTTATTTTAGAGGTTTGATGGCTAATAACACCACTTTTTTTTGTACCAATACTATAAAATTATATATCATTAGAAAGGTAATTTAATAAAGATTGTAATGCAATAACATTTGTTCAATTATCTGTATTCTATCAAAAGTTATAGCCAAATAACCAGAAAAAAGAAGCACAGCTTGCTTACATTTATATGAAGTAGCTTTCCTTCATTTGAATGTGGCCAATGAGCATGAGTGTTTACAGAGCCAATCAGGTGTCATCTTGTTTTGGCAATGAGCCAATCATGTTTTCTCTTGTTTTGGCAATGAGCCAACAGGTTACAGGACATTTATCAGTGTGTTCTGTAATTGCTATCAAGTTGGTTGTTTTTTTTTTGTGCTCTTTGATTTAGTGTGCTTGTAAAACGTAATAAAATTAAAGAAATGGCGCAAAGAGTTGACTGGTCACCTAGGAAGCGATGTAAAATAGTAATATTAAGTGAACAAGGCTACAGTTATGAAGAAATTAGAAGAAATATTGGGGGAAACTTAACTAAAGGTGGCATTTCTAAATTTTTGAAGAAGTATAAGGAGACTCAGTCATTACAAAACCAGACTGGTAAAGGCAGAAAAAGGTGCACAACAGCAAGTGATGATAGAAGAATTAAAAGACAGTGCCTAGGTGACAGGAAAAAATCATCTCTGTGTATACAAGGTGAAATGGCGCAATGCAATGTGAAGTTAAGTGCAATATGCCCAGCCCATCGCCATTTCAGCCCTTTTACTTTAACAATGATGTCCTCTACTCTAGTTTGCTCTCTCACCCAAGTGTTTCTTTTTCGATCTCTCCTAGTTATTCCAAGCATGCACCTCTCCATGCTCCTTTGCGTTGTCTGTAACTTTCGTATTGCTCCAACTGTTAGACTCCATGTCTCTGATCCATAAGAGAGGACTGGCAATACACACTGGTTGAAGACTTTTCTTTTTAGACACAAAGGCAATTTCCCCTTCAGGATAAAACTGTTTCTTCCAAATGCACTCCAGCCAAGTTTAATACGTCTGTTGAGTTCTTTCATAATGTTGCCATCCATTGAAATCAGCTGGCCAAGGTAAATATATGAATCAGCAATTTCTAGCTCAATGTTGTCAACTTGTATTTTTGTTTCCTCTACGAAATTATTGAACATGATCTTAGTTTTTTGTAGGTTCATCTTGAGTCCAACTTCTTTACTTCTAGTTGAGAGCTCCTGTACCATGTCTTGGAGTTCTGATGGGTTCGTTGAAAAAATAACAATGTCATCAGCAAACCGCAAATGATTTAAATATTCACCATTTATTTTTATTCCCTTGTTATTCCAATTTATCTGCTGAAAAATCATCTGTAAAGCTGAAGTAAAAAGTTTTGGAGAAATGGTATCTCCCTGCCTCACACCTTTACCAATTTTGATAGCTTCGGTATCTTTATGTAACCGAAATTTTGCACTTGCATTTTTATACACACGTTTCACCATGTCAATGTACACATCCTCGATGTCTGCTGATCTTAAAGAGTTGATGACTGCTGATGTTTTAATAGAGTCAAAGGCCTTCTCATAGTCAATAAATGCCACACACAATGGAAGTTCATATTCATGTGTTCTTTCAATTAATTCTCTTAATACTTGAATATGGTCCACTGTACTGAATCCACTTCGAAATCCAGCTTGTTCTCTTGGTTGAGCTGCATCTAATTTTTTCTGCAGGCGATGTGTTAGCACTTTTGTGAAGATTTTATAAATAGCAGGTAACAAGCTAATTGGTCGGTAATTTTTTAAATCCTCTTTATCACCTTTTTTATGCAAAAGAATTACTGTTGCAGAATCCCATTGGTTTGGTATGTTACCACTGTTGAGGCATTTGGTAAAGAATTTTGCGAGTATGTCTTCTACATGTTCTCCAGCTTCTTTTAAGATATCTAATGTAATGCCATCATCGCCAGGGGATCTTCCTTTCTTCATACTTTTTATTGCAAATGCTACTTCTTCTTTTAAGATTTTAGGAGCTGTTCCTTCGACTATCTCAGAGTCTTCGTTTAATCCACTGTTTCCCTCATACAGCTTTCTGTAGAATTCTTCAACTCTTCTAAGTATTTCTTCCCTATTTCTTGTTACGGTGCCATCCTCTCCTTTTAATGCAATGATGTGTTTCTTCCCAACAGATAAACTTCCTTTAACAACCCTAAGGCTCTTGTTATTTTCAATGGCTTTCCTTACTAGCTCACAGTTGAATTTTCTTATGTCTTCTTTCATGCTTTTGCGCAGAGTTTTACAAAGTTCTATGTACTCAATCCTGGAACTGGTATTTTGATTGTCCACCTTCATATCTCTTCGCCTTTTCATGAGCTGTTTCGTCTTCTCAGATAATTTGCTATTGTGCTTTTTACAGGTTACACCACCAATTTCCCCAGCAGTTTCAACTATTGTCTTAACAATGTTTTCATTTGCTTCTGAGATATCACTTTCATCAATAAGTCCTTCCAGTGCAGAAAAGCGATTTTTTAATTCCAACTTGAATGCCTCGGTATTTTCTTTTAATTTCTTTAAATCCACCCTCTTACTTACTTGTTTCCTAATGAGCTTCTGTCGTTCTAATTTAGTATTTAAGTGCACTTTACATCTCACCATTCGATGATCACTTCCAGTATTAAATCTGTTCAGTACACTGCAATCTTCAATAATTGATTTCTTGTTTGCCAGGATATAGTCAATTTCACTAGTTCCCCCATTTGGGTGTTTCCATGTCCATTTTCTTTGCGGTTTCTTCTTAAAAAATGAATTCATGATGCTAAGATTTTCAGCTTCTGCAAATTCGATGAGTTGATCGCCACGTTCATTCCTTTCCCCATATCCGTATTTACCAACCGATGTCTCTCCTTGTTCCTGTTGTCCAATTCTTGCATTGAAATCCCCCATGATGAGCTTGATATGTTGTTTCCCTTTGGTGTGTAACTCTTTGATTTCTTCATAAAATTCTTCAACCTCTTCGTCGGTATGGCTTGATGTTGGTGCATATACCTGTACTATTTGAAGTTGGTATCGCTGGGTTAGTTGAACAACGAGCCTCGCTGCTCGATCTGACGTGCTTTCGACTTCAAGAAGGTAGTCTTTAATTCTTTTGTTGATTAAGAAGCCAACACCACTTGTTCTTCCAGTTTCCGTTCCTCTATAATAAAACAAATGTCCACTTTTAAGTTCCACCAACTCTTCACCTTTTCTTCTAACTTCACTGAGTCCTACAATGTCCCATTTGATCTTGTCAAGTTCTTCTTCCAATTCCTGAAGTTTTGCTTCAGAAGCAAGGGATCG
>QLNU02014802.1:119241662-119255464 GCA_006491805.2 Dysdera silvatica | reverse complement strand
ATCAATATATTTATTATATGATATTATTACCCTAGGCAGGGTTAGTACAATTGCCAAACTGGACAACACAAAGTATCCCGGGCGTGTTCTTTAGAATTTGTCTTCTATTAACAAAAAAATTCTAATTTGAGCTCACAGAGTGCATGTCAAACATGATCATACGAACGTATTTATGCTATTTTAAATAAATATTTTTGTATTATTCTAAATTATTACTTTTATATTATTAAATCAAATTTACTTCCCGAACTGCCATCTGATGATGTAACAGAAAATACTTACCTTCTTAATAAATCAAAAATTGAAGAGAGAACTTTGGAATACACTGTCACTGATAACACTGTCAAAATAAGCAAGAACTTAACCCTGTTTAATGTAAGAACTTCCAATTCAAAAAGGTGAACATTCCCACTGGTCTGCATATAACCCGTTCCGCATTATAACATACAATACCACAATACAAATTGTGTGGTAGAACAGGCTTTGCAACACGGACACGATTCCGACTGGGACTCAACAAAAATACTACACCGTCACATCACAAACGAGAATAGTAGACTCTTCTTAGAATCTTGGGAAACTTACAAACTACACGGGAAAGCCATTAATACATCACAACCACTTCCAGAAACTTATAAACAACTCTTACTCTGAAATGTATGAGACATCCCCAAATTAGGTAACCCGCAGTGTGGGTTTCTCATTGGTCCCTATTGGGGTTCTTCCATGATTCTATTGGAGGCCTCCCATTGGTTCTCATTGGGTTTTCCCATTCTGCGGGACTACTCTGATGAAGGGTTTTCCAGAAATTTCAAGTATAAAAAAGAGACAGAAACATAACATCGTCATTACTCCTGATGAAGGACTGCTGCTGATGCGTCCGAAAGCTTGAGTGATCTTTTTCATTGCTATTTTACCAGTGTTTAACCTTTTTATGTAATTTCCTCCCTGGTACCCTGTATTTTATTTCTACACTAAAACGTAAATGATAAAATTAATTTCCGTTAAATTTGAACTTAAATTACTCGTACGATTGCAGACACATATAGGAATATAAGTAACTGTATAAATTTTAGAAAAAATTCCATGTATTCCTTTTAATCGAAATTCATTGAATAAAGCACCTTTGAAATTTATATTTAAAAGCAAACAGTTTAAAGCTTGTTTTTACGGAAAAAATTAAATGGATCTGCGTTATGAAATTATCCGGATCTGGTGTTTTCTGGAAAACTCAATGAGGCCTTCCATTACTTTCTCTAGAGGATAATGTATTTTTAGGTATTTTCGGTCACAACATTTCTCCAGAATAGGACTATTACGGAAGGGTAGTAATAATCTCCGTATTACGATACAATGCCTGATAATCGATGCTAGCCAACTGATTACGGTTATCTGCTCCAATCTTCATCGTACTGTCCTAATAGCACCTGCGAGATGCTTTTTCCTTTTAACACTCCTCGTTAGGAAGAAATAAACAGAGAAAACTGCGGCTAGAAATATATACTCGTCGAAACTTACACACCGATGTATCCATTGGGACTTATAAAACGGCAAATTTGTATTAATATGTTTTGCCTAAAAAGAACATACATGTTTTAGCTATGATGGCTTTAAATCCGTGTTTACGAGTAAACATATTTACTTTTGCTTTCCTACATTGGAAATAAAATGCTGAAATAGAGACTTTATATTCTGATTAAATCTTTGGGCCCTCGTAACTCTTATTTAGCTTGAGAGAATGCATGTAAACTCTTTTATTCACAGTAATTTTTTCATGCAGGGGAGAGTTTCTGAATTTAGACCACAGCTTAGAATAAACCAATACTATAATTTAACCTATATAATGCATTTTCGCCATAAAATAAGCAATTTAGGTAGCCTTGATGTCAATTTGGCTGATATTTTTTATAAGAGGGCATCTTCTGACTGCAGTTATTGCAAAATTGTTGGTATTTAGATATCATCAGTCAAATATGTCAACGAAAGACCAATAGTCCTTAAGTTGCTGTACACTGAGAAGGGAACCTGTTTTGTGAAAACTCGCAGTTTGAAACAAGACATATTCTAATGCAAACATAATATATTGTTCAAACCAAATACGCCGAATACGTTTCTATTTGCAATGTAAATGTCTTCTGATGTTCGGAAATATCCCAGATATCGATTGAATTTAAATAGGTTGAATTTTGCGCGGAATTTTTGCAGCAAGCATATTTTAAAGAAGATTAGTTCTTTTGTGTGCCACGGAGAATAAATTTTCCAAAATACAGATTCACACGAACGTATCTCAGTCAAACATATTTCTTTCGGAATCTGCCTTTCATATAGTCATTATTTTTAAAGTTTTGTTGTTGGTGACAGAAGAAAAGGGATTTATTTTCTGAGTTGCTAACATATGAATATTTCTAAACATGCTGTTTTGAATATTATTCTAGATCCTCTTTCTATGAGTTCATGTTTTATTCCAAATATGCGAAAGTAGTTTAAAGAAGTTAAAAGATAATCTTTTTCCTAATAAATTCAGGAATTCAAACAATATGTCAGACTAGAATAGCCATTTAGTTTCTGTTATCATAACTTGAAGTTAATTTCTTAATGCAATGCAGAGAAATTTTAAATGAAAAAAATTTAAATTTTCAAAAATATTTCTTCCTTCCCTCAGTTGACCAATATTAAAAATTATAATATAAATTTTATAGATTGTAAAACAAACTTTCATTATTTTGTAGCTAAATGTATTATTCAATATATTTCCTATGTGTTTTGAAATTAGCTTTTTTCTGTAACAATATATTTATTAAAAATATTGATGCTATGCAAGGTTTTTGAGAAGGCAGTTTAAAATAAATGTTGTCTGGCCAATTTATATCAACAAAAAAGAAAAGTGTGAAAAACTATGTGACTCCTCCGCCAATATGGGATTTGTAAAGAAATATTATAAAACATCTACACTCTAAGATTTACGATTATGACTGAAGCAATATCATACGATTAATATAGAATTAAATTTTGATGATGTAAAAGATATAGCCAGTTCAGAAAATTTTAATCATCTACTGTTTTTGGCGTTTTAAAATTTAATTCATGGGAATTTTCCAAAGCTCTCATAAATATGAAATATTGTGTCGTTATCACCCTAAAACCTTATTGTATACAATATATGGGGTTGTATGTTTTATCACAATTACACGCATATTTTCCAGGTACAATTAAAAAACTGAAGAAATCAGAAATAATTTTCAGGCATAAGGAAATATTTAAGATTTGTCTTGTTTGAGATAGGAGGCATTATTGCTTCAATCATGGCGCAAGTCCAATAATAGTGGCGCTGTCAAATTGAAAGCACGGATAACTCGTATGAGAAAATGTTTCTTAGGCTATTTCCTGTATCCGGATTGGAATGGAAGTGTATGTATGTATGATTGGTGATTTCTCTGTATTACTCTGATGTATGTAATTTCCATTTTTCATATTTTACATTTCCGTATTTCATCTCTTTTCCTCTTACGTGCTGAAAGTTCCGCTCTGTTCCTAACGGTATATTGTGATGAGTTTCTATCATAAATTCGAAATTCCTCTACATAATAAAATGAACATTGTGATCATTTTAGTGTATATATCAATATTTTGGGCAAGAATTCTAATCCTTGATATATTATGGGCACAGCATATTTGGAAATATTTATGGTATAGTTTTATTTTATAATTATTTATCACAAAAATACACTTATGTTTCTCGAATCAATCCACTCTTACTTATTCTTTACTGAAACTTTTATTTATTCATTTAACTGATATTTATCTTTTGGAAATGCATTTTATAAAGAAGCATATATTCCATTTTAATCTCGTTTTTAAAGATTAAGGACACTCTTATTTTTTACTGCGCCGTCATATACATTCTGACATATTGAATTATTATTATGTCTTCCTCCTTTCTTTCTTTATATTCTGATGTCTTATTTAGTAGAGCGAAACATACTAACTGTCCAATTTCAAATGAGATATTGGGTTGTTTAGCGTTTGCAAAATTCTTGTCGTATATGTTCTTGTTGTATAAGTTGTAAAGTTTACGCAAAATATAAATTGAAGTGTTTATAATTCAGCCCGAAAGCAATCATGAAGGTATTGATAGACATCACATATGCAGATCAGCAAAATTGGTTCATTGTTTCTAGAAAATACGAAAATTTGAAAGATTTTATATTTTAGAATTGACATTTTACTTTGTCAAATTTTCTTACAATATCGAAGTAATCCTGAGGGAAAATAATTTATACCCCATCGCTTTCGTAATTACAGTCAAAGTCTATTTTTTGACAGGAATCGACTTTATTTTAGCATTAAAATGTTGGTATACAATGCTAAATTTTAAAATAGAAAAATTATTTAGTACATGGATTTATTTCAGTATCTTCTTCAGTCTTCAAAAATTATGTGGCCTAATGCCATAAATAATTAAACTTAAAATTGAACTATGATTGAAGCAAATCATATTTATATATCAGCGCCTTAGTGTGGTTTTGTGTGGATGAGTCATCTCCAAGTGTTCACCTTTCTTTCCTCGAATAAAAGTGGCATAATTTATGCATATTTCATCATCATTATCGCCATCATGAAGATGCACATCAACGTAAAGTTTTCAATATTGCTCGAGGTGGACAAGCACATTTTATGTACGTTTATACATTACAGTATATGTAAAATCGCAATTTATTTCAGATTATTTAGGGGCTGGAGCCCCCTCCCCCAATAATCTGAAATATATGGCACATGTGTAATGTACGACGCATGTGTAAAATATGACTTATTTGTTCAAGTGGGGGTGGTCAACGTTTGGAGATGCCCCACATTTAAATTCACAATATGCCACTATTATATAGGGATGTACTAATTTTAAACAGGACGTTTTTATGTTAGAGATTTGAGAGAGCTACATTGTTCTTGTAAAAATAAAAACATCGAAAAGTACACAATGGTAAATTTTTAATTATACGCAGAGAAAATATTTAAAATTAGACTATTTTTGCAAATGCAAACCGATTGAAGTATACATATTTAAACGCCGTCGTTAGGTCTTAATATCTTTCAGAACAGCCGATTTCCTACAGTTACGTTGAAAAAAGAAAATTTCCATTCCTTTATTACACTTCCAAGTACGGTAGTCGATCAGGTTTATCATCTGAATAGAAGGATACAGTGTTCGTTAAAACATTTCATTTCAACCAGAATTTTAAAAATAGATGAATCGCATTTGGGCAAACTATGCTAATAGATTTTTCCTATTTTCTCGATTTAAATACTATCCACTTCCTATTCCCTATTCATCTTAAAAGTATTTCTGACAATTTGAAAACCCGTTTCTTCTTTTATTTCAACACAGTTTCGACAAGCTTTTTGGGAAATATTTAACTGTGTTTTGGCTAGTCTCCAAGCCTTTGCGAAAATACGTTTTTTAGTTCTTCTTCCTGTCATGTGTGCTAGCTATTGTTCTTTAGAAACGTGTTATCATATTTCATTTTCTCCCATCTGAAAACTGTTCCATAACAATGTATATCATTCCTCATAACCAGGTAATCACTGCAATTTTCTAAGACCAAAATATTTTTATGAAGGCGTTTTGATAGTCAATTCAGACATTTTATCATGGTACCATATTAAATTTATAACTATATTTCCTCCATGTTTCGTGTGTATCTAAGAAATATTAATTGTAGAAATCTATACTACCTTATCAAAGTTTTTCGGCCGAGCAAAGTTTGTTTCTTCCTTTAGTGTGCTACTGGTTTTCACCCAGGCTGTGAGGCTCATTATTTTTAATTAGCTCTTTTTATCAAATTGCGTATTCTGCATTAAACCGAGCGATGTTTTTTTTTATATATTTTTGCTGGACAGCTAAGTCATTTTTAGTCGGGGTATTTATAGCTAGATATTCGACCTTGTGCTGGCTGTGCAAGTTTTTTAATTGTTGCTTTGGGAATATAGTTGTAGTTATTTTTATCCTGCATACTATTATATTAGTATTCATGTCTAAATATTATGGTGTTTAAAATATAAAAGATATATTTAAAAATTACTATTTGAAGTATTGTTTTGTTAATTAGCGAGCAATATTGTTTTAGTTCGTTATTTTTATGTTGCAATGTTCTATGGAACACTATTAGAGATGTGGGGGCCATGAATATTAACCTATATAATTTATCGTGCCATTTCTTGAATAAATAAACCTTTTAAACCCAATTTGGTTACATACATGGTTTATAGAGAACATTTCTTAGTTTATGGTGTTCAAAATTCTTTTCATTTTCCTTTCCCAAAATTATTTAAAAGTAATCTTAGAAACCAAAATTCTAGAAACCATGGAAAGCGGACTTCATTACAGGTTGGAATGAAAGAGACAAGACAAGAAGGAACAAGAACTAAAAAAGAAACATAAGTGAATATAAGGTAAAGGTAATTACTAATTGGTGGAAACATCAAAATAAAGTTATATTTAAGATGCGGAAGTAAATATTTTCATAAAATCACCTGATTTTTCTGAATTTTCAAATTTTCTTTAATTTCATAATATTAGCCACTTCTTGTTTATTATTTTAATCCTGTGTTTTTCTCTTCCTTTTATCTTTTATTTATTTTTTTGTTTCCTGACATAAAAGACATTAGTGTCATAAGAAAGTACTTCTTTAAATACGTACGAAATTGAGCACCAAAAAAAGTTTTTAACGGATTGTCATGCCAAATAAAGAAATTGGGAGTACTGTCAGCCCCCTCAAAGGAAAATTGACGCGATTCTAATAAATATTATTTAATTATTTGGGATATTCTCTTATTCAGAAATACAAACACACATATCCCTATGCGTACTTGCACATGTTATGACACTGATGTCGACAGAACACACGCAACTATCATGAAATAGTATTGAAAAATACTGCGTGCGAAAACAAAATATTACACCTAATATGCAGTTTTTATTAAAGCAAAACAGTGGACTGGCATTTACGTTGTGGTTGTCCATATTGAAACAAACCTGTTATATGTGTTTGTTTTGTCACGAGTTCAGCTGGAAATTTGTCTGATTTTTTTCCGATTGCCACTGCAAATTGTAGTCTGTATTTTTCCCCCATTCATACTAAGATTGTTTAGTCTTCATTTACATGGGCTAGCAATTGAAGGTTCTACGAATTAAAGCTGGCTAATTCAACATTAATTTTATGGGAATAAAATTTATTTTATAATATATTTTGTTCTTATAAGCGGGATATTTGATTCTCCCTGACCTGATCAAGAGGGTCCTATAGCAATATTAACCAGGATGACGTTTCTGTTTTGCAAATATACTGAAACGTTGCCAAATTTTCATTACACCTTTAAATGAAAAGAATTGCATGCAGTTTAAAAACTACATTATTAAAGTATTTATTATTAGACATAGTAATACATATCTTTTTAAGAGAAACTTGTATTTAAAAAGAGCAACATTTCGTATGTATGAATATATGTAAAATTATAATCGCAAAAATCGAAGTTTTCTTCAATAATTTGATGGATATAGAAATACTAAAAAAATAAGAATGCAGTCGTTAGCGAATATATTTTTAACCTAAAATTTTTAAAAAAAATTTTTTCTGTCGATATGTAAACATTTCATACTTACACGATTAAAAGAAATGAGTGCTTATTAGAATAATTTGGTTAAAAGATACGGAATAATTTTGGTAATATAATCTATATATGTACTGTCCACATGTTCCTTTTTATTAAGTAAACATTTGCAAATTTCCTACACAAGAATAACGAGGAATATCATCTATAAAATACGAGCATTAATATTCTCTTTTAGATAAAAAAATATGATTTCTTTAGTTGTAAAAATTCTTCAGTTGAAATAATATAATTCTTTCTCCATATTTATTAATTTAGATATGTGATATTAGATTAATATATGTGCCGTTAATTATGAATTTGGTTTAAGTAACATATATTTTTTATATATATGCTACTTAAACATTTATATTTATTTTTGTTACATATTATATATATTATTATTTAGAGATATTTAAAGTTCTGAGTTTGCATGCAGGAAAAATACTTTCCCAATATAAAGAAAGATTTTACACAAAATAAAACATTCATATAATGGATTTTTTTCCTATGCTTGTAAAATTGCATCTATTGTTTATAAGAAATGTGCTTTATGAAGCTTCAAAGGACTTAGACCGTCTTCAATATTAAAAACGTACCGTAAAGGAGAGATTTTTAACAAGGAAAAACAATGAAATTTATTAAGAAAATTAAAAACAAAAGGTGATTCACTTAATTTTTTTATTTATAGTTAAAATTAATTTCTATTTCGGGCATTTCTGGTTTATTATTTTTTACTAAGATTTTCTATTTCAAATGATGTGTGTATTGTAAAGCATTCGTAAGAAATTGGCGGAAGGAATGGTTATAGATCCATAATATCTTTATGTTTCTCCTTTTTCATTAGTGCGTTGGCGACATAACTAAACATTCTGATATATGTTCCGTTTTCCTTTTCTGGGTAAAATATTTACAATATAGGACCAGGCATGATCAACTAGAGATTTGTTATAGAAAATTTTATATGCAGCATTTTTTAGAATTTTGTTCACTGTTTTTTAACCAACAAACAGATTCTTCCTCAGATTTTTTTTGTTCTTGTTATTATTGCCTCTTACAGTTACTTTGCTTACGGAAAATTTTTGTGCATCATTTGCTTAATAAGAGAATGTCATTTGCAACAGAGTGCTGTTGTATTTAGAATATAATATATTCGGGTACATATATATATATAATGTCTCCCTTAATTTAATTTCTGTCAGTGATAAATCACGATGGCTTTGCAAAATGGAAAGTCCAGCTTCCAAAAGCTATCTATGGTATCAACACTGGCATCGGCAAATTGAAAAAGCATTGTCGATGTAAGTCCTTATTTCCAAAAATTATGAAATGTCCTTTTCGTTCTTCATAACTTAATTTAAACGTTTGTTTAAACAGAGGCAATCCTCCTAAAAGTTTTTAATTTTATCACTAATACTTTTAAATTTTTCTATTAGTTCGCTGTTTAATATTTCTCTTATGTTTTCTTATATTTTATGAATAAATAAATTTATATTGCGTTCTTATCGTTTTTTATTTCCTTCGAAATACCTAGGTTTGCTTGATTTACATATAAAACATTTACAAAAAAAAGCCCTGCTCTAATTCATATAATGATGATGGTTATACTTTCCAATTCTAGAATTAGGAAAAATTTAGATTTCATGAGAGTATACTTGTAACACAGATCATTTAACGCAACGAATTCGAATATGTGCTAAAACGAGGATATGAATTAACTTATTCTTATATCAATTACTACTTTTATAATATTACGTCAAAATATATTTTTATTAGACGATGAAACACTCGGAAAAGAAAAAAAATTGGTTGGCATGTCGTAGGACCCAAACCGAAATCTTCTTGATTGTAGTTTAAGTGCTCTACTCATTAAGCTACAGACATCGACATTCTTTTCTTACGAGCATTTAATCAACTAATGAAACCATATCATCTTCTATGATGAGAATCACTCTAATCAATATATTTATTATATGATATTATTACCCTAGGCAGGGTTAGTACAATTGCCAAACTGGACAACACAAAGTATCCCGGGCGTGTTCTTTAGAATTTGTCTTCTATTAACAAAAAAATTCTAATTTGAGCTCACAGAGTGCATGTCAAACATGATCATACGAACGTATTTATGCTATTTTAAATAAATATTTTTGTATTATTCTAAATTATTACTTTTGTATTATTAAACCAAATTTACTTCCCGAACTGCCATCTGATGATGTAACAGAAAATACTTACCTTCTTAATAAATCAAAAATTGAAGAGAGAATTTTGGAATACACTGTCACTGATAACACTGTCAAAATAAGCAAGAACTTAACCCTGTTTAATGTAAGAACTTCCAATTCAAAAAGGTGCACATTCCCACTGGTCTGCATATAACCCGTTCCGCATTATAACATACACTACCACAATACAAATTGTGTGGCAGAACACGCTTTACAACACGGACACGAACCCGACTGGGACTCAACAAAAATACTACACCGTCACATCACAAACAAGAATAGTAGACTCTTCTTAGAATCTTGGGAAACTTACAAACTACATGGGAAAGCCATTAATACATCACAACCACTTCCAGAAACTTACAAACAACTCTTACTCTGAAATATATGGGACTTCCCAACATTAGGTGCCCCGCAGCACAGGATTCTCATTGGTTCCCATTGGGTTTTTCCATGATTCCTATTGGAGGCCTCCCATTGGTTCCCACTGGGTTTTTCCATTCTGCGGGACTACTCTGATGAAGGGTTTTTCCAGAAATTTCAAGTATAAAAAGAGACAGAAACATAACATCGTCATTACTCCTGATGAAGGACTGCTGCTGACGCGTCCGAAAGCTTGGGTGATCTTTTTCATTGCTATTTTACCAGTGTTTAACCTTTTGTATGTAAATTTCCTCCCTGGTACCCTGTATTTTATTTCTACACTAAAACGTAAATGATAAAATTAATTTCCGTTAAATTTGAACTTAAATTACTCGTACGATTGCAGACACATATAGGAATATAAGTAACTGTATAAATTTTAGAAAAAATTCCATGTATTCCTTTTAATCGAAATTCATTGAATAAAGCACCTTTGAAATTTATATTTAAAAGCAAACAGTTTAAAGCTTGTTTTTACGGAAAAAATTAAATGGATCTGCGTTATGAAATTATCCGGATCTGGTGTTTTCTGGAAAACTCAATGAGGCCTTCCATTACTTTCTCTAGAGGATAATGTATTTTTAGGTATTTTCGGTCACAACATTTCTCCAGAATAGGACTATTACGGAAGGGTAGTAATAATCTCCGTATTACGATACAATGCCTGATAATCGATGCTAGCCAACTGATTACGGTTATCTGCTCCAATCTTCATCGTACTGTCCTAATAGCACCTGCGAGATGCTTTTTCCTTTTAACACTCCTCGTTAGGAAGAAATAAACAGAGAAAACTGCGGCTAGAAATATATACTCGTCGAAACTTACACACCGATGTATCCATTGGGACTTATAAAACGGCAAATTTGTATTAATATGTTTTGCCTAAAAAGAACATACATGTTTTAGCTATGATGGCTTTAAATCCGTGTTTACGAGTAAACATATTTACTTTTGCTTTCCTACATTGGAAATAAAATGCTGAAATAGAGACTTTATATTCTGATTAAATCTTTGGGCCCTCGTAACTCTTATTTAGCTTGAGAGAATGCATGTAAACTCTTTTATTCACAGTAATTTTTTCATGCAGGGGAGAGTTTCTGAATTTAGACCACAGCTTAGAATAAACCAATACTATAATTTAACCTATATAATGCATTTTCGCCATAAAATAAGCAATTTAGGTAGCCTTGATGTCAATTTGGCTGATATTTTTTATAAGAGGGCATCTTCTGACTGCAGTTATTGCAAAATTGTTGGTATTTAGATATCATCAGTCAAATATGTCAACGAAAGACCAATAGTCCTTAAGTTGCTGTAAACTGAGAACGGAACCACTTTTGTGAAATCTCGCACTTTGAAACAAGACATATTTAAATGATAGTCCCTAAATTTCTTATTAAGAATATGAAATCAGTTTTTTGTGAATAGCATATAAATCTTTTTATTAATATTCAAAGTCCAAAAATCGCACTTTTTAAGTGAAGTTTGATATTTTTTATTCGCATTGTATATGAAGATAAGAACTTTTTAACTCAATTTGAATGAAGAGGGTAATTGTATTTAAGGGATAAAATTATAAAATTACACGAAAGGTCATTCAGAGTATTTTAAAAAATTGTATAAAAACTAAGCTTTTTAATACCAATATTTGGCGCGTTTGGCTATGATTTAGAAGAATTGGCGATACCGGTATGAAGTATAAACATTTCGTCAAAAAAATTGCAAACAATTGCTCTGGATGAAATCAAAATTGATGTAACACACCAAAACGAAATTATAAAAATTCAGTTTTTGGTGTATAACCAATTAAATGCAGAGCAACATCGCCCTAGGCTGAAATATTTTGGTGTAAAGATAATTACACTCTTACTGAAACTACTCAATTCAAAAATATTGACGAAATATCTTTTCGCTTAATTGACACGATATACAATCATCATTAAAATTTATATAGAATATTTATTATTTATGGCCATATATAACAGACTTTTCCCTTTTAGTATGCCATTACATTTCCTTCAAATTGTGTCAATGAACGTTGCAATACGAGAGTAATTGCATAACAAATGCTTCACACCGATATCACCAATTCTTCTAAACCACAGCTAAACGAGCCAAACATTGTTATAAAAGTGGTTGGTTTAAAATCTGAATGAACGTGTGGTACATCCCGTTAAACGCAATCAATCTCTTTATTCAAATTGGTTAAAAGTTATTATCTACATATTTTACCGGTGTTGAACTAAAAATTATCGAACTTCACCTAAAAGAAAGTGCAATTTTGAGTTTCAGGTACTAAAAAAAATTTATATGCTATTCACAAAACACTGATTTCATGTTCTGAATAAGGAACTTACGGACTATCATTTATGATATGTCTTGTCTCAAAATGCGAGCTTCCACAAAAGTGGTTCCCTTGTAAGTTTCAAAAATTATTTTTATCAATTCGAAATTTACATTTCCCCAACTGCAATCTACAATGACAATTTTATCAATTTACTTTAAAGGTAGGGCTAAGTGACATATTTTTTTTAATATTTATAAAATTTCCCCAGAGTGGAGCACAAGAAGTTGCCTGGAATGGATAGGTCAAATTGAGGTGACATTCTAATTTCCGTACGATATTTGAATAAAAATTGGGAGAATTGGGAAAACAAGCCAAAAGTAAAAGAATTAATAAAATAAAATCACCAGATGCTGGACTAAAAAGACAAAAAGTGCAAATTTAAACTACATGATTTTGTATGTGTGTATTACATGTCAAGAAACAAATTAATAACGGATGATACAGTACAAGAAATGTCACACTTTGATACATACACAGTACACTAGATAGAGTTCAAAAATCAAAAAAGCATTTTGCTTCGGTTGTAATTAATAAAAATATTGGCCAACCTTGTTAAAGCAGTTTATTCGATTATCCCGATGGCACAAATTTTATTGCAGCTTTTAACTGCTTTAAATTTATTTTTCAAAAATAAATTACTTTATGCTGAAGACATAAATATTATCATTTCTTCCACTACTTTCTATTTACTAAAAATGCGTATATATCCCAATATATTAATATTTATAAGGCCCAAATTCTGCAACTCTCCCTTATGTCTTTCTCTTATTCAATAAAAATGGTTTAGGAATAAATTTATATTTCTTTAAGGTAGAATACATATATTTGATAAGCAAATGCTATTCAGATGCAAATGGGTATTACACATACGCTGCAAAGTCCATAAAGCTCTCGGTAAAATCAACGTTTTCAATAAAAGTCCGCGTTGGATGTGAAAATCTCGGTGACAGAAACTGTGTACGTAAATAATTTAAAGAATATTTCTAAAAAACTAAAAAAATACATTATAATGTGTCGATGTACAGGAGTGATTTTACTTTAAACACTAGGAAAACGTAATGAACATAATATACAGGGCGTTAGGAAAATATCTGGCAAAACTTTAAGGGGTGGTAGGGGACACCAAATAAGGCATGTTTGACCATATCTCCATGTCCGCA
>QLNU02014802.1:119178220-119241562 GCA_006491805.2 Dysdera silvatica | reverse complement strand
TAGTGCCCGAACGGCTAATTTTTGGAAAAAAATTCACTAAACAAAAAATGTTTATTTTGATGTTTTTCACCTGTTACACATACTTGGCAGTTCCCAACTCTTTTCCAGTGTGTTAAAAAAGGCATTTTTAGGCTTATTTTCACTAAACAGTAACACAGATCAAAATCAGAAAACGGAATTCCGGATTTCTTTGTCTCTGCTGTATTATTAGCTCATTCACTTAAATTATGTATCAAAAATTGTATTTAATGCATGTAATTGGCTACGTAGCAACGTGATGGACGTAAACAGTAGTTACGCTCTACAGCCAAACCGGCCCCTTTGCGGACACGGGGATATGGTCAAACATGCCTTATTTGGTGTCCCCTATCATCCCTTAAAGTTTTGCCAGATATTTTCCAAACACCCTGTATATATATGTGTCAAACAAAGCCAGTACATTTCGCACCTGATTCAAAAACGATCTAAAACTTGCATAAATATGCGTGCCTGAATGAAATTAATGAAGTTGTACGGAAGGAAGTAGTATCCCTAATATAAGCCTAGGTTATTGGTATAACACTCTCATGCAATAACATATTATATATATTCATATTATATAAATCGAACACTACGCAGATTAAATCAAACAACAATATTAATCAACGTTTATTGGCGTAGTGATACCAGCGCCGATGTTATGGCGTGATTAGATGGTGAAACGTTCGAAAAAAAAAAGGCAAGTGGAAGGTCGTGGGTTCAGGTCCCACCGAACGCAGAAATATTTATTTTCTTTCGAAAGTTTCACCATCTAATCACGCCATAACATCCCGCGTCAGCGCCTGCATAAACGACCGACAATGGCACCGACCCATTTGACCACTATATATTCGTGTTATATAGCAGTTAGCGTGTTATAGATTTTCGTGTTAAATATCAGGGTTAGTCATCTATTTTAAGGGTGCGTCGTAAATCCCATCATGAAAGTAACAGATTTCATATCCTCAGTTCTGTTAATAAACCATAAATGACAATTGCATGTAAATTTAATTATCAATAAATTATTCTGAATTTCCTGCATTGGTTTCTGCCACTAGATACTTGTAGCTTTTGCAAGCGCCCTTAAGAAAGTTCGGAAAATCTCAAAATTTGTTGCTGTATCTCGATAAGAAAACGAAAATAAATGATTTGATTTATTATGCTCTAGCGGAAAAAGAAAATTTTGATACATTAATAAATTTGATTAATGATTATGATATCACGTCACGTATACAGGAAATCGATTAATGCATCCAAAATCCATTTCTGTGTATATAATTGTTTACTATGAACTTAAATAAATTACTATCACATAAATTTTATGCACTTTAATAATAATAATTCTTTTCTACAGAATTACTATTTTTATATTAATAATACTTTGCCAGAATTAAATAAAGAAACGTGCGGAAAATGTTTACTTTTATATAATAATGCCTGTCATTGAAAATATATAACCTTTTCCGGATACAAAGGGGTTTCATATCTTAGCATCAACAGGTCCCGCATAAGGTCAGAAGGTAACAAACGAAGTGGTTATAACTGAACTTGGCCTATCAAGAGAGCACTCTCTAACTTAAACCGTTCAGCAGATTAACAGAAAAGTTGCTATATAGAATATCCAAGGATGTGTAAAGGAAATCTGCTAAAAGATTTATTTTAAAAATGCCCGCTAAGGGGCGGTTTTTAACATAATACGGTAAATGAAACCCGAAAAATGGCCAACACGCAACACAAATTATATTTCAACACTTAGTAGCACTTATGGTATCGAAACGTCTCCAAATGAACATTATAAGACAACAACAGTAGGTCGGCGCTGAAAGCATACAATGGGAAGAAAGGATTTTGCACAGGCAGACAGACAGCGTGTAAAGAAACGAAACAATCAAGCACCTCTTAATCTTGTAGAGGACGACGCAATAGATGTTACTCAATGTGGTCGCCGTCATTCACTAAAAGCACTTCATGGCACTGTCACCTGTTCTGTGACGGGCCTTCGATACCATGCGCTGATATAGACTTTTGTTTTGCTGCAACTACATCAAAGGCAGTGCCTTACATTGACCATTTTCGCGCAAGATGGTGCGCCCCTACATGTTGCAAGTTCCGTCAAAGCAATTTCATGCAGCATTTCATCGAGGTGCGTGTTATCACTTGTTCGTTTACACATCCTTTGTCTGTACGTTCGCCGGATCTCAGTCGGTGCAACTTCTGTTTGCGGGGCCATTTAAAGAATTTATTTTATTGTGGTGCTGTTGCTACATTACTCAAATTCAATGACTCCATCACGTTGCATGTGTGAAGAGAGGGATCAGTGCATAGTTGCAATCCGTCTCTAAAACACCGTTGCGAACATCGTTGAACATTTGTTGTGAACTGAATGCTGACGGAACACATATCGAGCGATTACGTAGATCAAATTTCAGTTTCCCTTACTGAAAAATTGGAAAAGTCTACTGTTCGTAGAAAGCCCATGTGAAATCTTACACTAACGTTTACGGTATGAATAAACTAAATATTTTAAACTTCAATTTGACAGTTTAAAATTATTGCGAAATTATTAGAGCAAAGTTTATTAAATATTTCGCATTTATCGTTAAGGTTTCAAGTGCCAGAATGAAGCGTTTACTCCCAAATTACTGTGCACACGATCAAAATTTTAAAAGAATGTGAATACATACTTGGGAAGTTTAAAACGTCATATGCGGAAGAAAGTATACCTAAACTTCTGCTGTTTAGTTCGCACCATTTACTAGCTGTATTTGATTTTAGAATGAAACCATTTTGTAATTAAACTATTTTTGTATAAAAAACGTTACTAGGTTGAAAATGTTTATTCTGAACGTTAAAATTTAATATGCCTTTTATAATGGGCCTACATTTCCCTCAAGATTAATTTGAATTCGCGCAACCATAAACTTTAGAGCTACATCATTTCTTTCAAAAAATATTTCATAATATTTCCTAACATAATTAAACTGAAGAATAATTGTTTCAGTTTCGCGATCATTCTTTCGATTTTATTAAATGCCTGAGAGTTTTTCTTGTAAGGCTATAAACGGCTGGATGATACTATTAAAATTTTAAAACATTATTTCACATCGCCACATACTAATGATAAGAGCACGTGGCTATTTAAACAGCTGTTAGTAACGCTACCAAATGCACCAAATAGATTTTTTCTAATTGTGGAACCTATATTGATATAAATATTACAAAATTCAACAAAGGATTTTTTTTTAATTTCAAAACGTCGTCAAGTTCATTTTGCAAAGATAGAATACAGTATGACTTTTCTTTTCTTTTTTTTTTTGCTAGTGTGTATTATTGTAACACATAAATAGCTGTAAATTTTTTTAAATAAATATGCGGCATTCAGACTGAAGACTTTAATTTCCATATAGAAATATTGAAAGATTTACTGCCCATAGAATTGTCGTAAGTGCAACATTTATTTTAAAAGGGCACATACCCCTTAAGTGTTACGAAATGCCTTCTGATAGGCTGAAGTTCAACATTCTATAACTTTTAAAATAACACATATCCAAAAATAAAAATTTGCACATAGGATTATTGTATTATGAGCTTACTAAAATCATTAACAAAATGTATTTATGTATTGTTATGTTTTATAATAAATCAAAATATTATACTAGATTTTGCTCGTTAAAATTTTTAATACCATTTTGCGCGCATAATATAATTGGTTGTTATTATCTAATTACCAAAAGTAATGTGCTAAATGATAAATAATGAGTATAGCATTCAACTAACGAAAAATCTTAAGAAAATAATGATACTTAATATTTTTTAAAACAATAAAAAATAAAACTTTTAAAATTTGCCATTTTTTCAATATTAAAATGCATCTAGATAAAAATATTATTATTTAATCTCTTATCTTTTTCGTTTTTTTATTGATTATATATGGCAAAAGAGTGTGCTAATTTTTATTACCCTGGTATAAAATGTTTTCAAATGCGCGAAAGACCAACATTTAGCGTTTGAGAAAAACGGGTTTAAAGAAAAATATTTGTTAACATTGCAGTTGCTACCTATTATCATTAACTTACATTCATAAACCTGTTTAGAGTACAACATAATAGTATGTGAAACCTTAATTGGATGTTATAATTTTAATTTTTTGCAACTTCTGTTTTTCCTCCTAATTACAAGTTTCCGGAGCAGCCTCGGCGCGACGATCCAAATACGATATTTGTTTTTTGTCCATTATTTTTTTAATATATATAAAAATGTTTAATTCCTTACATTTTTCATCAATTTGTTGATCATATATCATTACAAGAGTATGACAAATTTCATTGCAATAGCACAAATAATTTTGTAAATATCTTGTGCGCAAGGCTGGAATATATAGTCTTGAGAGAAACGGGTTTAACTAGAAAATCATTGGCAACTTTGAAGTTATTATCTATATGGAATAACACACATCCATAAATCCATTTAGAATGCTCCAGCAGAGTATATGGGACCACTTTTAGATGCTGTATGTAGTCTTATTTTTCTTTAACTTTTGTTGACTTTTCACCTGACGACAAGTTTTTATAGCACTTTTGGTACGGCGAACAGAATATGATATTTGCTTTTCGTTCATTATTTTCATGGCATGTGAAGCATATAAATCAGGATTAATTAATTCCACACGCTCCTATTGTGAACAAACGCCCTTTTCCACCCGCATTAAATTGCATAACTGCTTCATTGGTAGCAGTGTTTGCGATTCGCTTACCTGAACATGACTTCAGGCAGAACTTCCAAATTAATAAATTCAACGGTTCATTTGGATATTATATTTCCCCACCCCTAAACAACAAGATAACAATTTGGGACGAGAACGGTCATTTAAAATTGGTTTTATTCTCTTCATGACTGATTTAAGTAAAAAATTCTGATCATACGAAGATGGTTTATTTTCCGCAATGGCACGTAAGTAACCAGACCATAATTCGTTTCATTTGGGACAAAATTTACGTGTTAGGTTGTTGTCATCAGCACCTGTATGGAAAAACATAGCCTATATTGATTTGAGTATGCCATTTAAATTATCGCTGTGTTCTGTTCTGGCATTACCATAATATAAGCCACGTTTGTTTCTCTATCGGTTAATCTACCTTTACCATCAAAAGTTTTGGCGCCCTCCAATTTCTTGCCCATAATATTTTGCTTGATTTTTAGTAACCTAGCTCCTGTTCGTTTTTGAATATGGTCAACATATTCGTTTTTTAATATTGACACATATGGTGTAATTCCTTTATCGACAAAACTGTTTTTGAATCACCATGTCCGATATATCTGACATATATTTAGCTTTTTGCAATTTTTCTGCATATTTGAATATTCGACAGATTTCGACAGCCTCCATACTACTCGAATAGGCTTGTCAAGGCTTAAATGGAAGTAAAACGACTCACTGTGCTGAATATATCACAAAACTTGGCAAAATAACACAATTATTTGTGTGGGTATATAAATATTAAAATGTGTATAGATGTTAAAGTAGGTATTAAAATAACACTATTATTATATTAATCTCCATACTGTCAGATGAAGGACTGAGTTTTTCGCATTCTTTTTCGTGCAAAGTTTCCGAGACTTGAACTTCCGTACACGAATTTCACTTTTTACAAAATGAGCAGGTAACTTTTTTGTCGATTACTTTTACACTTTTATCTCCAATCGCTATACGTGTTGTTGATAAAAAGGTATACTTCTAAGTCCTGTCCTCACTACCATATCTGAGGATCCAGTAAGAGCAACTTCATCTCTTGCAGATTTTTTCGCTGAATTTTTCACAACCTCAGACTTGGACGTATGAAGATATTTAACATGTTTGTCGTAAGAAGCTTCCATATTTGAAGGTATTAAATCCTGACTTCACAGAACATGTTCATCCCAGATAATCCCTGGCCCACGAATCTTATGGCATACAAGAAACGAAGGTTTATTTCTGCTACATTGTTTTTAAAACCAATAGATTTTAACTTTGGATACAAGCTATAGGTCCACAAGCACAACAGTTCAATATAAATTTCAGTGACAATCCACTTACATTTTCGTGCAGTAGTACGTGCAGCTAATTTTCCCATTAAAACTCATCATTCTTTTAAATTCCAAACATGAAAACACTGAAACACTAAATGTAAACATTGCGTTTCAGCATCCTTTTAACAGCGATTTTCGAAATTACTATTTCCGTAATTTATTTATAACTGGGGTTCTACTTCGATTTTAAGTACGAGGTTGGTATCAACATTTTTAGAAATGGTTGGTCTTTCATTTAAAAAAGATGGATTTTTTAAACCGGAAGGGTATGTGCCCCTTAAAAAGTTTCTCACTTACGTACAGAAAGATTTTCTTGGCTCCGTTTTCCCCTTGCAAGATGTTTGAGGATGCTGTAATTAATACGTGGGTGTGAATTATTGTGCAATAAATTCTCCACAACTCACAAAGAATTTCGCCCCAGGCTTTCTGGTGTTGACCATGTTGGCAATTGTGTTATCCTGCGGAGTGACAATACCTTAACATACTTCGGCTAATAGGACTATACATTTTTAGATTAAGACTGCTTTAAATCCGTGCTTATAAGGAAAAATATTTATTTTTACCTTTCTAGGTACAGGAATTATATCATGCACACATTAATTATTGAATTAATTAACTGCTCACGTATCGTAAGCAGATAACATATCCTACTTAGTCGCGACCTACACCTTTCCGAGATATGTAGGACTCGCAACACACCAGGAAGAACACGCGAGTAGTTTATGACTAAAGCTTCTTTTTACGGCAACTTTGGGAACCGAATCTTGGTAAACTGTACTATAGGTGAGTACATTACCACTTCACCTTCTCAGTTTTTATAATTTTAAAGACAGACTGAATATTTAATAAGCAAATTTCTATTTAGCTCTAAAGGAATATGGCCTATTAGGCAAAGTTTACTGTCGGTAAAATACCGAAAGACAAAATGTATTATGTCAAAAAGAAAAGACTATATCCAAAGAAACTAAACCTTTACATATTATAGCGAGGAAAGGCAGGGAAGAAATTTAAGGAAAAATAAATATACCTGATATTCACTATGTTTAAACTTACAAATATATTATAAGTTGTCTACATACAAGAAACGAAAATTAATTACTTTTAACTTTGTCAAAAACAAGTTGTTTATTTGCATAACCTTACTTGTTTAATCATAATGGAATCTATAAAGATTTGCAGTCATCATAGTTCTGATAAAAAGGTACGTTATATAACAATGCTGAAGGATAACATGCAGATGTTTTTTTAGTTTTAAGTTGTTTGAAGCTGCTCATAACGTTTTAGTCCATTACAACCTTACAAACGTAATACACAGGGTGTCTGGGCTAAAGTATCTAAAAGTAATGACTTATACTGGGAGAATGACACAGGGTTAGTTATAAATTTCAGTTGCATTAAAGATGGCAACTCCTTAAGTTTCTTTTCAGATTAACGAATTTTAATGTAATCACCATTAGTGGCTCTGCGGATGTCCATATATTATTCGATCTTTTGCCAGGTATTTAGTTACATGCGAGGTATTATTAAATCAATACTGCTGCATAGATACTCTGTTTCAAAACATCCAAATTACGAACTTTTTGCTGGTACATAATCATTTTATGAAGCCCAAGCAAAAAAATTCCAACGGCCTTATGTCAAAAGATCTCTGAGGCCAAGCAGTAGTGCCTTCTCTTTCGATTCAGCATCCAAGAAAGATCTTATTCAAAAACTCGGTAACATCTCCATGAAAGTTTTGTGGAGCACTGTCTTGCTGAAATATGAAATTTGGTCGAATATGTGGAACAGCAAAGTTCTCCAACAAGTTAATATTACTGCGTCCTGCCACTATCGGTTCTGCGAAACAAAATGTGCCGATGATTCCATTTCTAAGCATTCCTTACCACAAGTCAGCATACGACTGCTGTGGAAAGCAGCTCAACGCAACTGTCAACAATGCGCATGCGCGACCATAGCAAACTTGGATAAAAAAATTGGAGCAATCCCCTATCATTAGCGCAACACTTCCATAACCAGTCATGTCTGTTTCTCAAGCCATTACTTTTGGGTACCTTTAGCCCAAACACCCTATATTTCAGAACATCACTTCGCTCCGCAAACCATGATTTGCGATTACAATTTAACTTTATCATCAATAAATTATTCTGACTTTCCCGCATTGGTTTTTATATCGGGATATTTGTAGTCATTTGTAAAAGCGCTTGCCGAATATTTTTAAATTCGCGGCGTTTATTGATTTATATCGGTAAGAAAGCAGAAATGTTCAATTTATTACGTGCCAGTTAAAACACAAAATCTTGGAGCATTCATTAGCGTGATCAATTATTATGGTAGCAAGAATTGCAACATTAGCACAATAGCCTAGATTAATATACACAAAATTCCATTCCATGCATATAACCGGCTTCTATGAAAATGAATAGCTTTCACATAAATTTTGTGCAAGCTATTAATTTCCTAGAGAATTGAATGCTGAAAAATATTGTGTTGATGTAATAATATTTACAGTTCAAAACGTAAAGCCTTTCCTGCATGAAAAAGATTTGCATATTTCATTACTAACGAAACCCATCTATAGATAGAGGGTTGAAACATCGCCCATCTTCATTTCTTGCTATTTCTTTGTTCTTATAGAAAAATTATTCGTTTTTCCTTATTCATTACTTCATTTTCTTCTACGTCTTTCTTGATTCTTCGTCGTTTGTGTTCTGCTCTCAATAATCATCACTGTGATTTAAGGATTTTTCTTAAATGTGCGTCTTACATATATTTCAATATATTAAAACGTTGGTATATTAGCAGTTGTTTCCGAACTTCCGCGGTGTCTTATTCCATTCATCGAGCTTATATCATTACGCGTTTAAAATTTTCCCGTATTTCAAAGGCCTCGATTATGCAGGCTCTCTTAGTAATATCTTTCTTATCTTAAGATATTATTACTCTTCTCAAGGCTAACACAACTGCTAAATAATGGTCAACATACAAAGCCAAAGGGTCCAATTTTTTGTGAGTTTTTCGTAGGGATTTTTATTAGGATTAATAAATTGGACACCCATGTTTAAGCTCATACTGGAGCTTTTTTTGGTTTAATAGAAAAGAGACATCGTCCCCGTCCTAGGGACGAACTAGATTCCCTCCGTTGAGCCCGGAGTGCCTTAAGCGTTCGACCAACGAGGACAGGAACAACGCTCTCTTTCTCCGTATATAAGGATGTAAGATATTATTACCCTTCTCAGGGATAACACAATTGCCAAATAATGGTCAACACACAAAGCCACCAAAGCGAGTTTCTTGTGTTTTTGTTTCATGAGGAATTTATACGTGATAATTTCGATATCCAAGCTTTTAGCTGAAAGTAGAGCTTTTCGTTATAGGAGAAAAAGAGGCATCTTCCCCGACCTAGAATCGAACTACGGTCTCGCCGTTGATCCCGGAGCACCTTAACCTCTAGATCATCGAGAATGGAAACAAAGCTCCTTTTCTCCTTATATAAGGATGTAAGACAGTATCATCCTTTTCGAGGCTAACACAATTGCCAAATAATGGTCAACACAGAAAGCTTCCAGCCACAGTTTAAAAAATTAAATATTTGTATTTGTCGTCATACAATCGAACTTCTAAATATCGAACATGTCTATATCGAATATGTCCACATATAGAAGCATTCGTGAATTCCCATGCTCATTATGTTGAAAACTGTGTCTATATATCGACAGGAACTCCAGGCTCATAGGAAGGATCATAGTTCTATTCCAGGACGGGGACAATATCTCTTTTTTTGTCCTAAACGAAAAAAGCTCTAGTATGAGTTTAAACGTGGGTGTCAAATTTATCAATCGTAATAAAAATCTCCAACGAAAACTCTCAAAAAACGGTGGCTTTGTGTTATGACTATTATTTGACAATTTTGTTAGCCCTGAGAAGGGCAATAATATCATACATCCTTGTATAAGGAAAAAGAAAGCTTTGTCCCTGTCGTCGCTGGTCTAGTGATTAAGGCATTCCATGCTTAATGGAGAGGCCATAATTCGACTCTAGAATGGGGGGACGGTGCCCCTTTTTTGTTCTAAACCCAAAAGGCTCTACTATAAGCTTAAACGTAGGTGCCAAATTTATTAATCGTAAACTGTCTGATTAACAGCTATTTTTTTTTACCGAGCGCACTTGGTGTCAAAAGCTTTATAGATTTTCATATATTCCAATTAAAATCTCTTCCATTTTAACGAGGTTTTCACTATGAAGTGGCGGTTCTGGGTTTTTTGCCGCCACCGTGCCACAGATATTTTGCCACCGCCCCCACGTGCGGATTTACCATTTTGCCGCCCCTAGGCTATTTTTGCCGCCCTAAGTCTATGTTTGCTGTCCCACTGCTACTTTTTTGCCGCCTCTTCCTACCCGTCCGTCCATCCAATCAGTAGTGGGAAGATAAAAATTGTTACATTTAATATATGCCAAAAACTTTTGTATTGACAATAAATATGTTGAAAAACAAACTCATAAATTGAAACATAAACATTAAATAATATTAACTTATATTGAAGTATTATCTCTTCTTGGTATATAATAAATCAAATTCAATTTTATTGAAATAAATTTTAATTTTAACAAAAAAATAAAAGCCTATCGAACACTGGTATTTAAATGGAAAGCATGATGTCTATCTTTCTTCTCGGCAAAACATCTAATTATATCATAGCATGGCAGTGGTCTTCAATTCGCGGCCCTTTGACATGCTTTTCGTTGACCTCTGGCTCATAAGAAAATACAAATTGTTTCACACAACAATAATGTCCTTGCTTCCTTTGAGTCTTAAACATGTATTTTATTATTCTGTTCGCATTTTCACATTTCAAAATAAATACCTTAAAACGAACTGAAATAACACACGGTCTTCCCTCAATCGTGTTTTACTTTAATTTTCCAGCGCATAGGGTCAGTAAAGATAGTTTTATTGATTTGCAGTGCAACAGTGATTTTAAAACAAAATTCAACTTACCACTCAATGAATTCTATTCTAAATATGCTGATAAGAACATCTTCCCCACTATCTGACTGCATGCTCTGAAAACGATGTCACTGTTCAGAAGCACTTAGGTCTACACACAACCCTCTTCAAGAATAAAATTGGTAAAATCAAAAACAAGACGTGATATCGACAGGCTTGTTAATAAGAAGCAGTGCCAAAAATCTCACTAAAAGGTTTGATTTCGCTTTATACTGGATACTCATTTGTTTAGTCCTTATACGTGTATTGCTGGTGAGGTGAGGCTCGCGAGACAACAAGAATAAGAAAAATTGGCCCTTGGTCTGAGAAAGGTTGAAGGCCCTTGTCATATGGTATTGATTTTCTTATGTCAGCCACAAAATTTTACCGCCCTAGTCAATATCCTATTGGGAAATACAACGCTGATTTTACTGGGGCGGTACTGAAGTGCAATCCGCTATTTACAATATCATAACAGAAAGTGTATGTTTTTTTAAATACGTTTTGAAATCGTAAAAAGTAAGTTTTTTATTATAGAAATACATAATCAAATGCGGACACCCTAGAAATCGGCCGCCTGCGTGCACGCACGCACGCACTATATCCCCGGTAGAACCGGCCCTGTCTCTAGGTCTCTAGAAAGCAGTTAATGTCAGAGATAATAGTATTTCTTCTGTACATTTATTCAATATCCACATTTCGCAGAAATACGGGAATGTGGTCAAAGCCTTCTGGAGATAATATTGGTTTCAGAAGAAAAGATTTAACGTTTGATTTTGTCGGGGATTTTTCATCTGCAAACGTCTTCCTCTGGCTTATTCATTCTGTTCTTTATCTCTGTGTGACGGACGATAAACTCACAAAGCACTAGGATTATTAATCATTTATGATTTATAAAACTAGTTAAAAATACATAATGTGCTCTTTGGCGCATAATTTAAAATCTTATGAAAGGTACCAACAACATCATAAATCGGTGTTTTGTGAACGTTCAGGAAGCACATGTCGATGTGATTAAGACTCTGACACGTGCGGGCGAACCTTGGTCTCTTACGTATTGGAACTTTGGGTCCACGGCGTTGGAATGTTTTGCCATCTAAAATCAAATTGTGTAATTCTTGAATATCTTTGAAGAAAATACTTCCTATGTTTTTGTTTGGAGACACACAATTACATTGTAAGAGTAACGTCGTGTGGGAGTACGTTTGCCACCCGTAATGTGTCCTCCGGTCGCTAATTTGGACAGCACGTGCTTTGTCAGGATTTCCAGACATTTATTGTTGCTTCTCAGGCAAGGCGTCAAAGCATTTATTTTTGTGTCTAATCATTGTTATGCATTTATATTGTGTCTAATCATTGTTATGCATTTATATTGTGATGTACGATACTTGCCTAAATAAGATTTTAATAAAATGAATAAGAGTTTTTTCTTCAAGATTTAGAAGATATCCTGACCGAATCGTTCAAAAAACTGCATGAAGACTTATATCAGTGTTTAAGATAAGAATACACCATAAATTCTGGTACAGGAATGCAAAAAAAATCTGGTAAAGTCCTCTGAAGGAATGTCTGGTAAAGTTCTCTAAATGAATACCTGGTAAAATTCTCTAACGGAATATCTTGCAAAATTCTCTAAAAAATGCCTAGTAAAATCCTCTAAAAAAATGCCTGATAAAGTTCATTAAAATAATGTCTGGTAAAGTTCTCTAAAGGAATGTCTGGTAAAGTTCTCTAAAGGAATGTCTGGTAAAGTTCTCTAAAGGAATGTCTGGTAAAGTTCTCTAAAGGAATGTCTGGTAAAGTTCTCTAGAACTGCAGTTCTGAAAATAGTTATATGGCAACAGGAAAAAATTCAGTACAAAATTGGTTAAGTATAAAATGCAGGTTTTGTAAGTAGCATGAGTAATTTTATGGAGTATTTTCTGTTCCACATTAGAATTTTAATGTTCTTAAAAAAGTGGGTTTTTTTTCAAACTACTTTAGAAAAGCAAGTTTAAACTTTTTAAATAAATTATTGGAAATTTAGAACGTTTCATGTAAAACAAAACTCTTAACTCTGCTTATTATTTTCTACCATTTCCAGCTGGAGGCAGATTTGAAATGAGTCCATTTGGTAATTAAAATATTTTGTGTAAAAAGTGTAATTACGTTGAAAGCATTTATGTCGGTCGTTTAAACAAAACGCACTTTTGTTAATGGGTATAATGTTTTCTGAGAATTAATTTGATTTTACGCAATCGTAAACTTTAACACGCCAAAACTATTATGATAGCTCCATAACGCTTATTCTTTTTAAAAACATAGCATCGTTTTAAGCAAGATAATTAAATTTGACGATATTTCTTTCCATCTGCCTTTCGTTAGTACCACATGGTTCGTCCTTTTATGGAGGACATTAGTAACATACAGCAAGAAAAGAATGTTAAAACCTATTCCATGCTGCATCATTTAGATCATTGTTTCTTAGACTATGGGCCACGGATTATTTGTTGTCCACTATTTGAGGTGAATATCTATACATCAATAAGCAACGTGAAGCGCGAATATCTGGAAGACATTTTTTAAGGCAGTTGTAAAGTTTGGACTTGTTTGTCTATGGGTTTTGCGGCGCATGGATTGGGAACTTTTCTGGGAAATCTGAACCTCTCATGTCCTCGGGAAGCAACGTCAGTATCATAGTAGTAAGTTAGTCGGTTAGCGTCTATTTTTCTAGCAACGTAGAGAATCGAACCTGCGGTAATGGCGCAATAGGCAAACACGTTACCACTGTACCACAGCAGGCCCGATAATTTTGGAATCAAAGGAGAAGCAAAATTGCTTTTTGATTAAACATGAATATTGTCTCAGCAAAGTAAAATACTTTGTATTTTATTCCGATGAGTATAAGAATTTTGTATTAGATTTTCTTCTTCGGTTGTTTTTCTGCCTGATTCACTTATACTTATAGGTAGGGGCGGACTAAGTCCTCCCAAAGGGAGCATATGGATTATCGGAGAGCGTAAATCCTACAGCCCATGAAGACCAAAATGCGCCGATGAGGGCGCACCGATCCAGTCTGCCCCTGCTTATAAATTTTCAACATATAGCTGCCCGTAGTTTGACATCGTATAAATTCGCTGTAAATTTCCTTAGCAAACTGCCTTTTTTCCCCATCGTTTTTGATCTTACTTCTATATGTAAAATACCCTCGAGCAAAGAACTGTTGTCTTGGTGTTATTTTTTTATTATTTTTAAAAATATGCCTTTTCGTTTTTCAAACCCTTGAACGCATATCACCCAGACCGTTTCTAAAAAGTGGATTTCTATGGTTTGAATGTTGCTTTCAAAAAATGTGAACTTTCCGTTTTGTGAATTTTATTAACAGTATCGGTGATGGGAAACCCATACATTGTCATGCAAACAAAGTATATTTTTCGAATGATATGAGCCGAATACGTATCTGTTCGCATTAGAAGTATCTTCTAAGGTTTGGGAGTATCTTTAAATATCGATAGCAATAGAAATATCCTGTCCTTCTGGCGAACGTTTTTAAGGAAGATTATATTTTACAGCCACAATCAGAAAATAAATATCCCAAATGCAGATTTTCGTGAATAAACTATCCCGAACGAACGTATTTCTCTTGAAATCTGTTTTTCAGATTGTCGTAATATTTTTAAAGCTTGTTGTTGTAGCTGGCAGAAGAATGATGTTCCTTTCCCAGTTGATAACATATGACGATTTCTGAATATACCGTTTTGAATCTTTTTCTCTCCACGAGTCCCTTTTTTTGAATTTTATGTTCTATTCAAGATGCATTGAAGCTGCCCAAGAAAGGTTAAGTATGGTATTTTCATGATAAATTCGAGAGTATAAATAATATAATGGATTAAACTATCAGTTTTATTTGTTTATAACATCTTACTGAGGCTCTGTTCTTTAATATAATGAAAAGGGCTTTGGAGTAGAAAGATAATTTTGTCACATTTAAAATCAGGGTTGGTTTTCTGCCGGCAGAAACTAGTTTTTGCCATGCCAGTGGCAGAAAGTGGGAGAAACTGGCAGAAACTAATAAAAGTACTGAAAACAGTATTGTATTATTTAGTAAATGAAAGATTACGAATACATATTTTTATTGCAATAATTTAGTATATTATAAAGCTTTATATTAATAATTTTAATAATTAAAGTATTTTAAAATAATTAAAAAATACTAGAGTAAATCAAAGATTTGTTACAAAAACCATCTTTTGAAGGCCATATTATTTAACTTACTTGGTCTATTTCTTATTTATCTTCTCTACCTCATTAGACCTTTGGCTATAAAATAAAAAGCAACAACATTGACAGACTGGCTGTAAAAAAAAGCCTCAATGGTTTATGACTAATCGAATAAGTTGTATCTGTTTAGAAATATTTTAGAAATCGTAACAGAAAAAGGTCCTTGGCTAAAGGGATACATAAAAGCTGTAAAGCAATAAATACCTAGCGATATAGTGTGGCAAAGCCAGATAGATTGCTTGGAAACGTTCATAAAAAATCACCAATATTAATTGCAGATGATAAAAATGATGTGGATAATAAAGGAGCTGCTGAAGTCATAAATAGTCAAATGGTTAATAAAGATGTAAAAAGACTTGTTAGAGCTATTAAACCCTTTTACTGTTGCCCTGTATAAGATTTGAAAAGATGACTTTTCAATTGCAGATGTTTATGAAATTTGGTTGACGCTGATGACTAACAATAATCTCGTAGGAACGACTCAAAAAAGACTAAAAAGTAGATTTAATCACACCGTAAATTAATGTCATATGTCAGTTTATATGTTCCATCCAAAGTACATGTGATCTAAATTGTCACATGAGCAGGAAGAAATACTAGGAAATTCCTTAATGTCATTAACCCAAATTTTGTGCTTTAAATTGTTGCCTTTTAAGCACAACCAGCTCTTTTTAAGAAACATACAACTACAATAAAATTTTAGAGAAAAAAAAAATGAGTGGTCTAGTTTAAAGGAGGCAACCCTAAATGGCGATTTATAAATCTTGTCTATGCAGTGATAATATTGCCTGCAGTATTGGTGGGCTTGGAAGAATATTTTTCTTAAGCTATTGGTCTATTCCTAATAAATTAAGAAATTGTTTGAATTAGGAAATGGAAGCAAAACTAATCTTTTGCTATAGACTGCTTCATTGGAAAGATCAGCCTGAACTTAAATGCTAGTGAATTTGCTATGATGTAACCTTTGAATAAATATTATACACATTGTAACTAAACCTATTTTACTTTAAAATACATTCCTTTGTGCAATTTCAGGTATTTTGATAAGTTTTTAACAAAATAATTATTTTTTGGGTTCCTGCCGATTATTGCCACTTTGGTGGCAGAAACTCGTTTCCGCCATGCCGGTTTTAACCGGTTATAATCAGTGGTTTTAACCGCTTTGGCAGAAACTTGCCAACCCTGTTTAAAATAGATGTGCTTTTTCTCTTAACGAACTGCTTTTTAAATATGTTTTTTTCCAAAATTGGCTTGAAATAAACCATTTGCACCTTAAAGCCGTTTTAAAGAGCCGTATTAACTAAATGTTCTTAGCTTATCTATGAGATACGCACACTTCTTGTGGGCGTAATAATTAAAAATTAATGGGTGCTCAAGCAGGTCTATAGCAGGTCATATGATTTAGAGTTAAACAGAACAGTGGTTTGCTGTCCAGTGAAGTTCTTGAACCTCCAGTTCCTGTGCACTTATGTTTTTTTCCGTCAATGTGCATTAAAAAGAGCTGTTGCTTTGATATGTACCATTTACCAACAGCCATTTAATATATTTTACATGTTTAAAAATTTAATCTCATGTGATCTCCCCCACGAAAATTATATAATTACTACTCTAATTACTCCGCGATTAAATGATTTTATAGGGTTTAAGTGTGCTTTATGCGCATGAAAATATGATACCTGGAATACAAATATATATACATAGTTGTATATAGAGCCGGCCATATAGCGTTTCTACCGATTTGGCTGAATTGGGTCAAACGCTTGTGAATGAAATTTCTTTTATAAATTGTATGGTTAAGGCATTTTTGTGGCAGAAACAAATAATATTTATAATACATTTTAAATATTTTTTAATATTTTCTAATAATTTTAAATAATTTGTTGATTTGTTTGGATTTTTATTGCTCAAGGGCATCTGGGCTATACTGCTCCTAAATAATAATTTATAATAAACATAATATAAATTAATGCAATTTTTAAAAAACTACAATCGTTCGTTCATCTGTTAAGAACATTAAAGGTGAAGCAAGAAAAAATTATTATTTTTAATAAAAATATGTATATTATAAAACCTCTGAATAGCGGACACTTCAATACTGGAGTATTTACTCACTATTTGGAGGGTATAATAAGAACACATCCAATAACCAGTGCTAGATGATGATAATAGGCATTGGAAAAGTGGCCGTTAAATAGAGGTGAAGGTGTTTTAAGTGTACCCGTTAAGGAGGTTTTGTGTATATATATATATACCTATACCTATCTATATAATTGGCCCCTAAAAGTCGAGCCAAATTGGACCCCGCACCAACTAAGGCCAAGCATGCTTGCACTGAGATAAGCTACATTTTTCAGGGCCCACGGTCATCTAGCCAATAAGACGTTTCGCTTTAAATAAAAAGGTCTCTGGTTCGACTTCAATACGAGGTACGGATTTTTTTCTTTATGTCTCATCCAACGTTATGATTGTGGGTCAAGAGTAGTGTAAACTGAGCTACAAGTCAGGGTGACAAAATATATTTTGTCGTCATTAATTATAAATTTTTAAATAAAATGCGATTCAAGAAAGTTTAATTTATTTTTCAGTTATATATATAATTTAGTCTTACTTGATTTACGATTTGAGAATTCTGATGTTCATAACAACCTAATTTTATGAGTTGAGGTTATAATTTTGAATTTCGTAAGTACAATGAAGTGGGAAATTTCATTGGAGCATTATATCAATATTTTGTACAATCTCTGTAATCAAAACGTTTTACAGAATGTGAATTTCATGAAGCCTTTTCAAATTCAATGCCATGAATCAATTCAATGCCATGCGCTTTTCTTTTCTAAAATGAAATGATATACATCGTTTTTTCTCATTTAGGCATCATCACAGATTTAAAACAATTTATATTTAAGCAATATTTGTAATTAAGCATATTTTTAAGCAAAACATACGTGATGCAGTGATTGATTCTTATGGACGAAACATGCTTAAACAAATTTGATGTTTTATAGGTTCCGATAGCAACACGGGATGCTGCTGCCTCGCGAGGAATTTCTCTTCTAGCTCAGTTCCTCTATCATCTATCCTTTCCTAACGAAGAGTACTTAGATGAAAAAGCATCTTTCAAGCGCCGTTAGGAGGATGCCATTGAGATCAAAGCAGAAATCCGTAATCAGTTGTGTAGTATCGAGTGTGTCAGGAATTATATCTTAATACAGAAGCTAAAGTCACCCAACCACCATATCCCTATTTTTGAGAATTGTTGTGACGGAAATTGTCCAAAAACACATTCACTTCTCTGGAAGACAGAGTAGAAGACCATAAGATTCATCACGTCTTAAAGCAACAACAAACAAACAAACCAAGCAATTTTATAACACGGATGTAATTTTTTTTTCTGTTCACAATAAGATCAAAAATATTAATTTAAAAGCCAAACTGACAAATATAATATTTAATCTGGTGAAATTAGTTTAAACATATAAAGTTTTTTTATAAACTGCATACACACTGTTATGTATGTCCTTATCAGAAAAATTATATACAAAAATTCAGTGGTGTAGCGTGACTTAAAAGAATGTGCCATCACGAATTGCTCATCTTTTCAAATTGAACAAAAAAAAGTCACAATTAAATAATATCATAAAGATATATATATATATATATATATTAATCATGGCTTTATTATTAAATAAGTAGAATGTAAACAATTACGGATGACCCATCTTTTAAAGCGCACTACGCCTGTGTAAAAATGGCCGGAAAGACTAACGAAATTCGAACATCAATTTTATTAAGATCAAATGCAAAATCTTTTTAATGCCATGAATCAATCAATAAAGTGCAGTTATTTAAAGACATAAATTTATTAATGTTTTGCTAAATGAATGTATTTCTAGCGTGCTTGCATGTGACGAACTTTGTTCGATACAAGGGGTTTTTAAATGCCCACATAATGAAATTACTGATGCGAAAGATTATCTGTATTATTCTATTGATTTTACGTGTTTGAATCTACAGTAGTACCGCAATGTTTAACGTACTTTATAATATCTTTTCAACTAGAAAAATAGATGAACAAAGATGTCTCATGGATACTCGTTATTATAACTATGCAAGTAGCAGCAAGTTTTATTTAACTAAATATATATATAAACTGGTTTTCCATATCTTACAAATTAATTAATATATGATCGCATGGCAATTTTTTTATATTATTTTTATCTTTGTTACTTGCATCAATATGTTGAATCTAACATCCCGATTCCAAACACAATTTTGTATATTACAGTGCGCGAAGTTTGTGTTTTTTATGCAAGAAATAATAATCAATCTGGAAATGTTGGCACAGCAACCGGCACTGCGTTCAGGAGAGGGAGGGACATAAAGTCAGAGAGTGAGAGAGAGACAGAGAGCTAGAGAGAGAGAAAAGTGGAGAGAGGAAGAAATAGAATCTCTATTTGGGGATCAGAGCTCTTAACGAGATGTGGTGGAAGAACCCAAGTTGAGTTCTGATGAACAAGGTCCAATGTAGAGCATCAACTCCAATCCCGTCGACAGCGTAGCATATTTAAAATTCCTGGAAGGCCAAAATTTGTGGAAGGGGTTTAGCCAAGGACGAAGCGATGTCCCCCGACAGACCAAACCCCCAACTTCCCCGATGTTGCCTTTATTAAGAGAAAAATTCATAGTATAATGTAGACAACAAATTATAAGCAGAGTGATAGTTCTTTCAAGAGAACGAAGGTGATAACAGAAGAGCAGTCTGGGGCTAAATGTAGCGCATAGCATCGGAGAGAATATAAAAGACAGCTTGAAGAACAGCGCACAAAGTCCGTGGGGATGTGTGAATCCCATATATATCCTTAAAATTCGACGGGTGCAAAATGTATCTTTATTACAATGCAGCTTCGACTGAAATTCAATCAGTCGTTCGGAATTTTATGGTGCAAGGATAAAGGAAGTCAACCTGCGCCACAAAAAGTGTGACATTTAAATGCTTTTAAATCGTACCGTCGGCAATTAGAGATGGTTTGCTGGTTTGGCAATTTTAATGTATTTGTGAACTATTCTAATTTTAATTTATATAATTTCGATTTTTTCCAGCACGTTCTGCCTTGATGAATTTCCATTTCAACAGTTAATTTAATACATTTTTGATAGTTTTCACAGTAATGGAATCGCGAAAAGTTTTTTAGAAATCAAGTGGGGCGTGGACAAACTTTTAAAAATTCCTCTCCTTGTGAATGCAGCTAATTTTAAAGCTCTATTTAAATTTTTAGTCTGAATCTCAAATAAGGCATATTTTTATAGGCTCTCTTTTTGAAACGTATTCTATTGAGACATTCACGGACAATTTCATGGTGTCCATACTTAGATATATTACATGAGCCTTTTAGAAGCACTTGTAAAACAAGAGGAGAAATTTTTCATTTTTTTATCATTACTGAATTTCTCTGGCTCTAACATTACTTTGGTGAATCAGTAAAATGAATTGTAATGCAAATTCAAACCTCCATATTCACATAATGGCAATTAGCATTCTTAATTTAAGTATCCCAAATATATTAAATCCTATGAAGAATAATTTCTGTAATACAAAACACTTATTATATGTTTTGATTTATTAAAAAGCGTGCATTGCAGGGAAGAGATCATATATATTTTGCTTTAACAATAAGAAATGGAGGTAAAAAGTCAGGCGATATGATTAGTGAAACTTTTTCTCTGTTTTAAAAGCAAAAGCAAATAAAAATTTAAAAAATCACGAAAACGGATGAACTAAATAAATGAAGATAAGAAGATAAGCTAATTATTATATAAGATTGCCGAGAAAAGGAAAAGGAAGCAAGAACGAAGCCAGAATAAGAAAATAAAGGAAAACAAGTTAGTATTTGTCTAAATACTTTTTTTATCATATTAAATACAAGTTTATTTTATTTTTCATTTTAGTTATTTTGGTCTAAATTTCCTTCTTTTTCTGTTACCTGTTTTTAAATTTCCTGCTTTATTTTTTCTGACAAAAAGTTGCTAGTTATAATTTGGTTTTACAACTTTTTTTTGTTTTTCCGTTCCTTTTTTTGGTAACACGAATAAGCAAATTTTAAATACAGTAAACTGAAGAATGCTATAATAAATGTCTTATGAGATATTAAAACAATGTTTAATATAGGTTATTTATTTACACATTGAAGTGCCAGAAAAATTGGCACACCTACCTAATATCGTGCAGCCCCCCTCCGTGCGCATGCCAAAGTGCCGCAACACGACGTGGCATGGACTCGACTAATGTCTGAAGGTATCCTGGAGACAATTCACACCAGGAATCCTGCAGGGCAGTCCACAAATCCATAGGAGTGCAAGGTGGTGGAGATCTCTTCTGAACAGCACGTTGCAAGGCATCCCAGATATGCTCGATAATGTTCATGTCTGGCGATTTAGGTGGCCAATGGAAGTGTCTAAAGTCAGAAGAGTGTTCCTGGAGCCACTCGGTAGCAACTCTCGATGTGTGGGGTGTCGCATTATCATGCTGAAATTGTCCAAGTCCGTCGGAATGCACAATGGACATGAATGGGTGTAGGTGATCGGACATGATGCTTACGTACCTGTCACCTGTCAGAGTTGTCTCTAGACGTATCAGGGGTCCCATATCACGCCAACTGCACACGCCCCATACCATCACAGAAGCTCCACCAGCTTGAACAGTCCCCTGTTGACATGTAGGGTCCATGGATTCATGAGGTTGTCTCCATACCCGTACACGTCCATCCGCCTGATGCAATTGGAAACGAGACTCGTCAGACCAGGCAACGTGTTTCCAGTCATCAACAGTCCAATGGCGGTGTTGGCGGACCCAGACGAGGCGTAAAGCTTTGTGCCGTGCAGTCAACAATGGTACACGAGTGGGCCTTCGGCTCCGAAAGCCCATATCAATGATGGTTCGTTGAACAGTTCGCACGCTGACACTTGTTGATGCCCCAGCATTGAAATCCGCGGCAATTTGAGGAAGTGTTGCACGTCTATCTCGTTACTCGTCAAAGGTTCCGTTCTTTCAAGGTCTATTTTCGGCCTCACTGTAGTCGAAGATTTAATGTTTTACCGGATTCCTGATATTCACGGTATACCCGTGAAATGGTCATATGTGAAAATCCAAATTTTGTCGCTATCTCGGAGATGCTATGTCCCATCTCTCTTGTGCCGACTATAACGCCACGTTCAAAATCACTTAAATCTTGATAACCTGCCATTGTAGCGGCAAGAACCGATCTAACAGCTTTGCCAGACATCTCTTGTCTTATATAGGCGCTGCCGACAGCATCGCGTTACGCTGATTGGTTGCAAAGCTCCGTTATTTGCATACGCACGCCTGTGCCAGTTTTTCTGGCACTTCAGTGTATAGTAAAATATCTTATGGTAGGCTGCAAGTATTTTAATTAATCTACTTTTGTTCTATAAAACATAAATTACCAACCACATGCTGCACATTAATCTCAATACCTTTGATAGAAATCTATTTTTAAAACGTACGTGCCTGCGGCCTTTGATTTTGAAATCTTTAGATATAAATTATAGTAACGAAACGAAAATTATTAGTAATACATTTCTAGCATTGGTATTAAAGTTTCTATTTAATAGACAAATTAAAACTCTCATTAAATAACTCCAAAAATCTGGGATAATAATTTGGCTTTTATCTAAAATGTTTAAAAACTGTTGCCCAGTTTTACATAGAAAGTGTAAGCCAATAAACAAAATAACTTTTCCATCTAAATATCTAAGAGATAATTAAACATAATGGGCAAAAGAAACAGGATAAAAACCACAGTCGCGAGCTAAAGGGAAAGAAAACTTCGCTTTTCTAAGAAACTTTCATAAACTATTACAAACTCTGACGGTTAATATTTATTTTACTTGTCATTTATGCAAAAAAATGGTAAAATGTTGGTCTCTAACTTTGAAAAGATGTTTTCATGAATAAATCTATGAATAAAGAATAAAGAAACGTCTTCAAAAAATATTTTGGTCTTTGCAAATTTCAGTCATTACCTTCTCTTCTTGTGTAAAGATATATTTGGTCGTGACGCGGCAGTTTCTCAGACGGAAGACGATGAAATGTGATTATGCATTTCGAAAATATAATCACCAGCACACATGACATAAACAAGATGTAAAGAACTAGTTTAATCAAAGACTTGGAAGCTGGCCAACACATAGTTGAATCTTTTCCAAAGAGCTTGTTGAAGTCAGGTTGAAATAGAGAAGAAACAAATTTTTTGAATTGCCAAAAATTACTTTTCAACTGAAAAGGGGAAAAGGAACGGACATCACACCACTTCAGAAAAAGAAAATCGACGGTTAGTATATATATATATATATTAATAGCGCAACTGTGATTTGCACATTTTCTGATTATCGTGCAAACAAATTTTTAACAGGACAATTTCACCCATTAAATATTACCTTAGATCGAATGCAGTGCTTGCAGTGGGGTTAAATGAGGAAAATTTCTTATCTCATTTCTCTACTGCAGACGCTTGCTTGCTCCAAAAAATAATAATAATGTGCACCTATGTGTACTAAATTGACATATTCCATTCAATTTATATTGCTCCATGTAATTTTAAATTAATCGCACCGCGCATAATACAAAAATTTTATCATTCTGCAGCTTTCGAAATTTTGTTTATAAAAAAAGTCAACATTAACTTATAGATCAAGGGAATAAGCAGATGCTCAGAATTTGATGTGCAAGATAAATTCAACAGTTCAGTTGGTTTTAAAAGATCTTGGATTTTTGTGCGCAATTCAGAATTGGCAGAAAAACGAGAATTGGAATATCAGGTAAGTTACGTTTTTCACGTCGCATTATTCATAGATTGATAAATATGGTTATTTCTCATGTTATTTTTATTACAATTGGATAACTTCAGAAAGCATTTCAGGAAACGTATTCTAAATGATGCAAATTTTCTGTTATGCTCATCTCCATTCACACAGTTTTAAGGACTACCTTGTATTACTAAAAAGTAATGCAATATGCCCAGCAGGCTAAAATTATCGACACCTAAATCACTGGCGCACGCAGGATTTTTCTTCGGGGTGGTTGTCAGACGCGTTAGGACAGGCCTTATTGTTAGGGCCTTATTGCAGCCCGATTGTCATTGGCTTTAATACTGAAATCCGAAGTTCCAAAGCATTCTCGCTGGCATTGTTGAAGACAGAAGCGGAATCTTCAGCAATGTCTCTCATTTCTTGGAAAGAGACCCTTAGATGCATTGCAGTTTTGAATGCCATATTCAAGTCCAAATTGATTGTTTGCTGATGTTTGCGTAATGGAACGAACGGCTTAAAAGCTTTCTGCAAGACATTAAGATTCATAATAAATTTAAATTTGATTATCGCATTCGAAAGAAGTTCAGCTTCAGTGGATGAAGTTTCATGAAATAATATTATGCAGAGCTTCCAACAATGGTTCAAGAAGCTCTCCAAAGTCCTCTATACAAGTTTCCCTCTCAACCCATCTATTGATGCATAATATGTTTAGTTTACTAACCTTGGAGGATTCTCCATGTTATCTGGGACTCAATAACAAGTAAATTTCCCACATTCTGGACCGTTGAATCACTAATAGATTGCTGATGGTCTTCGAGTCCAAAATATCTTTCAAAATTGGAGCGCTTTTCCATATTTAGGACTGGAGATCCACAAGAAAGTCCCGGACGTACCTTATGCCTCTTGGGTTTATTCATATCACACAAACACAACTTATAAGGAATGCTACAGAGAATGCCCGGAGGTTTGATCTCCATAACCTAGGTTTTAAGCCTTTGCTTGCGGAAGCGTATATATATATACGTATTTCTAAAGCGTTCGAAGAACGGCCAAAGCATATATATATACGCGTCTAGCGGAATGCTCGAAAACTGGCTGAAGCGTATATATTCGCCCAAGGCGTAGGTTCTTGATACTGGCCGAGACGTATATATACGCTTTACTTTCCCCCTCCTCTTGCTGCACAATGAAATCTCTATGTGTCTGTTGCCTGATGTCTGGACTTCACATGACGCCTTTAGTCCAAACGTCCCCTCAACTCAAATCGGATTCCGAAACTTTTCACGTGGGGCAATCTGTTTCCGATTCCTATTTCTCGCTAAATGTCCGGTACCCCTTTATTTTGTTTTCCATGTTATAATGGCATATAGGCTGCGCTCAAAAGGAGGGCGATCACCCCATCGCCAACATCTGGATCCGCCAGTGCACCCAACTCTGATAATCCTACGGCAAATAACCACACTACATTCGTTCATCGAGATACCGTTTATCAGCGTTTCTGGAGGTCGCGGTTACATATCAAGAATATGGAGAAATAAAAAATAAAATATATATGCAATATATAAAAAGAACGTACACACAAAAGACAGTATTGGTTTTTTTACTGTTTTAGGGTCGCGCGGCTAAAACGGTTGAGAAACGCCCTACGTTTATAATTTCTAAAATATTTTAACTACAACTTCCAAGACAGCTAAATTCAAGTTACTATATTAAAAGTAATCAAAAGTAGATAAGAAAAATTAAAGTAATTGTATTTAAAATATTCGTAAATAAATATTTATTTTTCAACTTTATATATTTTTAACTTTACTTCCCATTGCACGTTAGCTGGCACAAGCGTTGTGACGTAATGCTAATATACTTTCATCTGAATAACTATAAAGCGAGGTTGCAGCCGCGGTTACGGTATGAGGTAGGCAAATCTAAAGTTAAATTCGAAATTCTCAAGTTTTGTAGTGAAAATAAATGATTAGAGGTTTATCAGAAACGTATATTATTCTGGTGAACAAAAGCATATTTATAAAATTATTTTTAAATATTTGTAGTGCATAATTGACTTATACGAAAAAGTGTATAATTGATTTATACGATTAACAAGTAATGCTCGCGCATTACTTGTTAAGCTCTTTTATCAACGAAATAGCAATGCTTCTGCTTCACTTAAAGCATTTCGGCAGGTAAAAGGTGTACGCAGAGGCACTCTCACAATTACAAATCTTCGAAAAATGATCTTGTATTTTGAGGAGACTGGAACATTCGCCATTAAATCAGGACGAGGCCGCCAACCAACTCGAGTGCAGCAAATTGAAGAAGTTGCAACTGCAGTAGTGGAGCAGGGAACAGCAAGTGCACATGGTAGCAGTAGTGCACGTGCGATATCACGGGAATTGGACATGCCATATACGACAGTGTGGAGAGTTATGAGAAATGTCCTGAAGTTTTATCCATATAAGATAGCCCACACTCAGCAATTGCTTTCTGGTGATAATGACGTGCGGAAAACATTTGCTTTGATGTTCATTGCTCGGATGACAGTGGATGATGAATGGCCTTGGCAGATACTGTGGAGTGATGAGGCCCATTTCCACTTGAATGGCGCTGTAAACACACGTAACTGCCGTATTTGGTCTGACACAAATCCCCACGTTCATCAACAAATTCTGTCGCATGCTCCAAAAGTGACAGTGTGGTGTGGCTTCACCTCATCTTTCGTCATTGGTCCTTACTTCTTTGAAGAAAATACGGCCTCGGGGCCAATGACATGTTCTGTTACTGTCTCTAGGTATGCATTTATGCTCCAGAACTTTGTCATTCCTTTGCTTCAACAGAGAAATTGTCCTGACACTACAATCTTCATCCAAGATGGTGCACCCACACACATCGCGTTGCCTGTTCAAACATTATTACGGCAAAACTTTTCGGATGACAGAGTGATTAGCAGGTCATTTTCAACATCTTGGCGACTTCGGTCACCCGATCTTAACCCTTGTGACTTTTGGCTGTGGGGATATTTAAAGAGCTGCGTTTATAAAGGCAATGTTTTGAACTTAGCAGTCTTAAAAGACAGAATTTCGCAACATGTATCACACCTCCAAGAGAACGAGTAACTTTCTGCCGTGGAATGTGTTGTGCATCGAATGCAATTGCTAGAGCAAAGAGACGGAGGACATATCAATCCGTATCTGTGATGATAGTGTGGTTCCACATGTGGTAGAAATAAAGTTATTGCATAAATCTGTTTTTAGCCATACCTATGGTATACTGTAATTTGTAGTTAATTTCATGTGATTGCAATAAAGGTTATTGCATGTTAAAACACTTTTTCGTTGTTAATATTAATAAATTGCCTGCTCCGCAGCGCCATTTCCTCCCTTAGCGGGCGAAATATGAACTCAATTTTTTTCTTTCAGAAATCAAAACCGCATACTCAGGAGAGCATGTGTACGAAATTTGGGTGAAATTGGCAGAGTAGTTTTCTCTACAGAGAGGTCTAAATACCTCCTGTTTAATTTGGATCACCTTTTATATACATACATAATTTTGGAATTTTTAATTAAATTCCAAGCATCCAAAGGCGCAATCTAATATTTTAAACTATCAGTAATATGACAGGATCTTCCTGGGGTTCTTGGACACTTTTCTACACAAAAATCCGGTACTGCATACGTTTGTCTATATGTGTCTGTAAATTAATTAAAATATTGCTAAAAATCATATGTGTATAATTGATGACGTGCAATTTCGTAAAAAAAAGTGGATTATATGATTTTGTGGATTTTAGCTATAAATTTTAAATTTTACGCAGGCATTTATATTCAGCCTTATATCGATATTTTCTGAAATATGAATCAAAATGGATCTTTTTGTATATCTATTTACGCGGATAATTACCGACCTTACGAAATAGGGAAAATTTTTTCCCTCAAAGTTTTTCTACACTTTTGAATCGAATAATCGGCATTTGAACTAATAATCGATTAATTGATGAAAAATAACTTATTGCATAATCTATTACTACAAGTGTTAATATCACAATGACAAATTTAATTATTTATGTTAAAGAAATTTTAGTGAAAAGATAACTTTTTCTGACCGAGCACCTCTAAATGTTTTGCTTATGTTATGGGAAACAAACCATTTTTCTATTTGGCATTTATTCAGTGATTGATAACTAATTTCATTGCATATTTATTAACATACCGTACAGCATACATATGGATATTAAGTTTCTTTATTATTACACTCTGATTAATTAATACGTATTGTAGTTTAATTTATGAACTTTGAAAAAAATTGGGAAGGTATTTATGAATAAATTTGTTGGCTCTTTTCTTATACAAAACTTATTTACCGGCCCCCACTCTCATGAAATTTGGGAATTGCAAACCGATAAAACTTGATTAAAACCAGTATTGAAAGGAAATTCCCGCTGTCAATAATATGTAAATGAATTACTTTCAAACTTCGGGACCTCTCTTTTCTCCTGCGGTCAACCCGTACATAAGGACGTTATACACTGTGGTTCTTCAAACGGAGGGTTGTTTACTTTTGAAAACAGATCCCGACGAGTGTCCATTTCAAATCCAAAATATCTCGGGCTGAAAGGGGTAAGGAGAAAAATCGGCTCATTTTCCTTCCAAGAAATTTAGGTGGGTGACAGCATAATGGCTGTGTAAACCATAGGAGTTGAATGTTGCTCATCTTTCTTCCAACTGTTAGGTGTGAATCATTGGGGGAGAAGGAAATCAGGAGAGAGAAATGTTACGACCATTTTCTAAAATGTGGCCATCGTTTTCGAAAGCATTATATGTTCAATCGAGTGCATTTTAAAAGAGTATTCATGGTAAAACAGCGGCCAGTTAAAAGGTTCAAGAATTTTTTTAACATGGTCAATATTCTGGATTGTGGGCTGAAATAAACATCACCCCCCCACTTTAACTTTCTGGTAAATCTTATGCATCATCCTGTTAAGTTTGAATTGACGTTGAGCCCTATAATTGAGTGACGTTTAGCCCTAATACAATGTTGATAATCGTTATTATCTGATTGATGATATTACAACTAATCAATGGTTCCGAAGCTCATCAATTAATTTTATTTTTTTTGTGGGTAGAGGGTAGGCAAGCTCCGCTCCAATCAGCGTCTTTCATAAAATTATTACAAAGTTGTAAAGCAAGTTCATGCGCACTTTTCGTACAACATGGCAGTAGTAATATTTTTATCTTTTTGTGTTTGAAAACTACTTGGTTGGGAGGAGGGAGGAATGATCCATTCAGCTAATGTCCGGCCCTGAACATTTGGTAGTTGTAACATAAAAACTATTTGCAGAAGCACCCAGGGGAAAGGTGTTGTTGGAGTCATAACCCCTTTGACGTTTTGTTCTCCTGTACACAATTAAATTGTGATTGCCCAAATTCACCCCACCTCTCAGTACACCCATAATTCCTCATAAAATGTTTGGGTACGTTATTGAAACATTGTATTTTCTTTCATTTTATCCAATTGATATATTGAACATACGACACGTTACGAGTCCCGATGGCACATAGTCAAGATTCCTTTTCGTGTCGTACAAGCTGTGGTGGTACGTCTTTGCTGATAATGTCCCTAACTTTTGTTGGCCTTCTACAGGACAGAAGTGGGGGAGGCACCGACACGTTGGAGACTTTGGTGTGGTCATATTGGGAGGTGTGGTCACCCGGGCCAGCTGCAATGTAGGTTTATAATATAACGAGCTAATATGTATTTTATTTCATTTTTACAGTGTAGACATTTAGAATTAGCAAATATAAGAAAATTGCAAAGACAAGATTTCTGATGACCATCTTTGAGGAGAATCTTCGGCGCTTTTCCACGATGAATTACGAAAATACATTTTGAATTTTTTCTAAGACTGTTTTGGTCTTATAAAGTTACCTCAGTAGTTAAAATAAAGCTATTAATTTGTAAAGGAATAGTCCTAGTACAGTAAAATTTTATTTTCGCTGTGATTTTAAAAACAGAAAATTAAAACATCCAGAATCCGAAAAGTGCATCAACTCGTTACATACCCTATCATGCATAAAATCGTTTTAAGAGTTACGAAATTTTTTAACACATAATTATCACGGTGGTAGAAATAACTTCCTGATCTTTTAACATTTTAGAACAAATTGTGTGGACAATTTTAACCTAATGAACTAATTTTATATAATATTTAAATAATATGTTCACAGCTTTTACTCGATTTTTAAAAAAATTGTAACAAATTTTTTAACGTATTTTCTAACAATGCGAACACGACTCTTCATCAGGGTGCAGTACCATATCCGCATTGTCAAGTTATTTGCTTGCCTTTTTTTGAAACATTTACATTTGAAACATTTTTGAAACATTATTTTTTTGAGACATTTAGAGTAGCAATATGTTTACCCATTTTCAAACATCGTTAACTGCTATGAACCTCACCTCATATATTATCTAAATATTGTACAAAATTAGTTATTTGGTTAAAATTTCCATACAATTTGTTCTAAAATCTTAAAAATTATGTAAATTATTTTTCAAGAAACTGTGAAAATTTGCTAAAAAAAGATCTATAATCAGGTAAAAGGATTTTCAAGTTGTCGTGTTGATTTTCGGCAGACTATTGTCCCTAAAATCCACATAACTCGCATAAATTGCACATTTCATGAATGGGTTTCGTAAGTCTAATATTATTTTTTCTTGATTATATGTATATATGAGAGTTATCAGGCTTATAAAATTGACTTTTGTTCATTAATATAGACGTCCATTTCAAGCAACGGGGTTTACAAACTTTCTTACGCAAGCGTCATGATATGCATTATTAGCGAAATGTCTTTCTTATCATCAATGCTCTTAATATGCTATGAACTGCGAGTATGAGCGAACTTAATCAAGAAATCATTAAGATCATTAACGCTTTTCGGCATGGATTTTCCCTTCCAACAACTTGTAAAATCTTTTGCTAAAGCCTTTCCTATAATTTTGAAAATCTCTGAATTTATTGCGGTATCTCGAAAAGAAAGGAAAATAAATGCTTCAATTCATTATATGCTGGTTAAAGAAAAAAAATCGATATATAAATAAACGTGATTAATCATTGTGGTAGCATGTATTATAACATGAAAACAGTAACTTCGATTAATGCAGCCAAAATTCCCTTCCGCTAAATTGGCAGTTTCCAACGAAAATAAACAAATCACTCTTCTATAAATTTCACGGGGTCTATCAATTTTATGTTGAGTTGAAACCAGAAAGATCATTTTGTATAATAACACTCGTTATTTGAAAAGTAAAATATTTTCCGCTAACGTGAGGTCTACATCATCAACTACCTATTTTACACACGGAAAATGGATTGATGATGCAAATTCTTTTCTTACCATTTTCTTCAGCCTTATTACAAGAGCCTTTGCCCAAAAACAAATTTCGTGAAATCATCAGTGTACTTTCCTTTAGTCTATTTTTCTTCTCGATTGCGTTCCCGCAACAATTGCCACTGTTATTTCAGAGATTCTTCCAAACATATACTTGCATCTCTAAGTTTCACATTTACTACCGCATTAAGCAGTTTTAATTTTCCATCTATCATTTCCAGAATATTAACATCAGTTCTGCAATTCTTCAATTTTTCTAAAGCTTCTTATAGCCCTACAATTCAAATGCATTTTTCTATATTCTCTGATTTCAGTTAGTGCTCATATGCGCAACAATATATGAATGTGGACAAGTGTTGAAGCATAGGATATTTTCATTGCGAGTATGATGAACAATTTTTCTTAGAAATTTTTTTGAATCTCCAAAAGAACTCCAAATTTCTTATTGTAGCTATTGTAATTTTATCTCAGTAACACATAAGATATTATTATCTACTGATCGATGTATCCCCATGCATAAGAGTTATTGCGTGTATATCATCATCATATTTAACCATTGAGACCTTCATCCACTGCTGGATGAAGCTCCCACAAAATGTTTTCCACACAAGTCTATCTTGAGTAATTCGCTTCCACATTACACCAGCCTGTTTTCTTATCTTATCCAACCATCTAGTTTGAGGACGTTTTTTAGGTCTTCGGTGGTCTCTTGGAATCCAGTTAAGAATTTAAGTTGCCCATCATTGATCCGTTCTTCTTGCGGAATGCCCAACCCATCGCCATTTCAGCTCTTTTACTTTAACAATGATGTCCTCTACTCCTGTTTGTTCTCTCACCCAAATGTTTCTTTTTCGATCTCCTAGTTATTCCAAACATTCGCCTCTTCATACTCCTTTGGGTTGTCTGTAACTTCCATATTGTTGCAATCATTAGACTCCATGTCTCTGAGCTGTAAGAGAGAGAACTGGCAATACACTCTGGTTGAAGACCTTTCTTTTTAGACACAAAGGCAATTTCCCCTTCAGGATAAAACTGTTTCTTCCAAATGCACTCCAGCCAAGTTTAATACGTCTGTTGAGTTCTTTCATAATGTTGCCATCCATTGAAATCAGCTGGCCAAGGTAAATATATGAATCAGCAATTTCTAGCTCAATGTTGTCAACTTGTATTTTTGTTTCCTCTACGAAATTATTGAACATGATCTTAGTTTTTTGTAGGTTCATCTTGAGTCCAACTTCTTTACTTCTAGTTGAGAGCTCCTGTACCATGTCTTGGAGTTCTAATGGGTTCGTTGAAAAAATAACAATGTCATCAGCAAACCGCAAATGATTTAAATATTCACCATTTATTTTTATTCCCTTGTTATTCCAATTTATCTGCTGAAAAATCATCTGTAAAGCTGAAGTAAAAAGTTTTGGAGAAATGGTATCTCCCTGCCTCACACTGTCTCATACAGCCACATTTAAACCAACAAAGAGTTGTTACGAAGGGGAGCTTTAAACGTTAAAGAAATACATATGGAGCGATTTAAACAAACTTTCCTCGTTCACGAGATTACAGATATTTTGCATATTATCGTTTAAAAGAAAGTGTATAGACTTATATTAGTCTCTAAACTATAAATGACTGAGAGTAATGTACGGTGATTAAATGCTTCTTGGCCACGTGGAAAATTTTATACGAATTGGTATAGTTTTCTGAAACATATCCTGTTCCACATTAAAAGTTTATCTGGCCCATTGAAATACTTTCAGCCAAAGTTACTTTACAAGGTGAGTAACTCAGAATATTTTTAAATGAACTGTTGGAAATTTCAACTATCTTATGAAGAAAATAGTGACAATGATCAATAATAACCCCATGATGCTTTCCAAGCTTTATAGTTTTTGTAAAGGTAGCGACAGGACTGAGGACTACCGAAGATCTTGGTTGATATATATAGCCGTTTATGATGATATGGGAGTGAATGGTAATTAGTATTACTTCCATACATTTTAACATAAGGTCAGACGTCTAATTGAACAATGCAACATTTGTTAAAATTAAATATTTGGGAGAATGAACATAGAACTTTTACCAATAAATTCATGTATAAAAAATTAGGAATAAGGACATTATTAAAAAGCTTAAAAAGCCTTAACAATTTCAAAAATTTTTGTATGTAACTGATTTGTTAATTATTATTAAAAAACATGCATATAAAATCATTACTTTTAAAATAAATAATAATATTAATAAAACTATATTATAAAAACGTAAGGCGACTAAAGTTAAATAAAAAAAAATTAATAGCATATATAATTAACGAAATCCTACATTAATTTAAAATTTACACAAATTAAAGGGACTCACAAGATTGTTCTTTTAATGGAGTTCCATGAACATTCCATAAAACAATTGCTCATATCTTTTGAGTGGAAAAACAAAGAAAAATCAGTAATTGTTTAATCAATTTATATGGAATTCCATAAAGATTTACATTGAAAATGACATATTAAACATTTAATTATATTACGTTGAGCTTCAAACTTGGAACTTAATTTAGCCCGAAAAATCACAACATTTACTCAGTTGCTGTTAACACAATCCATGCATCGATTGTCAAAACAATTCTAGGAAAACTACGGATTTCCACGAAATAAAGCCGTAAATAAAGATGTATTAAATTACGGATTAGTCATTTGGAAGCGAAGCGTCAATTTGTTTGGTCTGTAAACTCAGCAAGCATTAAGTTTTGGAAGTAGTTACTCAGAGCAAAATACTGGAAAATAACACAAACCATGAAATGAAGGCAACTCGTAACCAATCGCCAAAGAAAGTGATTTAAATTTTTGAAAAGTATTAGCTTCAGGAAAATGCAAGTAGTCCTCCCAGGCGTAATAAGCCCATAACGCTTGAAGTTTCAAGTAAACTAGCACTCGATCTGCATTTCAGCATTCTTTGCAACGCTGAAAATTTTGGAAGATGATGATTTAAAAAGTCTGTCGTTTTCAATTTCCGAATATAACCGGCCATGCATAAAATAAGCTCATGAATAACCCGATGACTGCTGGAGAAACAGATCGATTTTGCGGAGTATTATCCGATCAAGAGGAGACGCAAGAAAATGTAAAAGTATTGGACTTTTCCAATGTTTTGAGAATGATAAACTATTTATCCTTTCATCTATTATGGATATTTTGTAAATATGTTTTATTTTTAAAAGTGCAATAAGAGCTACAGAAAGGTTTTTGGTATTTGCATGCCTGGAAGCTTCTAAAAGTCAACTGAAAATTGAAATTGAAGAGTATTATGCGTTCATTTCCTCAGATATTTTGCAAATGTGAAGGTGATACCTAGTTCAATATGCATATCAATTATTTATTTTTTTAACCTTCCAGCCATGGTTCCATTTTAGTAAATATCCAGATTTTGCAGTGATCACTTTCTATATCATCCAGTGCGAGCATTTGCAAATCCAATAGTATTGAATTAAAAAATCATACATTATAATAATTATAAACGTGATTTCAACCCATATATCAAAATACTCGAATTATTAAGAATCTTTGGATAATTAGTTATTTGGATAAGTTTATTATATACGTTTATTAAATATATATAGTGCTGGCAATTTTATCTTTTACGAACCAGCTTCATCAATTTCATAGAGGTATTTGTATTTTTTTCACATACAATCGATTTTGCTCAGTTTAATGTTGATATTGCGTGACATCAGTTTTTTTTTCCTAAATGCCAAACTTTAAAGGTTTGAACATGAGAAAAAAAGAACACCTATTTTGACAAAATATGTTTATAAAAAAAAAAACTCTTGAAGGCATAACCGTAAGGAAATGAATTAAGCGAAAGTATTATTTAAATACACAAACAATAATTACACAACAGTATTATTTGAATGGTTTATAGTATTGCCACAACCAATAACATATATATGGTAGCTGCTCCTAATGGAATTTCAAATACCGTGGAAATATCGCAATTTCCACTTTAAGTTTACATCTTTGCATATATGAACTCCGTTCATTATGTTTACCTGTTACTCAATTTGGTAACTAATATAGTTACATATTTTTGAAACGTGTTATTTAATGTTTTTTGCATCTACTTTTTTAATCTGTGTATAAAGAATTGTTAGTTATTATATACATTTTAATATCCCCCCCCATTAATACAATACATGAAAAAGGACAGAAAAGTTGTACAAATTTTAAAATTTTCGTCGACAAATTTAGAGGTGTAAAATCCATTAAAACATTTTATATATTATAATGACTTTGATTAAAGAGAGATTCTTAATTATACGAAGATCACGTAAAGTGTATTTATTCATACTGACTTCATTCTACGAGATATGGAGCCAATATTTGTGATTGTACCTCCTTTGTCAGTACCGTACCGCAATGCAAACAGTTTGCTGACATGTACAAGTTCTGTGAAATATTAAATATATTTTCTAGAAAATTTGCAGGAGAGAGAATTTGTTCGATTAATTTGATTACCAAAACTCGGTTGCGGATAGAGTGAAATTAGCTTGCGGCAATCGGTCAGCTGCCAGGCTAAGTAAACGTTATATATATATATATATATGCACCTCAAGATCTATCGTGACAAATGACTAGTTGCCACGGATTTTCTCTAACTGCTGGTCTCACCTACATCACAGTAATAGTTACGAACCCTACTCCACCAATGATAGTTGAATTATTGAGTCTAACGTGGGACCAACTGCTGGTTTAGATAAATCGTGCAGCTCAAATGCAATACATTGGTGTCCCGGATTTAGCCGTGTGGCTCTCAAGATGGAGATACGCCGTAATTGGGCTTTCTACTATGGCTAAACGGGGCAGTACAGAAGTCCCTGCTCATTAATTGTTTAATTATTTAAATATGAATACAAAATTAATTAGATAATAGATTGCGAAGCACAGTTGTTTAAATGGTTTTGTTTCCGCAATTTCATGAAGTATGCAATATTATTGTGAGGGTGCGCATTAATCATACAATACAGACCTATGTATCATTTACCTTGGTTTTCGTAAAGCACAGCATTTTAATAACTTTATTGAAAGCCATTTTTAATATATGTATTACTCGTAAAATAGAAAAGTACAGTATTATATTAGATATTATATTATACTAGATTAGTGTAATGTTATAATAATTGTACAGAAGAATAAGTGGTTTACTCAAACGTGCAGCAATGGATTTAAGTAAAACCGATTCTTGAATATACGTTTTTTGTTTGTTTGAATTTTTTATGGCGCAAGAGCATCTGGGCTATACTGCGCCAACCTCTTGAACATTCGTGATTAACTTCATTATTAATTTGATTATAATAACTCAGATACATTTTATGTTAGAATCGCATTTATAATATCATTGCAAAACTTAGTGTAATAATAATAATAACATATTTGTCAGAAAACAATTGAAAAATATTGATATAAAAATATATTCTTCAGCTTAACCTCCCCAGAAAAACAAAAACCACAAAAAACATGCCTGGATGGTTTTGTGTATTGATCATGTTTTTTGCAATTTTGTTATCCCTTCGAAGGATACTACTATCTTACAAACCGAATAAATAATGCCAATTAAATATATATATATATAACCCCTGAATGATCGTATATTAGCTCGTTAACGAACGAATTATTAACGCCACGTCATAACATCGGCGCTGGTATCACTACGCCAATAAACGTTGATTTATATTGTTGTTTGATTAAAGTTAGTGCGAGCAGTATATTTAACTATTGAAGTTTTATATTTCAATATCTTAGAACACACAAAATATATCCATATGGCAAATCTTCAGAACTGATATAAGTTGAAGTACATATTACGGCCAAAGCTTGAAGTTGGCCAAAGTGAGAGGTGGCCGGCCATTTCGACTTTGGCCAAACCATTTGGCTGAAGCTGTAAATAAACGAAAATATCCGGCTTTGGTCAGTTAATTCGCAATTTGGCCAAACGGAGTGACGAATGCTAAAAGTTTTATGGAGCTTACCATGAAGTTGCGGAAATTGCACATAACGGTTTTAACCAAGGCCCTAGCTAGACGCTTTTCTCAAGGGGTAGCTCTGAATGTTGCAGGATGCCCAGAATATCAAAGGTAGGATTAAAAATTCCTTAATAATTCTTGATGTACATTATCAATATAAGGATGTAAGATATTATTATCCTCCACTGGGATAACACAATTACCAAATAATGGTCAACACAGAAAAGCGAGATGTTTGTTAGTTTTTCGTGGGGGAATTTATTATACAATAATGTTTGCCACCCACGTATATTTAGCTCAAACTAGAGCTTTTTTTATATTTGGAGAAAAAGAGGCGCCGTCCTCATCCTGGGCTCTAACCAGGGTCCCCGCATTGAGCACGCGGTGTCTTGACCTACTAGACGAATGAGGACAAGAACAAACGCATTTTTCTCCGTATATGAGGATGTAAGATATTATTACCCTTCACAGGGATAACACAATTGCCAAATAATGGTCAACACAGAAAAGCCTCAAAAACTCACAAAAATCTCGCCCCGGAGGCTTTTCTGTGTTGACCATATTTGGCAATTGTGTTATCCCTGTGAAGGGTAATAATATCTTACATCCTTATATACGGAGAAAAATGCGTTTGTTCTTGTACCCATTCCTCTAGTAGGTCAACGCGGGGACCCTGGTTCGAATCCAGGATGAGGATGGAACCTCTTTTTCTCCAAGAACAAAAAAGCTCTAGTTTGAGCTAAATATACGTGGGTGGCAAACATTATTATATAATTATCAATATATTTAATTATACTAAATATTCAAGCAGTTATATATTACGACACATTGGTGAATAAATTCCTTTATTTTACACAAAAAAACTCTAGAAATGACTCGTCATTTACTTGAAAGCAAAAACTTATATCTGGAGAACAAGTTGAGTTTATTAACTAATTTATTTTATGAAAAAGCACAGTCACCATTGATAATTTTATTGCATAAAATTACGTAATTTGCTTTTCTTCCATTACAGGTATTTTCCTACTTTCCTTGACTATCAAACGTCGCCCCTACTCACTGATGTCCCGTATACAGCTATGTATACAGGGAAAATATCCTGTAGGGACAAATTCGGACAAATTCCAGTTTTAATGGATTAGATCTAAAGCTATCCATATGTAATACTTCCCCTGTGCATAGGTAAGCATACAGGGAAAGTATCGTATAGGGCAATTTAGGAAAAATTTTCGGTTTATACAGATTAAACCAGTTGTTTACGACCTATTTCTTGCCGTTTTCTGATTTAACTCTGGGCTTCCTGTTTCATTTGTTTAAAATAAATTTACTGTCATTGTTGTCAAATTTATGGTATTTAGTATAATTTGTTATTGATATTTCTCAACGATTTCTTTTTAAAAATTGCTGTAAGAAATAAATTATCGGGATAAAGTAATTTTCAAATGCAGTAAATAGATTTATTACGCTCACCTCATTTTTAGAGAAAACATGAAAACTAAAATTTACAACCCGAATGTATAGATCGTAAATTCTTAAATATGATTTATTTTTTGCATAAAGAAATCAATATATTAATATTTTTTCGAAGCTATGATTGTTTCAATAAATTCTCTGAAGTTTAATTTTAATGCGCTGCTTCTACAGAGATTTGCATCGATGTAGGCTTTCCTGTAATTATTTTCAGAGCCAAAAAATAGCGAACAATTTTCGCTTAACTTGGTATTGAACGCTTTTAAATTTGGGAAATAACAGATGTTATTTATGATTGAATAAATAAAATTATGGAGCAACGTTCCCTAAACTCCAGATGCCCTTTTAAATAAAATGTACTTATTTTTTTAAATAATATATATAGCGATTGAATAAGGTGGAAAATGAATTGAGGCAAAAATATTGAGCTTTAACCTTGATAAAAAATTAAACAATATAATAAACTAAGCCTATTACGGCTACACGTATTATTTTCGAAACTTAATTTGTACTTTTGAAGAGATGTCTTGAAAGTAAAATTATTCTTTTTGCGTAAACAACAGAATATTTAAGCGGGTGATTTGGAAAACAGCCGACTCCGCCAAGTTGAGTCGGAATTATAAATAAATACCTTGATATTTCGATTAAATTGCTATGCGAATGTATGCCATTAATTTTACATATTTGCAATACATTTTTGTATTTCGGTATGTTTTATAGCGTATTAGTTACTTTGCGGGATTCTATTGCTTTCAAGCTCTCATTTGAGATGGCGAGAAGTGAATTAGCATATATAAGGGAACTGAAAATTGCAATTCATAATTTTTCCGAACTTCGAGAAGAAATTGTTAATAAATAATACACTTAAAACTAAATACCAACTTCTGAAAGTCATTTAAATACTTTTCAAACAGGATATGAACTTAAAATATAAAAAAGAAAATCTTTCCAGTCAGAAATATAGCTTAAAAAGCTACTGCATTCAAATCTTTTCGTCTGGGTAGCAACATATGAACTCGGTAACTCGAAATAAGAAACGCGGTTTCGTGAAAGAAATCAAAAACTGTTGAAAATATCTTTCGAAAAATTCTTTGCCTTTATGTGGGCACTTAGCGCGTTCCGCTACAAAGATATGAATACTGACGTAGCAGTATTCAAGAATTCTACTATAAGGTGAAACATCCTAAAATTTTGCAGGCTTTTTCTAAAGAGAGATATGGTAAAAGTTCGGTTTTATTTATGATATATATGATCGGTTATTTATGCACATGCTATATACAGGCGATCATAAAATTTTCCTATATACATGAGCTCCTTGTGACCAAGTTTTTAAGAATCGTAATGAAACGTGAGATTTTTGAACGAAACGTACGAGTTTTCCCAGATATTCAGACATGTGTCAAACGTTTATTGGAACCGCATTTTAATGACAGAATACTCTCTCCCAATTTTCCATTTATATAGCTACCATGGTCTCCTGACCTAACATTAAAAGGACTTCTGGCTATGGGGATATTTGAAATCGAAATTGTGCAAGGAGAGCCCTGGAAGTGTGTTTGACTTGAGAGGAACTATTAATAGAAAGGTTCCACGTATTCTTTCTCCGAAGTTACATGCGTCAATAATGCATACAATATATCCCGCATGAAATGTGCTACGGCCTGTAACGGCGGCACTTCAGAGTATCCTTATAAAGGTAAAAAATATCATCACTGCTTGTTGTCCTTCTTTCCTCTTTTGACACTCACACTCGTCTTGTTTCATTGTGTTCTCGCAAAGTCGCTTTTTTGGTGCTGAACTTTCAAAGCCAATTTCCTTTTACAACGCTGATCAAATTGCCAGAAAAAACGAGTTGTCATTTTGTGCTACATCATGCAATAAACACAAATATGGAATGCATTTATTTGCCACTTCAAATTCTATCAAATTGCATTTTATTTTGATCTAGGGGAAAAAATAATATTGGTCTTTTTTATTGAACGGTTTTCAAACGGCTCATATTGCATCTTGAAAAATTTCATAATTATTTTATACTGAAGTAGCACAGGATCTCTTATAGTCTAAAGAATCAGCAACAATTAGTTATTTAGGTGAAAACATCCCAACAAAAATACTCAGACAAAGCGATTGTAAACAAAATTATATGGATATCGTCAACCTCGGCACTGAATATATGTTGAAAAACGCCTGAAAAGAACCAAATACGATGTAAGATACAAAACTTCAAGCGAAACCTAACAACTATTTGCAAGAAGTGCAAAATGACGACTTTGGCATAGAAAGTTTCACAAAAATAATTCCATTCATAATACACCCTAATGTGAAAGTAAATGTAATATTTAAAATACATAATAGTGCATTGCACTGTGGATTATTTATAGAATAGCTCACTAGTTAATAAAATCAAAACTTTTTCAAAATGTTTGTTTTAAATGAGTAAACCAATCCACATTGTTATATTTGAATTTTTAAAACTTCTCAGACTTTTTATGAGTACAACTTGGGTTAATAATACTCCTTCGATATCTAAAGAAATATATAAATTAGTGATGGATTGCTCGGAAAGAAGAGAATGATTCCACGGTGCTTGATGGGAACTAAACCCACGACATCTTTATATCGGGTCAAGGGCTCTTCCAACTGAGCTACAGACGATCTATCATCCTCCCCTTTGCGATCGTATATACAAAGTTTTACAATGGACAGGTTTTAAATGTGGCAGTGCTTGGACTGTCGAAAAGAGAAGGTAGTCTCATGTTTCGGACGTTCACTTCTTCAACGTTAATTTGGTTTAAAAGGCAGTGCAGGCACTGCCCCATTTTAAAACTCGTCTATAGTAAAGCTTAACATGATCTCACAGATAGGTCTTCTGTAACTCAGTTGCAAGAGCTCTTTGCCGGATGCTAAGATGTTATGGGTTCGGTTCCCATCAAGCATCATGAAATCATTCTTCCTTTTTCAGCTATTTGTCATTTGGTATTGTCACATTGCCAGCTATGCTCTGAAAAATTTCCCGTCTTTAATATGTAGATAAGGTTAATCAAAATAGGGTGTCAAAATTCTTTCAAGTTTTCCATGTGTAAATTATTTCCACATTGGTTCCTGGCTTTTCCTTTGGTATCCTATTTTTAAATCCTAAAATTTATAGAGCGTAACTGTTGATAATAATTAGAACGTATCCATTATTTTTGGACAAATATTATTCTCCGGTGAGTGATTGATCGAAACGAACTGTATTTAAACAAAAATTTTTACTATTTTATGCTTCTGTTCTTTATTTGGCAGCAATGAGTTCCATTAGCGTGAAATATTGGAAACGGAGAAAAGATCAGAAATTTACAAGGAGGTGGGTAAGGCTTAATTAGTGTGCGAAGTTTAATAACGAAATACAGGGGATTGTAGCATCAAAGTCTACATCTTAAAACACTGATACTACTACTGAATGTAATTTACATAGTGCTATGATGTCTACTTTTCGCTTATTTTTCACTAAAATCGTTTAAAGTAATTTTATACCAAGAAACATCAGATACAACAACAATCACCTCCAATTTAGGAAGACACATATTCATATGTGCATTATCTAAGTAACATCTTATTTATTGATGCGTCTGATTAATAAAATATAAGTAACCTATTTCGTTTTTCATAATAATTCCGACAAAATTGTTTTAGATCATTTATATTTTTATATTAAACTTTATATTATTATATTATTCAAAATAAATTTGGAGTTATTTTATAAATAATATTTCTATGCAGTTTTTGAATGCAGTAGAAAATGTTTTCCTGAGTTTCTAATTAACTTTCCATGAGCTTACAAATATTCCATTCTTAAGTTTACAAATAATTACATTTCACTAGCTCTGCTTCTCTCGTCTTCCATGCACATTTTTATATTTGGCGGAATTTTTTCTGAAAAGGAATGTAAATTATTAACTAAATTTTTTCTGACATTCTACGAAATTAGTTTTTTATAAAATACATTTTCGTTATTATAATTATTTACGTTTCAATTTTGATCTATTTTCTAATTTAATCTCGTATTGCAGAATTTTTCAGGGATAATGGGAAAATGTTGGGCGTCACTGAATATTTAGCAAGGCAAAACACACACAAAATTTCTGTTTATAATAACCTCATTACGTACGTCCCAGTAGTATTTTTCAATGTTCAGACATCCTTATTCGATGTATACTGATTTAAAGACATTTATTTTCTTAATAAAGGGAATTTAAATCCCTTTTTAACAAGATCCATTTCAAATTTCGAAGCAACTAATATGAAATAGGAGTAATAGTAATAAAGAAAATGTCCACAGTATGTAATAGCGCTTAACCAAGAAGAGATTATAAGTTGTATAATTTCTGGGTAAAATATAAAGTCTCAGATTTCAGAAGGAAAAACAATTTTTCCTTGAAGAATAAAGGAAAATTAGAACATTGCAAGAAGCATGTAATACCTGTGGGCTTTACAGGGAACATCATTAGGCCCATATCAAAATGAAAGGAAAAAGGAAAGCAGAAAATCACAGTTAACTTTAAAACCTCTTCAGTCCCAACATCGGTGTTCCAAATAATAATATAAAACAACGTTACAGGGAGAAATAATCATCAGAAATACATCATTAAGAATAATTTTCGTAGTAACAAAATTATTCAATGTCGCTTAGCATTCACGAACTTTCTATGGGTAAACATAAGCGACCGCCTAAAAATCAATTGCCTCTTGAATAGGCCTGGATTGCCAAACCGATGAGCATCTTCTTTAAAATATCTTAAATTGAAAGCAAATAGACCATTCTTAAGAAAGCATGACGAAATAAATCACTAGTTCACACAAAAATTAAATATCTTTACTCTTGCATAAGATTGAGATCATTTATTCTTGATAGTTTTTTCACCCTTATATCTGAGCTTTTGCTCCAGTTTAACAAGGATTTATGATCAACTAAACACACTGTACAAAATCGAAGATATACTTTAATGCACCTTACATATAATAAATATGCCATTCTGTTTGTTTCTGAAACAACACAATAAATATCGGGTTGTGAAATAACTTAGCAGACAGATGAAATATGAGCATAGTAATGTAGTGGGGATCATTTTGTAATACTTGACCAACAGAAGAGGTTTAAAAAGAACAAATTATCTCCTATAATATGTAAAATGCAAAAGTGTAAATGGGAAATATAAAAGCGCAAATAAGATAAAACAATTATAATTGATAAAATTTTGAGACATAGTAACCACCTCCGTAGTTTATAAAACAATAGAACAAGATAATACGTATTGTAAAATAACCATACACAACTTCAATACATTTCTAACAGCATACAAAATCTATCAAGTTTCATCAAGACTTCAAACGAGAAATCAAAGCATGTATTGCAAGGAAAATTTTGATATCATACAGTTAGTCCTATCAGGAAAGGACTTACATGAAACTCACTGCTACTAAAATTGAAACACTTAACATATGCCCGAAGTACAATTTTTCGACTATAAAATGATGTGATTTTAACTACGTCAAGGAAATTTTAAACACAGAAACTATCAAAATCACACGCAAAAAGGAGATGCACGATTTGAGTACTTGGACTCATCTAGTTGAAGCCAATTCTTGAAAGGACACGAATATATATATGATAAAGGCATTGATATAATAATTGTATACTGTGTATGATATTGGATTAGTAATACATAACGACGGATTTAAATTAAATATGCATTCCAGTTGCAGGACATTACAAATATCCTAAGCTCGAACACAATACTACAAGATAATTGGCTTAAAATTTAAAATGACGAATTTTCTAAAACCAGTTATTTCGACACTGGCGTAAGGTTTAAAAACACGACGTTTCGAGAGCCAACTGCTCCCTTTGTCAAGTGAAGGCATAATGAAGAATAAGTGGATGCAATAAGTTTATATACCTGTGCATGTTGCAAATCTCCATCTGACTTTATTTGGTGCGGGGTATTCACAAATGGGGAACCCCATACCAGATGACGTCAGTTGGCGAACCTCAACCTGTGATTTTTCAAAAATCCTGTAAGGTTCTGGTAGAGTTCTTGAGATGATACGAGCATCAGTCCTCAATCTGTATGTCTTCCATGACTCCAGCAGGAGTGTACCACCTAGTTTTGTCACATTGTGACGTAACACTTTTATCGAATGCTAATTTGGATTAGGATCTTCCCTGAAAACGCTTTAGACTAATTGGCTTGAGTTGTCTCCTTTTCCCACCACACGCATATGCTTCAGTCCTTGTACACGTATCGGCAGGGGCGCTTAGAGCCAATGCGGGCCCACGGGCTCACTTCATCCGGCCCCATAACCCCTTCCTGGGCTGGGCCCCCAAAAACATAGGTCTTTGCCAGCGCGGGATCCTAGATTTCATCCAAGCCCCATGGCTGGAGACTCTGTTGCTTCCCCTCCCCATCGGTTTTGCGCATTGTCTTTCCGTTTGCAAACATACATGTTGTTACAGTCTGAACACAATGTTTCGTAAATAGTACCAATTTCTTACCCCGTCATAGGGGTTTTCCCAACTGAAGCTATCCTGTACCAAGTGGGGCCAGATGGGGATTCACAACGTGCGGGTATATAAACTTACGACTTTTACTCACTCATCCTTCTGCCTTCACTTGACAAAGGCAGCAGTTGACTCCCGAAACGTCGTGTTTTTAAACCTTACGCTAGTGTCAAAATAACTGTCTGTTATGGAATCTCCTGGTGAAACTTTGTGTTCTTTTGTTAATGAATTCACCATCACATGATTATTTTAAAACCTTTGGCTCTGAAAAACAAGCATGTACCCCCCCCATTCAAATAGTCAGAAAAATAAATACAGTATATACAAGAAATAATTCCGAATCATATTTTGGAGATTAGGCAAATAATAAGACCTTTATCGAAAGCAATTTTATCAAACCAATTTTTTCAGAAAGAAACGAATGTAATCCAAAAATAAAAGGTTAAAGCCGCTTTAGAAAATTCAAACTTTTTTTTGTGATTGAGCTCGAATGGGAATTTCTCCGATAGGCCTTTTAGTTTTTGCCAAATCTAACATTTGCGGGAGGCGAAGCATTTTTTTCTTATCTTTAAGCACTTTATCTTTCCGGGACCTGTGCTTAAGGTTGAAGCTGATCCTGGATTTATGCCCACGAAGCAAAGTCCTCAAACTTAAACCACCGGTTACTTTAATAGCACGATTTTTTTTAGCTTTCTCCTTCCTTTTTTTTTTTGGTTTTTTCTACGTCAAATAACTCGAATAGGAAGTTATGATTGAAGTTTGATCGAGGAAGAAATAGACAATTTCTCCTTTATTTCAAGCAAAAAGCTCTAAATATATAAAAAACATGAGGAGGATTTAAGGCATTTACAAAGGCCCAGGCCTTTGTTTTTCATACGGAAATAGAAAATGGATTTGGTAGAATTTTGTTTATTTATAAGCTGAGAATAAAAATCAAACCTAATAAACAGAAAAATTCATAGAAGAATAGCATCCCTTAGATTTTTTTTGACCTTGCTTATACAGTCAACCTGTTTATAGCGAAAACGGTTTTAACGAGCAGAAATAAAAATTCTTTTGGTTAAATTCAAAATATACAGGACGAAAACCTTTTATCGTAAGAGAAAACCTGCCATAGGAAGTAATAAGCATTGGTGTACTCAAGGGGGTGTTGATAGGGGTTGGAACTGTCCATGGCTCCCGAAACGTCGTGTTTTTAAACCTTACGCCAGTGTCGAAATAACTGTTTGTTATGGAATCTCCTGGTGAAACTCTGTATTGTTTCGTTACCCAAGAAAAGTTAAATAAATGGAGTTCATAAAATTTTTACAAATTACAATATATCCATATAATATCGGAGGTATACTTCGGAGGTTTCTTATCTTTCGATAAGTAAGTTTACAAGATTTAAAAATAATTAGAAATGCTTTTCACAAAAAATAAATTACAAATATATAATAAGAAGTAAAAATCTGCAAAACGTTATATTTTCAACTCGTACTTTTTTTAATTCAAATTTCATCACAAACGTCTAATTTTATTTTGTAAGTATGTTATTTTCTTATGAAAATAAAACCAAGGTCGCATAAACACAGTTTATTGTGAATAAATAATGTGCTAAAAATGTTTGCAGTCTCTACTATGTCACTAGTACATGTGCACTATGTCTTGATGCGTAAGTTGCCAATATGTAAGACATCCATCCAGTAGACATCTTAATTACTTGCGGTTTAAATCTGACTCCATGCTTGTCAGTGAACTGGATATTCTAAGTATGTGATAATTCAAGTATTTACAGATTCTAACACTTCGTGCTTTAGATGGAAGTAGGGATTAAACTGCACAAGTTCCAAAAACGTAACTTTATTGAGCGGTTGTTGTAGTGCGAAATTCCAAAGTCAGATATCATAACGTAATACTGTTAAAGTTGACTAGAATAAAGCGTAAGCTTTTCACTACAAACTTTGAGTTAGTACATCTATATTTTAAACTGCATTAAACAACTTTCCATCCACGTTATTCGCTCCGGCACGAGCGGGGAGTATTAGAAAAAGAAAAGCTTGCGTGCAATGCAGTCTAACTACAACCAATTATAGTATAGTTTAACCTGCAGATAAACATACATGCGCTAAACACTGCGCAATCAATTACGTCACAATCATTCATACCAAGCCGGTGTCGCGTTGACCTGCTACGTGCTATTAATTAGTAGATAGTTATTAATTCACATTGATATAAGCCTTCTTTAATAAAGTAAGATTTTGATTCCTTTATTAATTGCTAATACGAATACTTGCAAGCGTTCAAATGGTATATCTTTCTTGTTAAGCATTGGGAACTTCAATCCCATCGTCGTTAAAACTATCCAAATAGCAAGGTTTGTTTCTTCAGAAAAAGTTCAAAGGATTACTGAACTTACACTGTGAAAAACGGTGGTCGTTAAACGAAATTCACCAGAAGGAAAAAGTTTCCGTAAATGGGTTACAGGGACGATTGATAATCCAAAATGAGAGGAACGTGTTCTGATATAACTAACGTAAGGAGGAAAGTTTTATTCCAGAGGAAAGAAGACAATCTCGTTTACTTTAATACACTCCGATGTGGCTAGCAAGTAAAAAAAAATCGCAAGAGCATTGGTGCCATTATTAAGAAATTAATAGACTGTAATTTAAGAACTTGGATAAGAACTAAGGAATCAGTTTTGAAATTGAATTTTACATGCTCATTATTGATAATAGTATTAGTAATAATAGGAAGGTAAAACCCTAGTTTTATGTCCTAAACGATGACCATAACTAACGAAGCCTCAATGTATTTTCACCAACCATCTACTTCTGTTAACTAACCATTTCTATGTTTTGCACTGCAAGATTTTAGACTGCAAGATTGCAAGTTTAAAAGATTTCAAGTTTAAAGATTACAAGTTTTAGACTGCAAGATTGGGACAGACGGATGGTTATTCGGCATAGTTTCACCAAAGTATATGATGGACATCATCCCATAGTCACCTTGATTAATTAATGCATTCTGATAAAAGAACTGCGAAAAAATTCATAAGCGGACTAATAAATGAGTAAAAGGATCGAAGCGCATATAAAAAATTGTCATTCTAAATAATTATGCTTAATTTATGACAACTAGTATTAATTAATTAATGACTATTATGCAAAGTATAATATATAAAAAATTTTTAATTTATTTCCTTTAAGTGGAACTGACGGTTTACGCAATATAGAATTGTCATTCTTTAAACCTTCGGCTGAAATTAAAAACCCATCACCAATTTAATACGGTAACTAAACCAAGATCTATTATTTGATTATATTTATTTTTAACTAGTGCAATTCGCATTTTAATTTTTGTGAAATTTAATTTAAATTTTAGTTCTTTTTTCACGAGTTACATTTTTTTCAAATTTTTAGAGCAAAAATCCGTTTCAAATTAAATTATGGAGAAATGCTTGATTTGTGCAGAGAAACAAATCGAATATTACAGTTTACATCAAAATATAATTCAAATAATAATTCTCGTTCATTTTAAACATTTATGAAAATATATCTTATGCAAGTTTTTACACGAAAAATTTTAAAACCCTAATCGCAGAATGCAAATAAATATTTATTAAAAGTCCCTTACTAGGAAATGAATGAACCATGGTTTAGGAAAGGGTGTATTTAATTCAAAATTAACACGAACATGGCTATGTTACCTGCCATATTGTTATGATGGTGTGATGCATCTCCTCCGAAACAATTGCATTTTAACGACGTGAGTTTACATAACTCTGATTGTGCTAATTTCCACATCTAAATATATTATTACTATTGCGTTAATATGTTTGGAAAGCACTGCAGATTCGTCATATGGAACCTGTAGCAATTATTATCCGTAATAACAAAAATGTTTATTAATACAAAGAAAAATAAATAAAACGTACTGGATAATAAAATATTAACAAAATAGCGCATTGTGTATAAGATTCAATTAAATACAAAAAAATATTTCTTTGACAAAAAGGTATTTTTTTAGTTTAAAACTTAAAGCTTTTTGTTTATTCATCACAATTAGAAAACTTTATAGCTAAGCTGGAAATTCTACACGGATCTTCAACTTATATGTTAACAGACCGATTCCACTAATGCCTATGTATGTCAGATGGAAATCAAAATTTTCTCTATTTTCTTTACCAAACAAGAATCATAAAAATTGAATTTCATCCTGAAATTCAAGAATTTGATTTGAAATGCAATTTACAGCATGACCGGTTTTCTAAAGATTTTTATATACGAGTTAAATTATTTCTCAAATTTGACGCCAAAGTCCAAAACCGTTTACAAAGTATTTTTTTATTCATATAAATGTGGGAGGTCGTGGGTTCAGGCCCCACCAAACGCAAAAACATTTTTTCTTTTGAACATTTCACCATCAAACCAGGCCAAAACATCGGCGCTGGTATCATTACTCCAAAAACCGTTGATTAAAATTGTTGTTTAAAGTAATTTTTGCTTTGATATCCGCCTCTCATATGCACGTCCACGATAAAAAATACAAATTTTATAAAAGTTTTCGAATAAAGATATACAGGGTGCGCCAAAAGTTCGTAAAAACTTTAAAAAATCATAAAAAAGGAACAAATAATGATAAAGAATTGTGTTTTTAATGATAAGGTTTCTATAAAAATCTGCTTTTTTATCAGCAAAAAGTAGTTTAAAAAGTCACCTGTAAACGGCGCTGATATGCAAGATATTCACCAGAAGCATATAACTCAAGCTTGCAATAAAAGAAGTTTGGCGCAGTATAGCCCAGATGCTCTTGCGCCATAAAAAAGCCAAACAAACATTGCAATAAAAGACTTGGATGCACGTGGAATATTCAATCGAATCCAACAGCATTGCCTAATTGTATAGTGTTATCCTCACCAGTTCGAGCCTTGCTGGTGAAATCTTCTAACTGAACGTTAAATTAGAAGCCACTGCGTTGCAAAAATTTTTCACGGCAAAACGATTTAAGGCAAGAAAAATGATGGCCACACATTATGTGCTATTCGCCTTAGTTCTGTCATACAATGTTTTGGAGGTAATATTAAACAACTGTTGCAATAATGAACTGATGGAAGGCAAAGTTTTCCTGCCCATTGTGTTTCATAATTGTCAGCGCCGTTTGCAGGTGATTTTTTGAAATACACTTTTTTTTTTTCTACTAAAAAATCCAATTTTCTTAGAAAAATTTCTGTGCGAACCGAACTTCTGTTTCACCATTTGTTCCTTTTTTATGAGTTTTTGAAGTTTTTACGAACTTTTGTGCACTCTTTATATTATGATGTTTTATTCTCTTTCAAAATATAAATTGACAAGAATACAAGTACGGTACCGAAATATTCTGCAAAATAATTTGAGAAAGTACTCCTTCAAGTATAGTGAGTAATGTTAACCAGAAAGCTTTCCAATATTTTCGTCGGACAAGAAATATTTGCATATGTATATTTCGCTCATTATGCTATGTCACAGTCACTCGTAAATGCAACATATTATGCATGCCAAACTACCTTCAAAGAGGCATTAATATACATGCCAACGTGCTTTGACGGAACGCCCTTATATATATTTTTCACGACAAACTGGAGCAAATTCTGAAATATATTAGTAGGAAAATTAAAGACTTTCAGATCCATCCATAATACAAATTACATGAAAGGAGGTGTGATTAATTTCGTTTAATGTTTTAATATAGCAATTTATTTAACCTGCAATACAATGTGCTATACGGGTGCACATTAAGAAGGGTTATTATTAATAACTTATGCCAGTTATTTCAAGAACAGTATGAAGGTTACTGCAACAAGCATACATCACTCATAAAAATACGCTACATGAGCGTTTTACAAATACAGTCGAACCCCAAAGGGGAATAGAAAATCTGATCGTAATAACAATAATTCGTATTATCCATAAAGGTGGGGGATCGTATTATTAAGTTGCATATCCCATCTCTGGTTACCATATACACATTTTGCTGTTAAATATGCTATTAGTTTATTGCTGTATTTTATGATATTTTATCAGTATTATTTTATTATATTTTATCAGTATTATTTTATTATATTTTATCAGTATTGTTTTATTATATTTTAACAAGTTTTACAGTTTAAACAGTATTATTTTATTGTATTTTTATCAGTATTATTTTTATATTTCATTAGTATTGATCTTATATTTCATTAGTATTATCTTATATTTTACCAGTATTATTTTTATATTTCATTAGTATTATCTTATTATATTTTATCAGTATTTATTTTATTATTATATTTTATCAGCATTATTTTATTGTATCTTATATATTATTTTATTACATCTTATGTAAGTATTATTTTATTATATTTTATCAGAATTATTTTATTATATCTTATAAGTATTAATTTATTACATCTTATAAGTATTATTTTATTATAGCATGGATATTTTGTAACAAAAACCGTAATATATGCGTATCTTTAGCTTGAATGTTATGTGTAGTTGTTGATGAATTTAGAAAATTCTTGTTTTAATATAGGTACATATTATGGTTTAGTGAATATTTGTTTGTTCTGAATTATATACTGCTTCAAGAAAACTGTTCAAATTGTAATAGTACGCTTCAAAAATTTCAGTTTTGTAGATTGCTTTCGCTTTCTATCGGCATAATATCACCAAAAATCAATTTCCTCTACCGCTTCTAGAATCTGCCTCTTGTATCACACCACAATCTACCTCTTGGCATCACAAAACAATGCAGTGAAAGATTCCATCACACTTATAGGATTTTTGGTTGAAGGGGAAGAGTTCATGCCGGTGCCCATATAGGGGAAGGGGTCTTCAGTCACACCAGTCATTGTTTAAAAATTTGATTTTTGTAATTTTGCTATGCGTTTATTTTCAATAGTGTTAGAGTCACATTTTGAAATAAGGTACTTTTGAATCATTGTAAATTGTTAAAATATTTTCCAGTGTTTTAATCTTATGCACATTTACTAAAATGTTTGGTATCCTCGAAGGCGGTAATGATTTTTCTTAGATCACCCCTAAAATTAGTCAGATGGGCGCCACTGGTAGAGTTGTCAAATCTTCGTCAGTATATGAAAAACAGCTATTACTATCCGACAAGGGTTTTACCATGATGTTAACAGCCTAAGCTCTTTGGGCGTTCATTGAATCCCTGCACGTCATGATGTTTTTCATTGAGGCATATTTTTCTGTTCTAATCGAATGTAAACACCAACAGGAAATGTTTGTTATGCAAGTGTATATAAAAGTCTCCAATTCCGCATGTTTAATCTGGCCACTGTAGACTGTTGAAACTTTCAATGAGAAGCTCTAATCTTATAAAGCGCATTTTATCCGTGTTAAGCTGAGAAAACTTTTCAATGGTCTTTTATTATCAGTTCGTTGTAAGCGACATTTCGTCTTAACCGTGTTCGTGTCAAAGAAAAAAAATAAAATGGGGATTCCTATACAATTTGATGAGACTTCCGGAAACGGTCCTTATTAAAAGTAATTCGTCTTAAGCGTGTTCATCTTAACGAGTTTCTGCATATATTTATTTCACATTTTGCTTTATGCTTCTTTTTCCACTAGCTTTGTAAATCGCCAGGTACATACGAATGATTATATTCTGCTATGAATTTAGAGAAATATGCTATAGATCTCTTTCAGCAAAATATTTTTTTCCTTTCGCTATCTTGACTTGCGTTTGATTTTTAAATTAAACTTGATTTTTGATCACCAAGTAACTATTATAATAATAACAAAACTGAATTAGTGAAAATCTCTGAGGCAAATGTTTTGTGTAATTTCCTGACGCAAACTGATGATTAATTAGCATCTTTCTCATAAAACACCTAACTTAACTATGACAGAAAAGAAGCATCTGTGGATAACAGATGCGGCTGTATCCGCAGGTTCAAGAACTGAGGATGAAGAATTTCATAAAACCACAATATGCAAAGATTAGTAGATTGAAATCAAAATCGTACGTTAGATAAAAGGCAAAAGCATCTCCATAGTGATAAGAGCATTAAATACAATCCTCCAAAGGATGTTCTACATCAGTATAATATAATGGGAATAAACAGGATAGCACTACACCAAGTTCATAAAATCACATTACTTGGAATTTTCCACAAACTAAGAAAGTGACCATAATATTTCTTGTTCTAGGGAAGGATCCGAAATTAGAAGATAAATCGTTAAAAGACCACAATTGTCAAAACAAGATGGACAATGCTGGAAAATTGTTTTGTTTTTTTTACTGTACAAAGGGAGCAAAAGTCATGCTGAGTGGTAATCAATTCCCAGGATGCATTGACTAGCTTGGCAATAAGCGTTCTATATTGGTACCCACAAAATTTGAACATACCGGCGTCCTAGGAGAAAGCGTTACAACTGCTCTGCTGCAGGGCCACATAGTAAAAGTAATATTTGTTTTGCCTCAAATGTAGACCACTTTTTCTTCTTATGATATTCAACACCGGCTGCAGGAAAGTATAATATACCGTTATACAGCCCCTATTCCATATGAACTTACATATATTCAATGCATAAGGACACAAACATACTTTACGCAATGCTATAAAAATATGCTCTACAAACGCAATATGTGTACTAATGTGTTACACACATATCTTCTGATCATTAACGTACAATGCAATAGACATTGTGTATAATAAAAATAATAAATATAAGTATACAGTTTAGATGCAATAATCACAAAAATATACCTTAGACACATATTATATTCTGTATTATTGAAGTAATAGGCACATATGCATACATTCTATAGATATCCACAATATTGCACATACATAGAATCCCATTGGGAATTTTAAATTCAAGGACATTATGAGGTAACTACCTTTTACAAGTAGATATAAGTAAGTTTGTTATGGCATAATTTATATGTGGAGAACGACATTATAAGTTTTTCATCAACTGAAATATTTTTTACTTAATTAAATTTAATATTTAATTAGTATGATACGTATCCCAATTTTATTTGTTCGTTTCGGATAATTTCATAATAAAATAAAAATATTAGTGTTCAATTTCAAAGTGTGTCAAATTAAAAATATGGCTTAGAATTTAATTTTATATTTAGTGTTTATTATTATATTTCAATATTTATTAATTTTTTTTTAATATGTATTAAATTTTATTTTTAATATTTATTTTTTAAATATTTTTACAGTTTTTCTGATGCCTTATATTATAGATGTACTGTTTTAATTTTTTATAAGCTTATATAAATAGCTTTAAAATTTTGAGTAACTGGTTTATATCTTTTATACTAAACATACCAAAGAAAAATTAAACAATTTTTATCTAGAAATTTATATCAATTCCAAATCACTTGTGAGTTTAGAAATTTATTAGTGAACAATAAAAAAAAGCTTTCCTTTACGAATATATTTTTTCTTCGTTTTCTCTAATCTTGCTAAATTTTGTGTAAAAGAAAGAATTTATTCTATGAAATAAACGAAAATTTAGTTCAAATAATTTTAATTTTCTTTGAAAGATATTCCGGCACGTATTAAAATATACATTAATATAAATAAAGGAATTTTGGGAATCCTCTTTCATATTTCCCATCAAATTTACTTCATTTACATATATAAAAGGCAAGAAAAGCTAAAATTTTTTAATAAGTATTTTCTTTCTGGATGTTTTGGTTTCGTTATATAAAATGTTTTATTTGAAAGTAATTTATTTTATTGATGTGATCCTCTCGATTTAGAAATAAAAACTCATTGTTCACAAACCACCCACACACTCACAATATTTGAATGATAACTAATAATCAGCATTGTGAAATGTATACGTTCTCTGCTATAATACTTTAAATTAATTCAATACACTAGTATATATCAAGGAATATTAAATGCCGACCAGATATTGAAAAAAAATGACACACTTTTTACATTTCAAAGTGAGGCACAGATTTAAAATATTCCTATATTAAATATGGTAAAGTTGACATACATTTCAAAGTACCTCACATATATTTTAGACCTATACTGATTGGAAATATTTATTATAAAAATTTTGTCAAATAAATTATATGTGAACATATTCTTCAAGCCACAGATTTCTTTGAAAATGAAAGTATTGCGTTATACTTTAATTACTAGTGTATTAATTTACATACATTCACTTCAATAGCAAACAAACAACTGTGAGGGGAGTTCTAAAAACCTGTAAGCACCATTACAAGGTAATACTAAAACCATTTTTTCAAATAAAACAAGTTCATTATTATACATATATATCCTAAATGTGACGCGATGTGTTATAATATATATTCTAAAATAAATTCAGGGAGCCAGCCTTGGAGCTAGACACTTGTTACAGGGGTATTCTGAAAGTTACAGGGGGCCTAGAAAGCTACAGAGGTGTATTAAAATTCGTAAATGTTTTTATGTATTTTATTAATATATTTAATAATACTAAATATATAAGCAGACTAATATATTTAACGTTAATGAATAAATTTCTTAACGTGAATTTTCATTAAAAGTAAGTTTAAGTACACCTCTTTCTCTATAATTTCCTCTATCCTTATTATAAAATATATGAAGATTCAAACCTCCGTACACAAATGTTTTAAATGCATGATCTACCGTAGAAAGCTATTTTGAATACATCTTTAACGTCAAAGAACAATTTCCATTATCATGTACAATTTAATACAAAACAAAAAATTTAAAATAAAATTCTACAATATTTTATTTTGAGAAAAAGTATTTTCCAGTTGCGCTGACTGAATTCCCATGGGGGCGCCTATATTTCTGGTTGGGCTACGGCTCAGCAGAGAGCATATATTTGGAAAGAAATAATCTACTAACTCGTAATCTACTAAAATAAATACTAACTCGAAGTATCCAAAGCACAATATTGCATTGATAGCTTTTGAACGAAAGATGCTTTCAGACACGCCGAATCTCGAATGTTACATTGACATACATTAGCTTTCAGAAATCCCCAGAAGTCTTCAGAATCAATATTCAACTTGACAGATCAGTAAACTCCCTTCGATCAAGAGTTTTCAACACAATTTCGCGTTTCTGAAAGTACGTTTATAAACGAAGGTTGCGCACTGAACATTTTTCTCTTCTCTATTTATTTAATATGCATTAGAAGTTACAACGTTGTGTTTAATAATGACGTGCAAAATATTTGTTCTTTTGTATAAATTTATTATGTATCATCACATTAGTTTTTATAGACAAATTTTTAAAGTGGTTAGATTAATGGTTTGTTTTTCGTCACAAAATTTGGAAATTGGGAATTATAGATAACTCTTATATTTGGTAAAAATATTCTGCATTAAAATTTGCTTTTTATACCTGTTTGAAATCAAACTAAATAATACTTTTATTATCATCATCGAGCGAATAAATAAACAAAGTATATATAAGCATAAACACAACAGGAATAAAATGTTTTAAAACAAATATTTAAGTTACAAACAAATATGCACATTAAGTCGATAGATTATACTATGAATAAAATATAGCAGGTCATAGTATTCATTTTTGTGCTCACGTTGTTCAAAAAAATTGAGAATGAAATTATCAAAATAAACTTAAAAATGATATAAATGAGCCTTAAAAATCATTAATATAATTAGCTACAAAACGAAAAATATGAGAATAAAATTTGAAGTTTTTTAGTCATACAAATATAAATATATTTTGTTTACTTATGGCGAAAAAAAAAAGGACTATTTTCATATTTCGTAACTCGAATATAAGGCATTTCGACGTAGCATCCATTTTAAACTCGCTGAACACGAATTTCGTAAGCATATATTATTTTAAATAAAGTGCAAAGAGCTATAATCTTCCGAAATTATAGAATTATAAATACGGATTAAATTGCAAACTTAATTTAACTGAATTTACAAATGTCAAAATTTGTGAATTTTGTCAGTATTAAATTCATCATAAAAATTTCATCAATAAATTCTTTCATATTTCGGATTGAATTGAATTATTCCTATAAATAAATACTTATTTTTTAATTTTATGGGAAAGTGATTTCAAAACAATGTTATACAAAGACATATTATAAGTTCATAAGCTAATGTAGATATTTAAGATCAAAATTAATAAAACAAATCACTACTGGTTCAAAGAAAGCAAGTTCTTACAATCGGGAATTGTCGGGGATTGTAAGAAAGTTCTTACAATCGGGAAAAATTCTGTTAGTTACTTTCAACATATTATTCGATAATTAAAACTAACGGTGGTGGGATTACCAATTCATGAATCTCTAAACGTTATGCACTTAAATTGCATTTAAAATTCTATGATATATCTGAAGTTTTGTCTTACAGCCAACGGACAGCAAGGTCCAAACCTCTTAAAGAGCCTAGGAAACCATCTCTCGGACTACAAAGAACAGTTTGTCTAATGAATAGTTTATCTAATAAAATGTTTGAAGAAGAGTTTATCTAATAAATAGTTTAAAGAATAGTTTACCTAATAAATAGTTTAAAGAATAGTTTATCTAATAAACAGTTTAAAGAATAGTTTGTCTAATGAACAGTTTATCGATAAGCGTTCCATTCTGATACCGCTAAGAGTCGAACCAGATCCCGATCAAGCCAAAGTAGGTTTAAAATCAAGTATTTATTCGGGGCCGCTCCCTACGCATCCACAAAAAAATTGTTCAATAAGTAAGCAATAAAGATCAACTCTTTTGTTATGTATATATTATCTGCATCATCAATAATTTAAAGATATTTTCAATGACGCCTAAGTTATAATTAATAAAAATGTAATATTACTAAATTATAATTAAAAGACTAGGCTTCAAACTGATAATTTAAACTTGCTAAGAAAAGAAAGATCACATACAAAAGTTGGAGGACCTAATGATATGGGGGGGGCAGGGCCCATGCGTTAAACCCAGGATAATGGTACACTTGGCTAAAGAGTAATTACTACACCACCGCAAGATCTAGAAACAAATCAGAATTGGAGAATGAAATTTAATTATAATAATTTAAAAGAGCCATCGAACAGTACTGAATATTTGGTAACGCAATTGACAATTAGAAACTTTTTAAAAATATATCGACAATGTGCCATTTCCGAAATGTCAAATAATAATGTTATAAGAGTATGGCGTTAGCAAATACTATCCGTAGATATCTCCGAGATTTTTACAATAAAATTATTAAATTCCCAGAATTTATAAACTGGGTGCAAATTTGCATTTCTTATCGTTTGCGAGCGTGAAGATATAACACAATCGAAGGATTAAACTGAGCTGGTGGAAATAATTAACAGTTTGCCGTTTTCATTATTTGGGAGCTCATGGCGCCGTGTTTTCCGGAAATTTCGATCGAAACCTGAGATCCGTAGACGGCCATCTTAAAGTTCCTTCAGCACCGTATGAAGTAATAAATTTGAACCTTTCCGAACCAATTAGAAGTGATAATTGCAGGGGCAGGTGTATCGACGGGAAGAAAATATCGTTTACGAGGCTGGATGTCTGGCTCGCAAACTAATTGCATTCTTTAATGGATTGATGATCATGCACAGGTTTTATTTGCTATCAATTTTAGCTCCGCACATACACACACTTCATCTTTTCGTTTCTTTTTAGTTCCATGATAATTATATTGTTTTAAATTTCTCCGTTAGATATTATTTTGTTTGCAACTTTCATCATTTACGTGGGGCATTAATTTGTCGTTTAAGGAAAATATTTAAATGCAATTTGAAAACAATAATGGAGTTTTATTCATATAATAATAAAAGCGGACATATTATTCAGAATTTCGATGTTGTGGCGATTTGAATGGGATTTGTTTACGGAGTATTGTTGAAAAATACAATTGCCGGTGTTTATTCCCTTAAAAGGTCCCTAAAAATAAATAAAAACTTCTTTATTTGAACATAAGTCTCTATAAATAAATTATTTTCCAATCATTGCTGTTAACAAATATAAATATTTTCTTTTAGTAACTTTATCTCTGATGTTAGGTAAGGTAAGAAGCAGAAAATGGCGGATATTTTAATTAAAATCCTCTTATCAAATCTATAATTTCATCCAAATGGGTAGTTTCCTCCTTTTGGAAACAAAATATGTCATTCTTTGCATGAAAGATACGTAGAATTATTCTTATAATTAAAATAAATGTTGAACTACCCTTATCACACCGTCTTATTCATTACTATAGTGTATTTAGCATAGAGTTAAGGATATTTCTGCAGGGAGTTACTGCATTTCTGACATGCAGCATTGCTCCTCCTGAGAGAAGGCGAAATAATTATCACTATTAGGTGCAGTAATAACTGTGTTTACCTGTCAGACTGCCTGGTAGGCAAATGTTCTCTGGAAATAGCTAACTCAATTTTGAATATATATTTTAGCATATAATCAAGTCCTCTGATTCATGTTCACGCAGTCTTCCTATTTCGCGCTCTGCGTTATTTTCTATATGCGCAAATAGATATAATAGAGCAAACTAAGCCTAATAATGGATATTGATGTAGTAAATAAACTTATAAAGGAAGAAACAAGTTGATGTGAATTTTAACTACACATTAGAAAATTCATAATTAAAATACTTTTAATATACTGTATTAGTTCATTTCGAATCTGTCGTTGTGAATTACGATAAAAGTCATTTGCAAACGATAACATTTCTCTATCGAAGGTTTAAATTATTTTAATACGTATGTAACAGAATAAAAATTTATTTAGATTGATTAATATATATGTGCATTTGTAAAATCTAGTGACACAGCATTTATAGGCGTAGTAAAAATTTTATTCACTATATTTCAAAGAGTTTCAGAGAGACTGCGGCCACCCATCGTCAGAAATACAGATCGATCTGCAACTGTACAAATAATGAAGTGTTGCTGATCCACCGGTGTGTTGTGTTGCCAGTCGAAGCCCATTTCTAGCTAAAAAAAGTTGCTGTGATTATTCACTGCCCCTGTACTGATATGCAGTGAAACGTTACATTGAAACAGGTGAGGTGGTGGGTAAACTTTGAAGAACCGATAGCAGATTTCTCCAAGCTTTACAGAAATACGGAGTAGACATACGATCATTTACAATGTCACTTGTGCAAATCTGCAATTAAAATATGTTTCTAAAAAGTTTAATATTTAAAAGATTGGTGTTGGTGAATGATGGTGGTGCCTTGAAAATTTAAGTTATGTTTATTGTACTAGCAGTGAACTGTAATAGAGAATTTATTAAATTCGGCATTTTCGACGTATCTTTGATGCTTTTTTAATCTAACAAGGGAAACTTGCTGACTATCACAGCTCGATTTTGCTGAATTTTGGTTATGAGCCAATATGACAGTAGATAAAGGATCGAAAATCCAATTTGGCCCAATCGACCTGGGGGTCGAGCTACGGCCCACTGAAAATAGAGCTCACCCTACGATGATGCTTCGCAGCAAAGCATCATCCTACGATAGGTGGTTTGCTGCATGCGTTGACTAACCAGTAATAGAAGATGAACTGAAAGCGTTTTACTGAGAGTTACTTTTATTCATGTTAGAAATTTAATTTCTGCGTCTTGCAAAAGTGAGGCCCTGCAGCAGACGAAAAACTAAGGGTCCTTTGTAAATAATTTTAGAGGTCCTTCCAAAATCAATGTAAAATTATTTACCACTGCAGTATTTACACAGAAAATGACTTGAAATGTGAATATGGAGTATTTACATATGAAACTGATTTGAATTAGGAATATGGAATATTTACATATGAAACTGATTTGAATTATGAACATGGAGTATTTACATATGATATGATTTGAATTATGAACATGGAGTATTTATGTATGAAAATGAATTTATGTAGATATGAAAAAAAAATTGAGGTCCCTAACTGCTGGGGTTACCAGAGTTATAACTGCGCTCTTGGCTATGATGAACCTAAAACGCTTTTAAAAAAGAAAATTAATGAAAAAATGAGAAAGCATAATAACTTTGAGCAATGATTGCAACAAATGAATGAACTACCATCACAGTCCATTTCGTGACACACTTGGTCCGTGAAATTAAAACAAATTTCTTGCACATTGAAGAATTTTTCAGGCTTTGGTATCGGGTACGTTGATTTCCACCAAGCATAGATTATCATATTATGGAATTTTGGGGAAGACAGCTGATTGTGAATATGCGAATGTAATTTTGTGATGTATTTTCTTTATGATGAGCTTATACGATCATAAGAATGCAAAAGGCAAAACCGTGTTAAGCGTTTAGCGAAATATTTCCATTGAAGAAAAAAATATACGTAGTATGGCTGTATGAGTGCTATCCCTCCAGGTGGTATAATCATCAATTTCGATTGCTCTGAAAGACTGGCTTGACTAAATGCATTATCAAATATATTTTCGTCCATTTGACCTGTCCACGAATCCATAATTAATAGAACTTTTGATGTTATGCCTGGTTTGAGTACTTCGCTGAGGAACACCTCATGTACTTCGGTAAAGGTTTTACCACATTTGGAACATTCCAGAATAACATTAGGAGATTAAATAACTTTTCCTGTACCCGTGGATCGAATACACCCTTTGGTTCCTGATGGATGAGCAGAAATTGTGGTAATAATTGTCCAGCAGCAGAAATGATAGGTCGGATTATTACGGAATGGGATATGGCGTGAGAAGATTGAATGGTATTCGGAGTGTGCTTTTCCCCATTAATCTACAGAGTGAGCATAGATGTCAATTCTTTAATGAGTCTACTTTGGTTAGTGTTTAAAACTTCAAAAGGATAGTTGCTCATTGCATCTGTAACCATGGGAACGAATTCTACAGCTTTAGTTTCCTAGATGATGTGTTCATAGCACGTTTATGCGTAACAAAATTGGTGATCCTTCTACTTGTTATGCCACGCTCTTTTATTAAAATTTTAATAGAAAAGCATCACTTGCGCTAAAGTTTGTGAGATTTTCTCTCATTGCAATGCTCAGAAACCATAACTTTAAATCGGCATCGTGAACTGTTAATAAAACATGTTCCCGGGCATTTTTAAACTTCTCAAATACTTCGTCTTTCATCCGTAACAGTTTTTCACATCTTGTACCCTGGGAAGCAACATAATCCCGAAAGTGATAAATTTGTCGACGTGAAAGTGTGTTGTCTTTAAAGCGATGCTGTATGCTTTTCAAGGAACGTAGTTTTCCTGACCCACTCCATGGAAATTCTTTTCATGTCTTCTAATGTGTAAGTTACGCGTGACGGCAAATTAGTTTGTTCATCCCATTCCTCATCATTCATTTCATCACCCTGTATTGCATCATACTTCATTTCATTTAAACATCGAGTGTATTCTCGTCACTCATTTCATATGTTAAACCCTCTTATCGAAGTTTCAGCGAATGTGAATATTTCGTTCGCAATATTCATCTCATAATCGGATACAAAATCAGCTGGCTTCTCATATTTTGTACAAACACTGTGAAAAAATTGTTTTGCTATGGTGGAAAGCAAGACATAAGGACAAATAAGGCTTGAATTGGCAATTTTCCAAAAAAAAAAAATTAAAAAGGTCAAAGGTGATGAAAGCACAGGCAAGTGATGATTGCTACTGATTTGAAAATTGAAGGATCGCGTCTTATTTATTCAAGACTGATTTACGTACCAGGCAGCTTTTTCGAGTTCTTCGCCAAAAATGATCTCAAAATTTGTCAGTTATGCAAACGTACGGTAAAAACTTCAAACACTTTTTTTCACTCTCACAATACACAATATATAATTATTTCAGTCACAACTAAAATGATTATAAATATTTG
>QLNU02014802.1:119147994-119174389 GCA_006491805.2 Dysdera silvatica | reverse complement strand
GAAATTATAGTTTCTTCGAAGGTCAGTGTTTCCACAGAATATAAAAAAATGTATTTTAGTATTTTTTTCATTCGGCGAATTCATTTTTATCGAAATTAGTACTAACAGGCTTTTATGTGTGGTTGCATAATGGTTATTCTGTAAAGGAAATTAATACATAATCAGCTTAAATTTATTTGTGTATTTTGTGAAATAAATGGGATTACCCATAATGCATCTTAAATACAGACGCTGTTTCAATATAAATGCAATAAACATAACACAGTAATCAATTATTTTGTTTTTATCAACCCAATACTCTTTTTATCGAAATTATGATAAAGCAACGAATAACATAGGTACATATTTTAATTATGGCAACTTAAATACATCGCACGGATGAGCTATAAATGTTGTTCATCAAATTGCACTGATGAATATGTCTACATCTACTGCCTTTATTCAATGCAAAGCACTAAAAGATATTTTACAGTAGGCGAGAAGTTATTGAAATTGGCTCAAGAAAGGCTAGATGCAATTCACTAAGACAGATAAAATTATGATTTAATTCCAACACGGTAACAAAAGGGTAGGTTTGAGGACGGAGACAAACTTAGGGCTATGTAACCACTTCACAAATTGGAGTATGGTAGATAATGTCAGTGGTGTACTATCCTGAAACACAATTGCGTACGCGTCAATGAATCCCCTCTTACATCTGGAGTACTCCAGCACCAGCTGAAATCATATGAATGCATTCGGCGAACACATATCTCTATCTCTTCAAGCCCAGTCATTCCCAGCAGAATGGCGTCCTTCCACAAGACAATATCTTTCTTAATGGCAGCGAGTCTTCTGCACCTCATAACACCCAATAATTTCTTGACACACACTCCCCTAAACCTCGAAGTTCATATACTTCCTAAATATTAAAATCCCAAGATCGAAAAGAAAATATTTCACAAATTATTTTTCTATAATTTTTCTGCATATATAAATTGTAATAATGTTTTATATGTAGCAATTTTTGAAAGAAAATAAGGATAAGGTTACCAAGAAGGAGAAAGCTACAACATGAAGTAAAATCCTCATTTATCGACTGTCCGTGAATGGGTCAAATGTCTGAGAAGAAATGCTTGAATTTTGTTTTCCTCTGAATAAAAGAATGAACTTTTTTATATAAATATGGACTAATTATTTCATTGTATTCTATTGAAATAATTAGTCCATCAACCTAAGAATGACACTATTACGTTGGTTGTAACCAATAGTTCCAAGGACACTTAATTTAATCAACAGCGTTGAACAAAAGTGGTATATATGCGTGGGGCGTGGCGACCACTTCGTACGTCGGCTGCGTATGATCCCCAGCGTGAAGGCATAAACGCTGGTATTCAGCAGCATCGTCGGCAAAATGTTCAGATATCCTTTTTCTCAGTGCGAATATATTGCCAGGCTTTTAAATAAAAGTGTTCTAATGTTGTCCTTTAATATTCTGACTTTCCAGGCAGGCCGTGATGGGCGTTTTGAAATCAACAGCAGCGAGTGAGCACGACGTTTAGCGAGGACAAGCGTAAACTATGCGACAACTTCAAATATGGTGCGTAGTTGTGAAGTGATAAAGGCAGAAGCTAAAAAACCCGAACTTAAGACGATCGAAGTTTAAAATAGTAACTTTTTAATTCAAACTCAAAAAAACTATTTACAACATATATAAGTATTTGGAAATTAAATACTCGAAGGCCAGAACAAAAACATATTACAGAACCCTTCATAAACTGGTAGTTCCGCAAGTCAATCTCCAAAACAGGAAAAGTTGCGCACGCATCCTATTAGATATTCAGTAAAGAACCTCACGGAATGACGTGACGCTACAGTTTCATTGTATTCTATTGAATATTTTATATTTCGTTTGTTTTCTAGTAAGTGCATTTTGTAAGAAAAAATAAAATCTTGAAGGTAAATTTCACACCCCTAAACGAAGTTTGACCTTCCCGAGCAAATATTCCTGCAGACAGCCTGCTTACCGGTTTTGACTTTCAACGTATGTGAAGGATTAATGAACTAAATTTTTCATTCTAAAATGCTTATCTAACTTCCCAGCTTTGAATCCAATTGATTATTTGTGGGACAAAGCGGAAAAAGAGAATTTCATGCCAGAAATCGATTACTAAGAAAATTGCAGAATAGCGACTAACTCTTCCGGATCCATAGCCGAGAATTTCTCCGCCACATGGCATGGTATAGTCTATATCTTAATATATTGCTAATATTCTTTGTTTAAGTGTTTGACTTAACCGTTACTAACCCCATACTTCATGAGTTGCTAGTTGATTTATTTTCGCGCGAAGGTAGACATGGTAGCAAGGGCCACGTTGCACAATACAAAGTGAAGAAGAATGTACAGTTTTTGCACGTATATTATTTCAATTTGTAATATAAAAGTTATATATGCTGATTAGAAACCATTTATTTGAATAACTATTTTTTAATTAAACTTCCATTATAAAAAGGGCATGTGTGTGTTACATTTATTTTTCCCTTTCTTAAAATTTATGATATATTTTCTAATCGATAAGATCTTTGAACGAGGATCCTCTTTTTAGTGAAGCCAGCAATTTCGCATTAAATAAACTTTGGTTGCAATTCACATATGAACACACTCTTTTAAAGTAGCTCGTGTTAAAACAACATTAGGTTAGTAAACTTTCTCGAACAAAATTGCGGAAAGGCTTACAACTAAGACAGCAGAATGCATTCCCACGCCCGTAGAAAAAATCTCAAAGGCGTCCCATTTCATCTCCTATACTTAAGTTTTAGAAAACGTGATTTTGTAGATTTCATCGCCCTAATCAAGCGCCCCACTTATGTCCTACGGGCGCCGTCTACAACGTATCTCACGTAAATTAATACCAGGTTTACGCATAAATATTAATAACTAAGATTATACAAAATTTACACAGTTTTAAATAGGTTTATTTAATAGATGACAGCTGTCTTGGTAGCCATATACATCATCATCGGAACGAAAAATGATGCAACTCGACGTGCGATGTCAAGTAGTGTTGCTTAAGTGCAGAAAAAGGCAATCACAAGTAAGTGGTCAGTAAAATACTGTAAATAGGGTGAAGAATTGCTGAAACGTCACTTGTTGTGGAATAGTTTTCTAAATTAGAGAATAGTGCTAGACGACAGTCGGTAATTAACAGTATATTCAGTTTCCAGTATTTCTCTGACAACATTTGTAAGTGCCGTTTTAGGCAACACTATCCGTCATTACACGTTGCGGTTGAGCAGCACCATTTGTCGTTCTGGCGATGATAGCACATGGCTATCGAAACAACTGTGAAGAGTTAAATAAATCTGAAACATTTAAATTTAAAACTGCGTTAATTTTGCAATATCAGTTAATACGAGGGCGAATCAGAAAGTCTTTGCCCCTATTTTTTATTAGCCAAAATAAGGTACATACAGGTAATTACAAATATACGTACTATTCTACGTACCTTACACTATTTTTCCACATAGTCCCCACACCGGTTCAGACATTTGTCCCATCGCAGCACTAAATTTGAGATGCCCCTGTGGTAGAATTCGTCCGGCTGACTGTGGAACCACCGTCGGACTGCTGTCTTGGCTTCATCGTTGCACGTGAATCGCTGTCCTGCCAGGAACTGCTATTGAACCGAAACGTGGAAATCCTGAGGGCGAGGTCAGGTATGCAGTCAAGAACCGCCGACACGCTTCGGTCGTATTTGGGAGGTGGACCACCCACCATATATATATATATATATATATATATATATCATCATCATCATATTCAACCATTATCTATCCACTGCTGGATGAAGGTCTCTCCAAATGCTTTCCACACAAGTCTATCCTGGGCCATTCGTTTCCACGTCACCCCAACCTCTTTTCTTATTTCATCCACCCATCTAGTTTGAGGACGTTTTCTAGGTCTTCGGTGGTCTCTTGGAATCCAGTTCAGAATTTCTGTTGTCCATCGTTGATCAGTTCTTCTTGCAATATGCCCAGCCCATCGCCATTTCAGCCCTTTTACTTTAACAATGATGTCCTCTACTCTAGTTTGCTCTCTCACCCAAGTGTTTCTTTTTCGATCTCTCCTAGTTATTCCAAGCATGCACCTCTCCATGCTCCTTTGCGTTGTCTGTAACTTTCGTATTGCTCCAACTGTTAGACTCCATGTCTCTGATCCATAAGACAGGACTGGCACTGGTTGAAGATCGAACTGAGTGAAGGCTGGAGTGCATTTGGAAGAAACAGTTTTATCCTGAAGGGGAAATTGCCTTTGTGTCTAAAAAGAAAGGTCTTCAACCAGTGTGTATTGCCAGTCCTCTCTTATGGATCAGAGACATGGAGTCTAACAGTTGGAGCAATACGAAAGTTACAGACAACGCAAAGGAGCATGGAGAGGTGCATGCTTGGAATAACTAGGAGAGATCGAAAAAGAAACACTTGGGTGAGAGAGCAAACTAGAGTAGAGGACATCATTGTTAAAGTAAAAGGGCTGAAATGGCGATGGGCTGGGCATATTGCAAGAAGAACTGATCAACGATGGACAACAGAAATTCTGAACTGGATTCCAAGAGACCACCGAAGACCTAGAAAACGTCCTCAAACTAGATGGGTGGATGAAATAAGAAAACAGGTTGGGGTGACGTGGAAGCGAATTGCTCAGGATAGACTTGTGTGGAAAGCATTTGGAGAGACCTTCATCCAGCAGTGGATAGATAATGGTTGAATATGATGATATATATATATATATATATATATATATATACACACACACATACATACGCACAAACACACGGTGTTGTTATAACTAAATTTGGCCTATTTAGGGCACCCTGGAACTTGAATCGTTTTGCGAATTGACATCAAAATTGGTATATACACTATCCAAAGGATACGGTAAAGGAATATGCAAAAACATTTTTGCTTCAAAGAAGTCCGATATGGCGCGCTTTTAAGCGCAATACGGCAAAAGCAACCTATCAGATATCCAATACGCAACACATACAACATTTTTAACGTTTAGTAACACTTATTGCATCGAAACATTTCAAACGAATATCGTTCGAGCAATAAGAAAACGCCGGCGCTTCAAGCGTACAACTTAAAAAAAAAGAAGATATTTTATGCACGCGGACAGGGTGTAAAGAAATCTAGCTAGCTAGCAGCTGATATTTGTGTACAGGATGATCTAATGGAGGTTTCTCAGTATGGCCGCTATCGTTCTCTTATAACGGTTTATGGCCCTGTGACACGTTTTGTGACGGCCCTTCTGTACCGTTAGTTGCTACAGACGTTCATTTTGTCACAACTACAAAAACAACTGTGCCTTATATCTATCATTTTCGTGCAAGATGGTGCGCACCCACATGTCGCACGATCCGTCAAAACTTTTTGCTCCAGCATCTCACCGATGAGCGTGTTATCATTTGTTCGTTTACTAGTCCGTGGTATACGGGTTCCAATTATCAATAATTCTCAACTCGCTAATCTTCAATTCTTTAATCCGAAACACTCCAATTCGCAACTCTCTAATTTTCAAGCAAATCGGTAAGTTTTAAGCGGTAACAATAGCCATTGTTATTGCATTTAAGGAAACCTTTGCCGTTCCCTTTTTATTGCGTACAGATAGAAAACCAAAAGCAATAGCGGGTTCAATATCTATTGAAACCCGCTAATAATAATAATAATAATAAATAAATATTTTAATGTTTACCATTTATACACAATAAAGTTAACTTATAGAAATGCCTTTATTTTATCCCATTATAGTTATGCTTTCTTATTTATGAACTTAGTGTACATGGCGATTATTTGTTGTTAAATCCATTTTTCATTTCCGCATGACGCACAAATCTTCCAGCTCTTCAAAATACCTTAAACTTCGTATCATTTTTAAATTTAGTTTACTGCTTCAGAAAAAAAGAGCAATTGTCCATTTCTTTCCTAGATCAAACTTCAATCATAACTTCCTATTCGAGTCATTTGACGTAGAAAAAACTACGGAAAAAGGAAGAAAAATTCGGGGAAAAATCGGCCTATTAAAGTAACCGGTGGTTTTAGTTTGAAGACTCTGCTTCGTGGGCATAAATTCTGGATCAGCGCCAAACCTAAGTACGGGTCCGGGAAAGATAAAGTGCTTACAGATAAGAAAAAAAATGCTTCGTTTCCCACAAACGCTAGATTTCGCAAAGACTAAAGGGCCTATCGGAGATTTCACCATTCGAACTCAATTCCAGCCTTGAATTTTCTAAAGTATCTTTAATCTTTGGATTACGTTGGTCATTTCCCTTCCTTTAAAAGTATTTCGGGCGGCTTCTCTTCCAATATAAATCTTATTACTGAAAATTTCCAAATTATTGTGGGGGATTGTTTTTTGCACGGTATGTAAATATTTCATAATTCGATGCTGACGTCAACTTAAGGGTATTCACTAAGCCTTTGCTTTTCCCAATGCTCTTTATATTATATATACATAGTCACCTAACGGTTATATCAACTTTCGGAAACTATAATAAATTATACATAGAAACTAATGACATAAATAGATTTTTAATGACCGTGAATAATAAATAATATTTCCGAAAGTTATTAAAACACACACATGTTTTATTTATTCTTTTTCTTTAATATATATCTCTCATTTTTGATACTGTTCTTTTCCTTTTTTTAATATTTCTTTTTCAGCAATGTTGTACTACTTTTTTTCCATTGTACCGTTCTGAAGGAAGTTTGTTTGTTTTGTGGTTTTACGGCTCAAAGACTACAATGGTCATGCTGCGCCGGGACCTACTGTTTTCCGAGGAATCCGAACCTCTTATGGCCTAGGGAACCAAACCCCGGACTACAGTGAGCAGTGCGATCTTTTTATGAGATCTCTGAGTAAGCGTTCTTTGTACACTGTTGGGAGTCGAACCCGGATTAACGGCGTACTAGGCGAACGCGTTACCACACTGCGCCACCGCAGGGCCACCGTTCTGAAGACGAGAAATTTTCTAATACACCTATTTTATATTTTTATATTTATTGTAATAAAACATAATGGCCAAATCATGAAGTCATGATGTTTGGGTGGTCGTTTGGTTGAAATTTTATTGCGTAAAGACAGCAAGGCCTAATTTGTAACGAACAAGGTGATGTAATGCTTACGGTTCTATATCACAATTCAAAAAAAATAAAAATAAGAGGGAAGATTTCGAAGAAATAAAATGAAAAACCGGCAATTCTTAAGTTTTTTAGGCTGCAATGAATTTTATGAGGAAATTCTCACCAAAATGCATATTTACAAATCAAAACTGCTATCGGTTTATCGGTTTCATGGCAATTGTTCGCTGTATTTATTCGTTTCCAAAATTTTTCCCAACGATTGGTGGCGCTGACGCCAGCCATCAGTTTAAAAATTATTAATAAATCAGTTATGAATAACTTTCTTTCATAATTTTGTAGTCAATAGTATAGAGCAACTTAAAAAAAATACCAGTGGGATATCTTGAAAATTCAGAAAGTTATCGACAATATAGTGAGCCGTATTTCTCTAATTCTCTGAAAATAACTAGATGATAAGGGTTTTTTCCACAAATTGTCATATTCCAAATTACCAAACACCCCTGTTCTGAAAATGAAATATTCCAGATTTATGCAAATAAGGATCAAAAGTATTCGGACACCCCTCTACGTGGTGGATTCTGTTAGTGACGTCAAATTTCTAGCTCTCAGACAAGTATAAAAGAAGTCTGACGAGTTAACAATTATAATTTCAAAGCTAGAAAAGTAAAATGGGAGGAAAGCGCGAGCTAAATGATTTTGAACGTGGTGAAGTCATTGGTTGTCACCGCTGTGGAAAATCTGTTTGTGAGATTTCAGTGATGTTACGAGTGCCCCGTTCCACCGTTAATGTTGTTATCGTAAAGTGGAAACGTACCGGGGGGGGGCTAAAACAGTGCATCCAGGACCTGATCGACCACTCCGTCTAGTAGACAGGGAACGCAGAGTGATGAAGAGAGTTGTGAAAGTGAACCGCATGAAATCGGCGGAAAAAGTTCGTGCGGATTTTCAAGATGCCTCTGGATGCAACGTCAGCACAAAGACAGTTCGTCGGGAGCTGCGAAGTCTTGATTTTCATGGCCGAGCAGCTGCATATAAACCAAGCATTACTGCAACCAATGTCAAGCGTCGCTTACAATGATGCAAAGCGTGCAAAACATGGAGCCTGCAGCAGTGGCGTGAAGTGTTATGGAGCGATGAACCACGGTACACTATTTGACAATCAGATGGTAGAGTCTGGGTGTGGAGAATGCCGGGTGAACGCTTTTTATATGACTGTATTGTGCCGCAAGTTAAGTTCGATAGGGAAAGCAAAATAGTTTGAGGCTGTTTCTCATGGTTCGAGCTTGGCACTTTAATTCCTTTGAAGGGAACTCTGAAGACGGGAGGCTATCTCGACATTTCGGACAATTCCACGCTGCCCACATTGTGGCAACAGTTTGGAGTGGGTCCATTCTTGTTTCAACAAGATCGTGCTCCTATCCACACAGAAAGGGCTGTATAGAGCTGGTTTGCTGACATGGATGTTGAGGAATTGGACCGACCTGCTCAGAGCCCGGACCTAAATCCCATAGAACACCTATGGGATGAATTAGAACGTCGACTGCGAGCTAGGCTAAAACAATTCCCACTGAAAAATTCCAGAAACTAGTAGATAGCCTCCCAGATAGAGTGGCAGTCATCACTGCAACAAAAGGTGGTCCCACTTCATACTAATTTTTGACTTCTTGTTGGTTTGTTGTATTTTTATGGCGCAAGGACAACAATGGTCATTCTGCAGCAAGCAAGGTTTATGACTTCTGTAAAGGAGAAGCAAAACATGCAGGTACTCGAATACTTTTGATCCTTATTTGCATAAATCTGGAATATTTCATTTTCAGAACAGGGGTGTTTGGTAATTTGAAATATGACAATTTATGGAAAAAACCCTTATCATCTAGCTACTTTCAGAGAATTAGAGAAATACGGCTCACTATATCGTCGATAACTTTCTGAATTTTCAAGATATCCCACTGGTATTTTTTTTAAGTTGCCCTATACTATTGACTACAAAATTATGAAAGAAAGTTATTCATATCTTTCGCGCATGCGCAGTAAAAAATTATTTTCTTCAAATGCTCATATCTCATCGTGTATTCAATATATTAATTTCTAATTTAAGTATAATATTTTTCTTGTACGTTGACAAATGTTCTGTAAGTTTCGTGAAATTTGACTGAAAATTGTGGATATTATAAGCAAAAAATATGTGACAAAATTTGGGTTTTCTTAAAGAAACGTTTCTATCTTCATGAATATACATGTCTATTTTACAAAAATGCACACAGGCATTAAGCATAGCTGGTTAAATATTTTCTGAAAGTTACAAATAATTTCCAGCTTTTTATGATACAGGGTGATCAAATATATTTTTTCACTTTGTCAATATGTGGGTGGTCCCCTAAATGCACAAGTCACCGAAACTTTATTGGAAAGTGTGCATTCAAGCATGTTCTATATATCTCCAAAGTCAAAGAATAATTGGCAGAGTAGTTTTTTAGAAATTCGAAAAAAAATAAAAAATCCAAAGTGTCTGGATACTTTTGGGCATATAGTGTGTATGTGTGTGTGTGTGTGTATATTAAGGTGTTTTATTTTTCAACCTTTTTTTTAACGATTCACCGCATAAGTTTTTCTAAATTACTTAAAACTAATTTCAATCAAAATTTGGTTCACTTGCATAATTCTAACTAGTGAATTAAAGTTCACGAATGTCGGCGAAATAAAAATAAACAATATCGGTGGGAAAAAGGAAAAACAGTAGCAAAAAAATATATTTTTAAAGAAAAATTGAACTTACCATTCGAATTCTCTCAAACCAATGCCTTAGAAATTATTAAAATAGGAGACCTACAATTTTTTATCTCCCAGAGGCAGAAAGAAAGAATTGATGTTTCGGGAACATCGATAAACTATCCATTGATACGTCTTCTGGACCCAAAACAGGATAACTTAAACTTATCAACAAGTCTGGACCAATGCAAACGATTCTAAATATACTGATGGAATTGCTGATCAAATTGTTGTGAATAGTATTGGGGACGACACATAGAAATTACGCTTCATTTTGACAATAAACAAGTTGTTTGTCAATAAAGAGTGACGATTATAAAGACTTCCTGCATTTAGTTAAAATATTTTTAGTCAAATATGAAGCAAATGAAATCAAATTTTTATTACCTGGTGTTCCTCCCCACGCCAGACGGATGATGAAATATATTTATTGCTTGAAAGTATTTGTTTTTCAAAATGAATTTCATTTAACTAGGGAGGGGTTGCAACGATTGGGGAATATTTGTATATTTATTTTAAAGAAAAATTGCATAAAATCTTGGTACAACGCTTCTTTAACTTGCAATCGCTAAACCAGGATTTGCTGTTTCTGAAGGACTTTATTTATGAAAAAATAAGTGAAAATAAATCCTAAGTAACAACAACATTTTGTAGTAATTTTTGTTACTTTAGCAAAAAAAATAGTATTTTTAACTGTTTTTGACAATAAATTCGTTTTCGAGCAAAAGGTAAAAATGGCCAAAGCGTTTAATTAAAAAGAATCAAGAAATTGTGATCCAAACGTTTAAACCTTCATTTTGGGGAAATGATAATATTTCTACTTAAAAGATAACATAATTTTATGTCAAAAAACCTCCACTTTTCAAGCGGTTTCAAATATCGTCCAATTTTATTGCTAATGTGCTATTGAAATCCTCTTCATGATCATCGACATGGCCTTACAGCAGTTAGAAACCTTACAATTGTCAATGGTATAACAAAAAGGAATGTTATGGAATGTTATACTTATGGTAAATGTACAATAATCTATAACTTACGCTGAGGAACAGAAACAAGACCTATTGCACTTCGTAAAGACTATTGCAGCAATTTTCCATCATTCTCAAATCATTCGTTATTAAAAAATTTTAAAACTTCAATTATTATAATTTGTAATAAAAATTTGTTTTTTATACTTAAGTAGTTTTATGCCTTATAATAGTGATTCGTGCTCCGAAATATTTGTTTTAAATTCTAAACAAAATTAATAAAAGTGTTTCGAAAAATAAGGAATTATCACATATATTTAAATGTTCATCCTACATGGGCATATGTTAGTATTAAATAAATTTCTCCTAATTTGACCAATTACTTACTAGCCCATAAAGAAGACAAATGGGGATTCAGACATATAAAAATATAAATTAATTTTTTTGCGTATATACTAACGACCACCTTAATATGAATGGTAACATCAATAGCAGACAAATTCTACTACCGATTACATAATAATAGTTCCGTTACGTTTTATTTGATTAAAATTTATCATAAGCTTGATGGAATGTGCATTCGCTACAACTGAACGTCATTCAGCTAAATATGCACTGGCCATCAATTATCTTCCTTCGAATTATATAATTCTATGGTCAGTCAAATTTTCGAAACGTCTTATTCAAATTGTAGAAACGAGGAATTTGAGCAAGGGAATGTAGCTATCAATTGATTTCTCCATCTGTATGTCACTTCATGATTAATTACAGGTATACAGAAACAGGTTTAATTTGTAGCTATGAAGAGAATAATACAGAGAAACCTATCTATAATGATCCTATCCATAAGGATAAACCTGTCGTAACAATTTTTTTCGCTGTCGCGCATATTTTCGATAGAATTAATGTTTATCGAACTTGTCTATAACGATACTTTTGCGCTTTTCAAACTCAGATTACATGCTATTATATAGGGCGATTAAAATTAACAGAGACTCTGACGATTAGATAGTGCGTATTGATGTGCATGATTGGCAAATTTTCCTACAATGTATTAAAACAGTTTTTTCAGCTTGGGAAAAAAGCAAGCCTTCGTCCCCTTGAAATTACTATTCAAAATATTGCATCCCCGAAAAAATACGATTAGGGCGTAAGTTTTAGCTATTACTTTAATGTTATTATAATAATGTTACTTTAATATTTCTATTATTACGAAAGTATTCGTTAGCTTTTAGGACAATGTGACGGAAGATATGAAGAGTTCAATTAACTAACTATCGGCAATTACACTACTGTCAACAAGATAAGTAACAAATATGGAAATTGGGCGTATTAAATTTATTATTTTAGATCAAATAAAAAAAATTGCACAATGTTATAAAAATATGCGCTAATTTCAAAAACTTAAAATATATATATATATATATACCAACGACTCTGTGACATGGTGAGATAACACCACCATCAAATATGTGTTTCCCGGATAGGTGAACTCGTAAACTCTGAAAAGTGATCACCTAGGAGAAAGCACTTCGAAAACAAACCAAATCTGCCAACCCGCAATTGACCAGCGTGGCAGATTACGGTCTAACCCTCCAACATGTTTGCACAAATTAATTCGCGGCCCTCATTCCTCGGAGGCCTTGGAGCAACTACTTCAAGTAGCAGGAAGACTAGCTCGACGGCAGAGGATGCTAAGAATCACCGGGTTCGAACACGCTGCCAAAACACTTTGGAAATTGGAACTTTCAACACCAGAAAAATGAAAACGGATGCTCGCCTACAAGAACTAATATTAGAACTCAAGCATATTAAGTGGGACATCATCGTGCTGTGTAAAACGAGACGTAAAGGTGAAAATCTTGTAAAACTCGACACCGGCCATCTTCTATATACAAAAGGAACTGCAAACGGGAAATGTAGTTTTGTAGATTTCCTCATTAATCAGAGATTAAAAGGTTCCATCATAAAACTTGAGGGTACTTCAGATAGAATCGCACAATGCACCATACAACTGAACAAACGACATAAGCTCCAAGTTATCCAGGCTTATGCACCAACTAGTAGCCACACTGATGATGAAATCGAAGAATTCTACGAGGATATATCAGACCTACAAAATAAAGAAAATTGCCACTACAAAATTTTAGTGGGTGATTTTAATGCCAGAATTGGAAAAACCCACTTTGGTGAATGTGCAACAGGCCCACATGGCAGCGGTCATAGAGATGCAAGAGGAGACTCGCTGGTTAATTTTGCAGAGAGACAAGGCCTCTATATTTTGAATTCGTTTTATAAAAAGAAAGCCAATAGGAAATGGACATGGGAAAGTCCGTCAGGAAACAAAAGTGAGATTGATTATGTTCTATCCAACCACAAGAATATATTCAGTGACTGTACGGTCCTCAATCGTTTTGACGTGGGAAGTGACCATAGACTGGTGAGAGTTAAAGTTAAGTTAGACTACCGCAAAGAACGCAGTAAAATGATAAACCTCTCCAAAAAAGTGAAAGCCAACAATGAGGAATTGCTTAAAAAAAGCAAAGAATTTGAACTCGCTATGTCAAATCGCTTTGCATTATTACAAAATTTGGAAGACACCGATATAACAGAACAAAATGAAAAAATCATCAGCAACTTAATTGTAACAGCCAAGGCTCTAGTACCACTAACAACGAAACCTAAAGAAAGTAAAATCTCTAAAGAAACTTTAAATCTAATGGAAAAACGAAGATCTTGGAAGAACACAGGAATAATTGCTAATAAAGTGGAATATGTGGAAATTTGCAAGACGATAAGGAAACGTATCCGGGAAGAAACTCGTAAATTCAATACAAAGTTGGTACAAAAAACAATTGAAGAAAATAAAGGCATCAAAAATTCAAAACGCAGGCTAATAAATGGAAAAAAGCAAATACTTGCCTTAAAATGTAATGACGGCTCAGTATGCAGAACACGCCAGGAAATGCTTAAGAGGGTAAAAGAATTCTACACAGACCTCTATAAAAGTAACGATCAGCAAAATCTGCCAACAATTGTAGTTACAGAAGAAATGCCGGATGTTTTAGTATCAGAGGTAACAGATGCCATACGATCAATGAAAAATGGGAAATCCACAGGAAAAGATGGCATTTCTGCTGAAATGTTAAAAGCTGGGTGTAAAACGCTTCACAAAATATTGGCAAATCTCTTCTCAAAATGTCTTAAGGAACAAAAAATTCCTAATGCATGGAAAAATGGCGATGTTATTCTTTTGCATAAGAAAGGAGCTCAAGATGATCTTAAAAACTATCGACCAATTAGCCTTCTTCCTGTTATGTACACAGTTTTTTAGCAAAATCACTGCAAATAGAATTTATAGAACATTAAACTATGCCAAACCTCTAGAACAAGTAGAGTTTAAAAGTGGCTATAGTACGATTGACCACATTCAGGTTCTTCAGAGAATAATAGAAAGACACAATGAATACACTTTACCACTATGCATTGCCTTCATCGACTACGAAAAAGCTTTTGACTCAATTTTCAAACCATATATTTTAAATGCACTAGGTAACCAAGGTGTGAACCCAGCTTATGTTAGCTTACTCCAGTCCATATTTTATAAAGCAAAGCGACTATATCTATAAACAGACACAAAGTTGAAATTAACCTTGAGAAAGGTATACGACAGGGAGATACAATCTCGCCCATACTCTTTTCAGCTTGCCTTGAGGAAGTTTTTCGTAAATTACACTGGGATCAAAAGGGCTTAAAAATCAACGGAGCGTATTTAAACCATCTAAGATTCTCCGACGACATCGTGTTTTCGCAAAAGATCCAGAAGAGCTCCAAAGACTCATTGAAGATCTCAGAATGAAAGGAGAAACATCTGGCTTAAAAATCAACTTGAAGAAAAGCATGATCATGTTTAATAAGTTTATACAAACTAAGAAAATCTTTGTTTTGGGAGAAGAAATACAGCAAGCTGAAAATTATATTTACCTTGGTCAACAAATTACGATGAAAGGCGACATAAATCAAGAGATCGAACGTCGTATCAAGCTTAGCTGGCAAGCATTCTACCGGCTACAAATAATTTTTAAAAAAAAGCTCCCTATTTCTTTACAGAGGAAAGTTTTCGATCAATGCATCCTACCTGTTCTGACTTATGGTAGTGAGACATGGACATTGACTGCCAAAGGTATCCAAAAGTTACGAGTGGTACAAAGGAACATGGAACGGCAGATGCTTGGTATCACGCGACGAGATCGAAAGACCTTCAGTTGGATAAGAGATCAAACAAAAGTTTGTGATATCATTGCGAAGGTAAAAAGTTTGAAATGGAAGTGGGCAGCCCATATTGCTAGAAGAACTGACAACAGATGGACCAAAAACATCCTAGAATGGATCCCACTGGACACCACACGCCCAAGGAAAAGGCCAAAGACGAGATGGGTGGATGAAATAATTAAATATATTGGGCACAAGTGGCAGCAAAATGCACAAGATCGACTTCGTTGGAAAGATGCGGAGGAGGCCTTTATCCTGCAGTGGATTGACAACGGCTGAAATGATGATGATGATGATATATATATGACAGTAGTGTAACTGCCCATAGTTGGAAATAATTAAACTCTTCGTAGTTTGAGGCACATCGTTCAAAAACAACGAATACCTTCTTAATAATAAATAATTAATAATTGTTAAACAATTAGTAATATATAATCCATGTTCTATTCTTGCTAAACAGGCGGAGAAAAAGCAAAAAAATAAAGGAAAAAAAATATTAAAACATTAAAATAATGCAAGTTGCTTTGGAAACGCTAGATAATTCCAAGGCGAAACGAGACTAAAAATAATAATAAGCGACGACTTTAATGAGATATTAATTCTTTGCTTGTTCTTATCTGAAACTACAGAGCTGCGCTTAATTAGAATATTTTTTGCAGGACGTTTCTAATTGAAAAGTTCTGAAAAGAAGGTGAAAGCTTCTGCCGTAAAGAATCGGGATTTTTTGCAAAAGAATTTCTTAAAAAAAGAGGAAAAAATGGAAAAAAGGCACTACATTTCAGTAAACAAGTAAAGCTCATTAAAGGTAAAATATTTCCCTTTATTTTCTTGGAGAAGTTACAAAAACTCTCTATGAAAAGGAGCTGCCTTCTGAAAAAGAGAAAGAAATGTCGTATCATCGACCGACTTCGGAGGATGTCGTGCAAGACAGAATGAAAAATAACACTAGATTTCTCCTTCCGCCAAGTCGTTTCTTCCACTGAATTCAAATTGGAGTTCCATGTTAGCGAATGGTGGATTTGTGATCCTCTGTTGCATTTTACAATATTTCTGTCATCAAGAAAAGCGCTTTTGATGTCAAGATTATCAACAAAAATCTATTTCTAAATCTCATTAGAAATCGTATTTTCGGATAATTGTGTTTTAACAAGATTAGAAAAAGCTACAAAATCGTTTTAAATAATCTCGTTTTATTTATAATAATGCGCTATCAACAATTATCACAAGTGCATTTGAAAAGTGTAATCGATGTAAATAAGCAGTACGCTCCCATAAACCTCCTTATGTCCGTATGGATGGATACAAGATGCATATCTTTTATGACAGGAGGTCACTGAATACCAAATATACGACCAAATACTGGCCTTCATTTAATAAATCCCATTGATCCTATATTAGTTTATTATGATATGCTTTTTATTTATTATTTTTATTTATATATTAGTTTATTATGATATGCTTTTTATTTATTATTTTTATTTATATAATTGTTTATTATGATATGCTATTAGTTTACTTGATATGCTCAATGATACTTCTAGATATGTGCAATGATACTTCTAGATCCGCCCAATGATATTTCTAAATATACTCATTGACAATTCTAGACATATTCAATGATAATTCTGGATATACTGAATGATACTTCTAGATATACTCAATGATATTTCTAGACGTAAGGATACACCACCGCAGGGCCTATAGGGAGGCAAAACAGCTAACAAGATCTTCTATTAACGTTGTATAGAAGCGTTCGTTATAGAGAAGAAAAATGTAAGACGAAAGCAATGAGCCAACCGTAACTGCCATAAATGGAAAATATTTTTATTGTTACATTTGCCTAGCGTTATGTGGTGAAGAAATTGAATGGATTGTTATAGAGCAAAAGGTTAAAAAAGTCCCTATTTCATATAGAAACTACTTAAATAGATTAATTTATTCTGATCTATATCTTCCTTTCTGAATGCCAGTATGTTACTGTGTGTGAATATGTCTATATATTTATGTGATATGATCAACAGCATCGAGGATAAAATCAGACGCGCAGAGAAAATCATCATATATTTCCTCTTTTAGAATATCTTCGGATATATCTGAATATTTTGTAATATTTGAGAATATTTTAAGACTGTTGCATGTGTATTGAAATTTCTGCTTTGAAATAGACTACATAGTCATAAAAGCAAACGTTGTTTTAGAAGTTCCTTTTTCAAAAGCCTGGAATTGCTTTTGGCGAAACCCCAAAATTTTCTTACTTCAAGTCTCAAAGTTAATACGTTGCCACTCAACCAAAAATGATTAAATACGGCTTACTCGTTTAAACTTTTGAATTCATACACGTGACTGGAATGTTTTCTTTGTCTCTGGATATAAACTGCATTTCATACAAAAATTATTCTTAGATTTCAAAAGTACATGGCGGAAAGTATATTTCGAAAATTTAAATTACACACTTTTAAATTTGGTTTTATTTATGTTGTTTTATACTCATAATTATTTACGCAACATCAAGCTACGGAATGCAAACTGTATTTAATTTTAAATAAATTTTAATAAATATATCTTAATTGAAATTTCTTATTATACTCAAAAACAAGGCTGAATTTACTTGCGTAAATGCCAAATAGGCCCCAGTCCCACAATTTTGGGGCATAGTGTCTAAGCGTTATTTTTGTCTTATTTTCAAATGTCCGAGAAACGCTACAGATAAACTTGGATTTTGAAGATAAGTGGTTTCATAGAAAAATTCATGATTTATTTACTAATTGTTTACTAAACCATCAGCCTATGGTCCATACTAACATTAATCCACCACTACTAACCAATATTTAGAAATGTCATTTTAAGCACATACATGTGTGTGTATGATTAGCCATCTAGCCTCTGGAGCCATATATATACGTTGTAGCATACTATTTTGTTCTTGTTTTTGTAGCTAACCAATTGATACACAGGTTTTATCCGTAAACGCTTTTTTTGCTCAGTTTAAAACCAATTATATCACATTTGTGAATTTGTTGGATAATACAACTTCGAAAGCAAACACGAACGAGTGACTATTTAGCTTAGCCAATCTAAACTTTGATTGCGTAATTTTTACTTATATAAACTTGGTAAACGTTACTCCTCTTGCACCAAAAATCCAGTATTTCGTACTAAATGTATTTCAAACGCAGAACAACTTTCGTTTTCAACCCAACTGGACACTTAAATTTTTGTAACGTATTAAATTTGAGCGTGGGGTTTATTTCATTGGTCTGTAGATGGCTGTTTCCAATAAATGCTGACAGAAATTTCATTTTCTTAATTGTTTCAGGAGAAATGGCAGGACAGGACTGCGGGCTAGATGGTTGAGTAAAAACATATGCCACAAGGTAGGTTCTACCCAGCGTAATTATTATGCTAACTAATGCTTTTCGGAAAATATATAATTGGGGTTTTGTATTTCTTAATTACAGATTTGTTGCAGTTTAATGACGCAAGGAAAGAAAGAATCCTGCTGCCCCAGGATTTGCCATGTTCTGACGAATCCGACAACCCCCAAGACAGTAAGCAGTCAGACGGTAAACGTTCTTATTTTGGCACAATAGGGAATCTAATATGCGATAACCGCACCTAAGACTAACATCTTACCATTGATAACCATCAAAGAACCTCCTCTGGGTGTTGTTATAATTTACATAATAGTATAGCAATTGAATTTGTTTGGTAAAAGGACTTTTGGGTAAAATAGTGCGTCTTTTTTGTAAATTTTTTTGATTTTTGTAAAATTGTGTTTTTTGTTATCTTTTGTAAAATTGTGTTTTTTGTTATCTTTTGTAAAATTATTTTTTAATTTTCTTATCGAATAAATACTAAAACATAAAAAAAAATAAAAATAAAGTAAGTAAAAAATATTTTTTTCTTTATGTAAAATAAAATTTTCTTGAATCAAATAAAGTTCAATTTTTCTCGGCTCGTAAAAGAAAGAAAGAGACCCTAAACCAGTACTCTGTCCAATTTATAATTTTCACTCACTTGTTTAATTAAAAACATTTTAATTTTAAACCACTTCGTGATTCATGGCCGTTCCTATACTAATCAAAAAATGAACGATTTAAATATGTACAGAATAAATGTGATAATATTAAGTTCTATTCGGCTGTAAAGGTACCTTTGAAATGTTCTTCAAATTTAGCAAAAAATTCAGAATCTTTTCCACTCGAATTTTTATTTCACATATTAATCGAATTGCCTGAAGTTTCACATTTATATCTATTCTGAAATCACTAATGGCAAATTATATAACTTTAATTTATAAAGGATATATCTAAGAACGTTTTCCTAATTATGAGGAGTTTACCATATATTTTATAGTAAATTTGTACTATAAATTATGTCTGTGTGAGTTTCAGGGTATAAGGAGAGAACAAATCGTACTGCGCCGAGACCTACAATTTTCTGTGAAGTCCTGTTGCAGGGACTACGGTTAGCAGATAGTCAGTAAATGTTCCTTTTTTGGTAGAGTTTGGAGTTGTTGTTTTTTTTCTAACCTGGGAGTCCCGGAAGCTAGGCGGAAGCATTACCGCTTCACTACCGTAGAGCCCATTTATTATATATTAACAAAAAAGCTATAAAAGTATTTTTTAATTTAGGAAATTGTCAGTTTGTGTTATTTTGCATTATGAATTAGTAAGTACTTTTATACACATATCGAATCATATATTTGCTGAAAAAGATGTTAAATTAAAACTATAATATTAACATAATAAACATTAGTTACTTATAAAATTATTGTTTTGCATTTATACATCATTAAACTTGCAGTACCTATACGACTTCATAATTTAATTATATATTTTGTTAATTACATCGTAAGAGCAATTTAATTCCAAGGCAGATTGCTCTAAACCTTATATAGGCAATTATAAATAGGAACTGTTTTTTTTCTAAGACCATGAGAATCTCCTAAATATATGAAAATCACACTGTTAACGTTCATCTCGCAACAACATTTATATAGACCAAAATTATCAGGTAACGTGTCAAACTTTGATAATGAAAACATTTAGAAAAGTTATATACAGACATATATTCCATTCGCGGCCAGATCGCGTTAGAATTAAAGGGAGCTGACGTCATGGACAGGTTGTTTCATTGCAGTAGAGGATACAGCGTCTTTCATAACTCGTTTTTCACGCGCGAAAAACGAGCCTAGTGACCTGGCCGCCAATTTTCCGCGAACGGATTATACATATAGATAGAGACGTATGCAAGTAGATAGGTAGGTTGAAGAAGAAATGATAAGTGGATTTCCGAAACAACCCCTCATTGATCCTTTGATAAATATCCACTTACACCAACAATAATACATTTATATATGTTCAATTGCAGAATAATGCCGCACCATTAAAAACTTTCCATTAAATTTTAATTAAATCACCTTCGTCACACAGACTTAGTCACTTCGGGCCCATAAGCAAACTCAAATTTGCTCAAGAAGAAACTGAAGTCTCCGTCCTCACTCTGCCAATCTCGATTCGTCATCGAGTACTTCACCCTATTACCAGAAAATCATTTTTCTACACAGTTAAACTCCTCGCAACGTCAATACAAGATTCCATTGTCACGGTTTAGGCATATTCTACACCAATGTTTTCGTTTTCCGAATAGGAAAAGCACAAATGCCACACAATGCATAGAGGGAGAGGTTGAAACAGCTGTTTACCTCTTTTTGCCGTGAAAGGCATACTGTCTATTACGAGACGAACACTCTCATTCTTGAAAATTGCTTAACCTCTTAGTTGCACTAAACATCAGGGTATTGTTTGAGACTTCCAACTATCCTCAACTCCAGCGTACTGTTCTCCAGACTGTCCATCACTTTCTGTCCTGTGAGGTTAAATATATTTAGCTTCTGGCTCCTTTCTTTGGAACTATTACATAACTGTTACATTTAATTAAAAGATATTTGTTGGGAACTTAAATATATCATCAGCCTACAATATATATTAGGGTTTCCTAGCGGAGTTCATGACTCTTTCCTCAAACATCGGACACCGTACAATGCTGTTCTGGAAACATTGCGCCCCTTGCTCGACCACCATTTCCAATCACAACACTCTACACCAATTAACAAAATTAAATTTGATGGAATATACTAATAACAGTGAGTTTCATACTACTTTTAGAAAGCTATAATTAGACTAGAAATAAGACCATAATCGTATAAGCCTTTTTTTTTACTCAATTCCAATAGAATGGAATAATTTTCGATTTTCCTAAACTTTCGCGATGCTGGTTTTCTCAACTAAAATTTAGTTAAACGTTACTCAGATTTTCGTATGTGACATTTATCATCCATATAATCTTGTGTCCTTTGTTAACCGCCACCATTAACCTCTCGAAAGTCCACCTCACTTGGGCGAAATCCAAAAAACCAAAATATTACCATTTGGCGACGATAAAATACTGACAAATACTTTTCGCTTCCCATTTTCTTCAAGTATCACGTTAAAAAAAGAATAAATAAAAACGACGCCGTCTGTAATTTGGCACATTTGCAATTCACATAAACTATTGGAAATTTCTTGCTTATGTCTAAATCTAGAACTGAAAAATCCCTTGCCCCCATTTGTATAATGGACTTGCCTAGTCTAGCGTGCACCAATATAGGGAGAAAATTTTCTGCATATAAAAGAATATTTTTTATTTGAAAAATTGAAGAGTTGTAAAGAAAATTGATTTTTCTATAAATTAAACTCTATTGTTCAACTTTCTGAATTCTAAAATCAACTCTTGAAACGATTTATATTTCTTGGTAAAATCTGTTTATATGTAGACAGAAAAGGAAGGATTTCCTCGATTTATTTTTAATTGAAATTCGATATTTGCATGATATATTTTCTGTACGCGACATGATGTAACATCAAAGGTGTATGTTTTCAATCTAAATTGCAGTACTGATTACAAGAGTTAGGAGATTCACCTCAGAAGCCAGGTTAAAAAAACGAAGTTTTAAACGAATGCTGTATGGTTTTCCATTAACAAAAATCGATAAGAAAATATCGAGCAATTTAATTTTCAATGCCCAGCTTTACGGTTCAAATTGTCCCATATATTACTAAATGTTGAAGATTATTTCCGTTTCCTGATTAAAATTATACAACTTTGTAATATATATATAGAGCAACGCTCCTTCAAGTTAGAAACGACAAAAACAAAAAACACGCGTAGGTTTTAAAATCCAGTATACTTAGATAATCCTATACGTACCTCAGATTTAAATAATAGCGGAAATTTAAAATTAAAATGAAATTTCAAATAAAACTTGAACCATTCGTTTCAATAACTGTAGCTGTGGTTTAATATATTAGACGGTGTTTATCACCAAGGATTGAGATTATAATAGTACTCCTAGTGATCACTATCCCCAGCAAAACATTGCACAGCAAGAATGTCCATCCTCACTACGGTTGTTTTATAAAGTTGCGACTTCGATAAGAGGTGGTGTTAGGTCTTCTGTTCCAGATTGCACAAAAACGGTCAGTAACTAAATCAGCGTGACGAGTTTGCCCATCCTTACTCTGTTCTGTTCCATTTACCCTGTCATCTAGAAGAATGAATATGAAGACAAAGTAAAGATACACGATTTTTTTTTAAAATGCAAATGCATTATAAACTGTATATCAGACGCACTTGGCACTTCTTTCTGGGGTAAGACCAAAAGCAAAGGGGGATAGAAGATTATATCATCAACAGGAACAATCATCCAACCATTTTAGGATGAAAGTCTCCCTGTCACCACACATACATATGGTATAGTGACAGAAACAGAGAGAGGTTTACCTTACGTTTACTACGGGGGCAAGGCGTGCTGGCCAGATAGACCTACTGTTTAATGAAAAACCTGAATACAGTTTCTACAGGCAAAACGAGGTTCTACTCTATGACGGGATAGGTTTTGTTACCATCCCATTTAGCAACTTTATTTAGGCAGCAACATGAACAACAAAAAAATATACATTGGGATTACAAATCAATGTTAGTTTGAGTTAATTATAAGAACAAAGACATATCTACATTAACATTATATAAATATAATAGATTAATGCATCAGATTAATTTGAAAAAGTATCAATACATTAATTTACATGCAGTGAAATAAAATTTTGTCCATGTCTGCCTGGGTAGCGCAGGTAAAGACGTAGTCTGACAAAGCCTGCACCACCCAGGAGATACCAGATAGCCAAAGCAGCCCCATGGGATATCACTGCGCAAACATCAGCGAAAATTAAATTAAGTATGCGATTGATTAAATAGAATTAGTAAGGAGGATCCGGATTAAAGACTTAAACTTAGAATAGGAATTTATCTCTTTTATATTAGAAGGCAGCTGATTCCACAATTTAGGACCTGAAGAACCCACTCTGTGGCAACCCAGCTCCAGACGAGAAAATTGAGGTCTGTAGTTACGTCTACTTGTTGTTGGATAGTTATGTGTAGGTTGCTGTAAATCAACTGGAATAGATTAGTATTTTTAATTTTTTTAAACATTAATAACAAAATTTTATAATTTAAAAGTTGATTAAAAGTTAATAAATTGAATCTTTGCGGAACCTCACGGATCGACATTGGTTGTGGTAATTTATGGTTAATAATATTGAAGAATTTATTTTGTAATGACTGAATTCTACTTTGGTTAGCCTGTGAAGTGTATCCCCAGACCGATAAACAATAAAAAAGATGAGAAAAAATAAAAGAATAATATAGATTGATCAAAAATTTTATAGGTATATAAATACTAATGTTGCGCAATATTCCCAAAAATCTACCAATTTTTAAGCACAATAGGTTAATGTGTGTATCCCATTTTAAATTGGCTTGAATAGTAACTCCAAGGAATTTCGTCTCCTGCGATAACGGAACTATATCGTTATCTATTTTTATGGTATTACACAAGTAGTTGTTTTTGTTATGTTTATTTGAAAACAGAATACATTTGGTTTTTTTTGTATTAAGTGAGAGATAATTATCTCTAAAATATTTTATATATATATCAATATCATTATTTACAAGTGAAAACAGCACATCAAGATTCCTTTCCCTATAAAAGATGCTTGTGTCGTCGGAGGAAAAAAGATCATTAATATAAAAAATAAAAAGCAAAGGTCCCAATGTCGACCCCTGAAGGACTCCACATAGGCGATTTGGCGAAAGATTGATTTTTATTTATTTGCACATATTGAGCCCTTTCAAAAAGTAATTTCTGAAAAGAAGATTTTGCTTTCCGCATATACCTGCCAATTGTAATTTATATAAAAGTCTATCATAGTTAAGGGTATCAAATGCCCGTGACAAATAAAAAAAAATTCCAATTGATGAGTCACCACCGTCCAAAGCCGAATATATGAAGTCTGTTGCCGTTAACAATACTTGTTCAGTAAATATATTTTCCTGTATGATGTGTCACATTTAAAGTATTTTAATAATCTATTATAAATGAGTTTTTCAAGTATTTTTGTAAACACCGATAATATTGATATCGGTCTATAATTAGCAACGTCAGTATATGAACCCTTTTTATGAATCGGAACAACCCTTGCCGTCTTAAATTCCGGCGGAATCTCACCAGTGGAAAAGATTAGATTAAAGATGTAGGTTAAAGGCCCTGAAATCTCATGAGCACAATATTTAATGGGAACTGGATGAAAGTTATCTGGGCCTGGTCCTTTATTAGCACTAAGATTATTAATTAGTCGAATTGTCTCAAGTTCAGTGACCCCATCCAAGAAAAAGGAATTAGCGATATTATAATCATGGCATCTTTGGAATACATTATTAAATTTACTAGATAAAGAATAAGGGAATTCTATGAAATATTCATTGAAAGTATTAGAAATCTGTGATATGTTAGTAATCGTTTTCCGTGGAATTATTAGTTTATCAATTTCTCTTGTTCTGGATTTTGATCTTCCCATAAGTTCATTTATTTCTGACCATGTTTTCCTATTATTCATATTACATAGTGCCGAAAAATATGCCTGTTTCGCACGTTTTATTTTAGTATTCAATTCATTCCGAAATGACTTAAAAACAGCAAGTTTTGTTGGTGATTTATCTTTTAAAAATTTGAAGTAAAGTTTATTTTTCCTCCTTATTTCTCTAAAAATTTCAGTTGTAATCCATGATTTACGTATACGTTTGGTTTTGCTTATTGTTTTTAATGGAAAGCAAACTTCATAATTATTTTTGAAGGTATCAACGAAATATCCATAAGCATGTAGTGGATTATCCAAGAGATATAAATTAGTCCAATTTACTCTTTGTAACTCTGCTTTAAATATCTGTAAATTCGTTTCAGAAAAATCTCGAATAAGAGAAGAATTATCATGTTTTCTAGATATTCCCTGTGAAATACCAAAAATTGAAAATATGGGAAGATGATCGCTAATCTGATAAAGAAGTATGCCACATTGTGGATTTAAAACGTTTGTAATACAGTGATCAATAACTGTACAAGAATGTGATGTAATTCTAGTTGGGTTATGAATATAGTTGTTAAATCCAAATGAGAAGATATAATTCATTAGTCTCTGTGCTTGCGTATGGTTTACAAATTTTTCATTGGAAGTATATAAATCAATATTTAAATCTCCCATGATGATTAACCTCTTTCTCGAGGAAGTAATAAAGGCAAGTAGGTCCTGAAGACGACATAAAAAATCTCCCAATTCACCAGAAGGTGGTCGATATATGGTAGTGACAAAAATACCATAAATTTGTAATGTCAGCATCTCAATCCCCGGGAAGATTCCCGTCCATTGAGGTATCAAATTAAACTCATGTTTTCTTTTAACATACATTACAACACCACCTCCTCTACCCAATTCACGTGCAATCGAGACCGATTCATAATCAAAAAGAGATGGAGCCTAATTTGGGCAGAGCTAGGTCTCAGTTATACATAATATGTCAGGGGATGGATTTATACCAAGGATGAAGTCTTCAATTAATTCCACTTTGTTAGTAATACTGCATGCATTAATATGAACGGTTAATAATGTGTTATTAACTTGATTATGATGGTAATATTGGTTATTAATATCAAGTGTTAATTCATTATCCTGCTCAGTGAATGAATTCCCCAGGGCCGCAAAGCCACAATCGGTTATATGTCCGCTATTCAGGAATGACATTTATAAAATATAGTAAAAGAATATTAAAATAAATAAATAAAAATATACTTTGATAGATATAAAAATATATAGCAATTCGTATATGGT
>QLNU02014802.1:119134192-119147894 GCA_006491805.2 Dysdera silvatica | reverse complement strand
ATATATATATGGCACAAGAACATTATCGGTGAAACAGCAGCAATAAAAATTTCTTCATAAAAAAAATGCTTTCGGACTTTTGGTTGGTCTTAAAGGACGAAAATTATTAGATCGAACCACAACTTTTTCAGCTATAGGTCAACATTACAAACATTCCTACCATTAGCTCCGCCAGATCTTTCCAACCAAAAAGCAAGTACTCAGACGTATTGCAAAAGTATCCAGACATTTTTAAGGAGACCTTAGATATGCCAACGTTTAAAACTAATGAGCTTCATACGATCGAAACAACAGGATCTCTAGCTTTTGCGAAGCCTCGATGGCTAGCGCCCGATATGCTAGCAACAGCGCGAAGAGATTTTCAACTGCTATCTGACATGGAAATATGAAGCTGCTCTAAAAAATGCATGGGCTTCACCATTGTACCTGGTAAAAAAAGAAAAAAGGCTACCTTGCGGTGTTTACAGGGTACTAAACGCAAACACCATCCCTGACCGCTACCCTCTCCCGCACTTTTATGACTTTCATAACGATCTTGCTGTAAAAAAGATTTTCTGGAAGATAGACCTCGTACGGGCATACTATAATATCCCGTAGCACAAGACGTGCCCGAAACAGCTATAACATTTGGTTTATTTGAGTTTACCAGACTTCCGTTTGGCCTCGGTAACGCAGCACGGACGTTTCAAAGATTTATGCACAGCATCCTGGGTGAGCTACCGTTTGCATTATCCTATATAGAGTATATTTTAATTGCGTAAGAGGATGAGAAAACTCACAGAATGCATGTGGAAGCAGTTTTCAAGATCCTGAACTTACACAGACTGAAGTTGAACGTAGCCAAATCCGTCTTCGGACAGACTGTGGTAAACTTTTTGGGCTATGCTGTCTCGCCGGAAGATATTCACCCAATATCGGAACGCATAGTGGCAATAAAAAACTTTCCATTACCCAAAACAGTACACGAGTTACGCCGTTTCCTGGAAATAATAAACTTCTATTGCAGATTCCTACCACACACTGCAAGCACTCATCAAACACTTTCTAATCTGATTCCTGGAAGTATCAGGAGATACAAGCGAGAAGTGGTTTGACCAGAGGATGCTCGAACAGCTTGCTAAAAACTTGAAAAAATAGCTCACAAAATCCATTACTTTGTCTCAGCTGGAAGCCAACTTGATTTTATTCCTTACAGTAGATGCTTGCCAGATGGTAATAGAAACGGCGCTGCAGCAAATACAATCGTCTAACATCCAACCATTAAATTTCTTTTCAAAACAGCTAACCCCAACAGAACAAAAATACTCCACTTATGATAGGCAACTACTGGAAGCATATTATGCCATCAAGTATTTTGGGCTATTGGTCGAGGGACGAGAATTCACGTTGTTCACAGATCAGCAACCATTGGTGATAGCTTTCCAACGATATGCAGAAAAAGTGTATCCACGTCAGCTCCGGCACTTAGATTTTATTGGCCAATTTACAACGGACGTCAGATATATTTCGGGTGACGAAAATGTGGTTGCAAATGTCCTATGATGCATCTCCGCAATAGCCATCAATGACAGTGCGTTCTTTAGTGAATTAGCGGAATCTCAAACAGCAGATCAAGAGCTACAACATCTCATAGGTAGTTATAGCACACCATTAATTTTGCGAGAGATACAGCTGTATGGAACCGATTGGAAAATCGTTTGTGATCAATTCATAGCAGTGGATAGACCTTACGTACCACTGGTATTCAGACAGGAAATCTTCCGGCGTTTACATAGCTAAACCCACTCAGGCGTTTGGACAACCCCCAAACTGGCGGCATCAAAATATGTTTAGCCACCTCTACGTGCAGACGTTCGCTCATGGGCAAGAAGTTGTATGCCATGTCAGCGTTCGAAGGTCATGCGCCACAACTGCAGTCCACTACAGCAATTCCCAATACCAGAAGCACGTTTCCTAGACATCCACATATATCTAGTTGGACCCTTGCCACCTTCACAAAATTATAGGTACCTCCAAAGTTATAGATGCCATGGTGGATTGATACACAAATGTGGATGGAAGCCACTCCTACCATTGACATCACAGAAACATTAGTAGCAGAAGGTTTTTACAGAAAGTGGGTCGAACGTTTTGGTGTTGCATCTACAATGGTGACCGACCGCGGACGACAGTTTGAAGCCGAACTATTCTATGGGTTGAGCCAGCAGTTTGGATTCCGACGACAGAGCACGACTGCCTACCACCCACAAGGAAACGCGATGGCAGTACGATTTCACCGAACACTGAAAGCAGCCCTCATGGCCGCATTGAACGAGAACCCAGATTGAGTAGCAGCCCTTCCAGCTATACTTCTCGGACTTCGCACTACGGTTCGAGACACCACAGAAGCTGCGCCATGTGAATTGGTGTACGGCAGAGCCCAAAGAATGCCGGCAGAATATTTCAACCCATCCATAGATATACCACATCAAACCGAGTTGGTAAAAAACTCAAAGGATTTTTTGCAGACTGCCGCCCAACACCACCACTATCCGACAGGAAAGCAACCATTTTTCTAGATAAGGGATTAGAGAAAGCAACCCATGTTTTAATAAGAGATTGAACTGTGTAAGCAGACCACTAACACCGCCCTATGAAGGACCTCACAGGGTGATAAGCAAAACTGATAAAGCATATACCCTAGCCATCAGAGGATGACCAGGAACTGTTTCCATAGACCGCGTTAAAGCATGTCAGTCACGTCGGTTGGAAACCATACTGCCAAACGTCACTCCACCAGCGGTAACTCATGCATCTCAAGCTCCAACAACACCCATGGCTACAACACGCACCACTAGAGCAGGCCGTCATGTGCACTTCCCCGCTAGATACATTTCTTGAAAGGATGGAATACTGTAGCGCACGGCTGTTAACAACAGATGGAGACACCATACCATCGCTGGCCCATAATAGAAGCTTAACGCTAGGTGGCGGTAATATCACCAACAGGTAGCCAGTTGTCGGTCGTCTCCTGCTGAGTGCAGTCCTCCCTGTAATCTTCACTCTTGTGCTAAACCTAGGAAGCACATGTCTGTTATCGTTGTTCCGTAATTCATGTACAAACGCTGGTGTAAATAAAATTATGTATGTTAACGTTATTGTTACTCATCGTAAATCAAGAATGGGTTGTAAATATATAAAATAATGCGTGTTATATTATTACACATATAAACTTACCTACGTATTATATCTTACTGTGGATATGTATTAATCATAGACGTACACACACAATTCATAATGGGGAGGTATAAGCTGAATGAAAGTTAGAGATACAACTCCATATAGTCATGTTATATGTAAAATTTTATCACAATGAAGGGTTACAACAACTATCAACACCCCCTTCTTAGGCCCCTGGTATTAACACAAGCGGGTATTACATTACACATTATAGTGTTAGATGGTGTAAGTCCTCATGATAAAATCGTTTATTGCAAATAAACATATTATCTAAATCTAATAAAATAATATAATCCTGCACAATTATCTATTATCAGAATTAAAATGTTAGAGCGAAAATATAATTTAATTAAATCAGGAAATAGAAAAAAATTTCTCAACTGAATGATTTCCTAAAACAAAATATCCCCGACTTTTTTGAAGTTCGCCATAAAAGATAACCTCTTTTTAAATTGCTTCCCCTATTCTGCATTGAAATAAGAGAAATGTTGTCTTTAATACCGAAGCATAAATTTCACTTTTTTTCTTTTAAATAATAGATGGTCTTTCCTGGGTTTTGTTATTTCAATTTTTTATATGACATAATTTGATAAAAAGGAAAGTTCTCATTAATTGATAGACAACGAGTTGGAGCCAAATTTTATGGGCGTTCATATACATTTAATTTTTAAAATGATTTAAAAAGCCGTGTATTAATTTTTCTTTTATTATCCAACTATTTTTATAGCTTTTTCCTATTGTTTAAATTCCTTTTCAAATTGTTGTTTTTTCACTTTTCCAGAACAAAATTATTCATCAGTTCATATAAAGTACGAATGAATTTATTTTATTCAAAAACAGACAGTGTCAGTGTTCTATAGCATCATGTTGATCAAGTATACACTGAAAACATTTCTTTTCAAATCGAAAGGTTACTTCACGATTACAACAAATACTGATTTTATTTGTCGACATTATTTTAAAAACCTTCAATAACCAAATCCTGTAACTCCTGAATATTTTTTGTTACGACAGGTTACATTAGTTATATATACGTAGGTACAAACACTTCATTTTCAAACTATCAGTTCGCTTTCATGGTAATATTTGAACATTTACGTTCTCTAAAGCGTAGCGACTCAGTGTTGCATGCAAACTGTTGCGTTGCGACACAGTGACACTATGATACAGTGTTGTATACATATGCATAATAGTATGATTCTAGTGGACCATATTATTGTCCGTGTATGTTTAATAGTGTTCTTCAATTAGAGAAATTTTGATGATAGTGGAATAAGGTATTTCTATTGTTCAAATTCTTGTAAACATTCATTTAGAATATTAATTTGGAAATGAGATCACAATTTAATTCAAAAATGAGCTTCAGCACTTTCTCTGAAAAAAAAACTTAGAAACAATTCAGGTGTAGTGGAATAATGTATTATTCCGATATACGTAGGTATTTTCTCCCGTTCTGCAAGACTGGTCCAAAACCAATTGGTCCAATGCCTATTAGTCCAAGGGACTTTTTGTCTAAATTGACGATTAGGCCAACACCAACTAGTCCAAAGGGATGATTGGTCCAACGCAGGATGGAGCCATCATTTAAAGAAGATGGTGGATATATTGTTAAATCAGTCAATTTTCAAAGTAAATGTATTACACATGTATTTAAAGAGTTAATCTGCATCCTTTTCTTTACCATGGACCAAAGAGAGGAGGGGTGGCGGTTAAATAATTAAGGTTTGCAGACCTCACAACGCCAGTTATTTTTGTTTTATTTCTTTTATTTTTCTCATCATATGATATACTGAAATTTACTAGTATTGTCACTTGAGCAAGGTCGAAAGCCGGAACCATAAGCGTGACCAGGGATTTTACAATTAGGGATGCTGTGAGGGCCATAGGCAATGGAGGATCTAATGGACTGATCCCCTACCGAAATGGAAAATCTATGTTATTTTTTCCATCAAAGATTTTTTGCTTGTGATCAATCATCGGTAAAACGATTGTTCCTCCGAAAAGAAATTCTCGCCATGGCTCTGAGGGCTATGGCTGTAAAATTCGGTGGTTTTAGGCTAGGCGATGTTGTTAAATAAAAAGTATGTTTGCGCAATGTAATGTCTCTGTAATAGGGGTGCTTTAGTACCATGTCTATGGGCGGAGGCAGAGGAGTAAAGCCACGAAGACCTAATGTAAAATGTGGAGTCCAACGCAAATTGTGGCAAAAGGCCTCGATCCATCATCACCATCAGCACAATAGGGTGCTGCCAGCCCTTATTCTAGAAATACAGTGTTAATTCGGGGAGGACATCATCTTCAAAATCTACACAGTAATGACGACAAAATAAAAACCCTTTACTCATCCATCTTTAAATTTTTCCAAGTTGAATGTTACTGAAAGGATCCAAGCGCAGATTTGTTCTTAGAATATATAATTCCACAATACTACTTTTAGTTTTCTGAAAAGCGGAAAATGGTTATTCTAAAGGTCATTGAATGGGGAATAACTTAACATTATGCTCTTTGAAGATTCTGGAATAAAGTCGCTTTTCATTATATTGAAAGCGCCGCTACATCGAGTGTATATTGTATTGAAACTTAGAGGGGGCGGACAAATTGGTCCCCAAGATGCTCCCTATTTACAACCATCTCCCTCCCACCTCCAACGTGTCCTTCAATGCCGTCATACGGTTTCCTAAGAGAAAAATCCTTTAGATCTAGTCACTGGCTACATATAAGGTGTGCTTAACCTCATCCTCCAGAAAAAAAATCTAACACAAACAAAAAAATAACCATTCGTGAATTAAAATGACAATTCGTGAATTAAAGTAAAAATTTGTAAATTAAAGTAAAAATTTGTAAATTAAAATGAAAATTTGTAAATTAAAATGACAATTAATGAATTGATAAATGATCAAACACTTTAAATAACTATTTGAATGACCGAATGACAAACGATTTTGTTGAAAAGATAGTATTTAAAATAATCGGTGAGGCATAGGATTAAAAAGACTACAAATCGACTTTGGACCAACTAACCCTTTGATCCAATCATCCCTTTGGATTAATTAGCATTAAACGAATCATTGCTGAACGAATCGACATTGGACTACTCATCCCAAACCCCTTACCTGCCTGGGTGTAGAAATATAATTATAAAACATGTGTAAAGAGTTGATCTATTATAGTATATAGTTATTTGGCCACGGTGTGCAGTCACTCAGCTGTGGAAAATTGCCACTTGGGTTGTCTAATATAGCCATTCGGCTGTGGAAATTAGTGTTTCACAAATGCATGATTTATACTGTATTTCTATTCATTATTATACTTCGAATATAAAACTCTGTGATGTAACAAACAATATTTAAATCTTTAATTCACTCATAAACAATGAGTATCTGAGAAGCCAGCAACAAAACTTTTATTCTAAATGAAAGGATTATAAACTTTGGTTTACCGCACTAAACAGTTTTACTACAGGGTCTAAAATACGACTGCGGTTGTAGATTAAAAAAACGGAATGGAAAATTATGGTTCTTATATTATTATTAATGTTATTTTATTATTAATTATGGTTATAAATTATGGTATTATATATACTGTTCTCCTTGAAATAGTGTGTAAGAAAGTATTTGTGCATTTTCTGAGTATACAATACAGGTAATGTCTCTATCATAATAGTTCCAACGGAGAAGTATTTTTCCGGAAACCATCCCTTTCGTGAACATTCAGCTTAACTAGAGAAGCTCATCTCTTCCATAATCTCTATGGGAAGGAAAGTCCTGTAAAGCAGCCCCACCCCACGAGAATCCCTAATAGAAACCCAGGTGCAATTAAACTCAACGGCTTTATAAAATTGTACCTTAAAATTCAAATCAAACAACAGAGGCTTAAAATATTACAAACGTTTCTCGACATCAGCAGAAACATTAGTGTTTTCGATATATAAGTCATCGTTTATACCTTCACGTTATCTTATGTTACATAATGTACCACACAAGGCCTCCATAGAAAAAATCTCTGCGGACTAGAAACCTTGATTTTTGCAAGCTTGTTTTCTAAACTCCATTGCACTATTTGATAGAGCGAGATATGCATAAGGGGGATATATTTGCACATGGAATTCGAAAGTAATTAGAAAGGTTTACGTCCTCGTGAGATTAATAATATTATATTTTATAATTGATGCTAGATTAGGTAGACTTTCAAGCAGAAACAAACTCAGTTTTGAACTGCAAAATATACTGTAATAAAAGTCTAGGCAAAAGCAAATACTTATATAAGATATGAACTAAAATTTAAGACACAAAAATTAGTTACGATATATTAAAAAGACTATTTGCTCTGAGATATTTCAACGAGATATATTTTAAATTTGAAGAATACTAACAACTAATAAGAGTTTTCGTTATCTAATAAGAATATTTCCTCTTGATGCAGCATTCTTGTTAAACAGAAATAAAATGTCCTAAGAACGAAATTACAGAACATAAATTAGAAAATGTCCAACGCTTCCAAAATTACATCATTGAATATTCAAAACGAAAGGTAACGGACTAGAAAACAATTACCTTTTCTCGAGTAAACATGTAAATTTAATCACTGTGCAAGCTTAGCAAATGGACTTCGAAAGGGATGGAATTCCATTTAGATAGGTATGAAGCAAAGGACAACAGGACAGCAAATCTGATTATATTATTTTTCCTCTTTCCCCTGACACTAAACAAATCTAATACATACAAGCAAGTGTAGAGAAGCTAATGGAACATTCGAGACACAGAGAATATAATTAAGGAATATAATTGAGGATTTATTTTCTTGCAAGGTACAATAATTTTGCTCAAGATAAAATTTAAAACTCAAAAGGGAGACTAAGATAAAAATGCAAGATAATTTGACTATGCAGGTAATTCATAAATAGAAATCAACGTTATAAGAGTAAATTAAAAAAAATTTCGGTTCGGCATATATTATAGACGGACTTGGCCTCGTTTCGCTAAGAATACAAAAACATACAGCAATATTGAAGACGTTTCGGCTTGATTATTGTGTTTACAAGTGTGGATAAATAGTTAATGTGAGTTTTTCACTAACTTCACTTTGCTCAACCAGAAACGGATGAACTGCGTTCTTTAATTAAAAGGATTTTGTGTAAAGTTCAATAATTTTTTTCCATAGACAAGCACTACCAATACAACGAAGGCTTGGCAACAGGACACCCTTTGCTGCCGTCTATCTCAAATTTATATGCACTATTTCAAAGAAAACTTCTTAAGAATAATATAAATTTTAAAATTTAAATAAGTAAGATACGTAGAGGATATTACCATTCTCTCTGAGAGTCAATCGTATCAAACACCATCCATTCTATCCATCATAAACTCAGTAGAGAGCGACTTGAAATTTTCTCTGGAGACTGAAAGTAACAACGATCTTTCTTTTCTAGACCTTTTTTATAAAAAAGATCAATAACAAATTTGTCAGTGCAACTTAACGAAAACATGTTTACACCTGAATTCTACTTAACATCGAATCTTACAACCTTACCAAAACAAAAAAAAAAATGGCCAGTTTATATTCATGTTTTTTTCGCGCAATAAAAATTTCGTCAACACCCTCAACATTTTCTCACGAGCTTACTGTTCTTAAATCAATCGCCATCAATGAAGGCTATAATCTTAACATTATTGACCTTGCTGTCCAGGAAGTTATTAAACCTGTTCCAAGAAACGAACTGTCTAACAAAATTAGTTTTCCGGAATATAGTTCTGCCAGTTTTTCTAAAAATCAGATCTCCGTTTTCCAAAATACTCATAAAAGCTAATTTCAGAGTAACCTTTTTTTCCCCCACACATAATATTCATACCTCAAAAATTAAGGAAAACATCCTAATTCTAAAACGTTGGAATGCTTATCAAGTCTTTTCGAATGTAACTTTCCTTAAATTCGCCAGATAAAACGTGTCATGTAGCATAGATCGAAGGAATACTGTAAATATATTGAGAAAGCAGAGTTCCATATGTCCGTCATCACTTTTTCACATAAATATAAGTTCAAATTCAGCCAACACATAATTACCTGTCAATCAGAATTAATATACGACACGGGGTTTTCTCTCCACCACGGCTGGGCATATAAACTGGTGCACGAAAAGTAATGCGAGGTTTTTATTTATCTTTATACTAAATTTCCCAAATTTCCCAAAATTCTAATTTACAGGCAGCGAATATATAGAAACTGATTCCAATGACAATAACCGGAACATTTTCTTTATGAATTATGTAATTTTAATAAGTTAAAAAAGTTTAATTTTAATAAATTAAAAATATTTTTTAATAAATTAATAAGGAAACTTTATATAGTGATTACTACGTTACCTCCTATCAAGAAGAGTAGTCACATACTACTGTATAATTAATGCATTACTGTATAATTAATAATGTATTCCGCACATTTTGTTGGAAAACAAAATTTTGCCTTACCAGAAAATTTGCAAATTTTGAACGAATTGTTTTTTAAAAGGTAAGAATTACAACCGAAAATCAAATAGAAATAAAAGTATTACAAGAAATAAAAATTGTAGTTATCTTAACATATTTTTTATAATTTGATTGTTTTTAAAAATTAATATTTTTCATATGGTGTAAAAATAAAATAATTTTTGGTATGACAATGCAGAAACAACAGAAAATGTTAGGAAATTTTTAGCAATTTGCCCTTTAATTAAACGTAGATTTTTTGTCTTTTTTTTCAACCAGCTTGTTCGCCGAGAGTAATTAAGTGCATATCAGAGTTTCCGTACTTTGCGGAGAACAGAGGAAAAGCTAGAGCTAAATATATAAATTATGGTCCAGCAACTTGGGTTTCCCCGACAAATTAAAGATACTAGTTTACGTAAGCAAGTTGTTAATTTAGAGTAAATTGCTTCCTGGTGAAACGACAGTAGTTGGAAGCATATCAAGTCGTTCAGCTAAAATTGCGGAAAACTTTGTCGAACACTTCGTGACGTAGTATGCACTGCCAAGGAGGAGCTCAATTATTGCTATTTTAATTAACTCTAAGTAGTTGTTTTCTTCCTTATCCCATTACGTGGCAACAAACCAATCTGTAAAACTGCCTGCCAGACAATTATAGGTAATCGCTTCAACAATTTGGTTTCCATAGAAGCTTTAAAAGGATTATTATGACTCCAAAATATCCAATACCACAGAAACACTATTAATATGACTTAAATTGAAATGAAAGAGTAATAATGTTATTGAAATTCTAAGGAGGATTCTGACGTGTCCAATTATCGCACTTACCCAAGGCGGTTACTATAATTGCTTCAGCAATTACTTTTCGAGCGCAATTAGTCAATCCATCAAAATTGCACGCACAGTAAATATTTAATTGTATTTGGTAACAGAGAAATATACTATGGCTCGTGTAATTCTACCGCCATAAAGATTTAGATCTTTCGGGATGGGGTTTCTATTTTTAATCAATATTTCTCGTAATCGAATTTTTGAATATTGCGGAGAACTCCACTAAAAATATCTTTAAATATATTTTCAATATTCGAAATACTGTCAAAGAAATGAACCCTATGTAATCCTAGAAAGCTGCTTATCTAGTGTCCATAAAATCACAAAAGGATGGTGCATTGTGGCTATTAAAAGAAAGGAGATGAATGAAAATACTTTACAAAATTAAATTCATCTAAATATTCATAAAATCTGTAAACAAATAAAATGATAATTAAATATAAAATTAAGTATTGAATCTAAGTTTCGCTTCCTTTTTTATCCTTTTACTGCGACTGTGGCGCTATATATTCTTTGGAGAACCTGATTCAATTTGCTGATCGTCACCAATTCTTCCTTCGCTTTTTCTAATTCTAACATATAACAAATTTCATTATATTAAGACGCTGAATTTTATACTAAAATAAAATTGTTACTTTTGGCTAAGTAGTCTTTTCCTAAGCAAAACATTTAAACATTGTGATAGTTCTATGTGGGTTACGTACTGACCAAATTTTGATTTACGGGATTTCCAGTGTTTGTCCGAAACTTTGGTTATACGGTTAAGGTTTACTCCATTGCTACGAAATATTGCAGCCGGTTCAATTACGAGTTCAAAACAGTGTTGCCTTTTTCGAGTGTTCTAATACCAGCGTCTCTCAACCTTTTTTACGCGGTTGAGTATCGGGTACTGGCATTGATTTTAACGGGCCGCGGGAGGTTTTCCTGAAAATCGCTATTTTAGTTTTCTAAGCGATTTTCAGTAAATATTTTATAGTTAAAACATTATTAGCATTGACGTAGGCATGGGTGTATTGATAGGTATCGTAACCACCATTGTAAAGAAATTTTGTACATTTAACATAGGAATACATGGAGCTGTAGCTCTGTAACAACTCATTGGGCCCATAACCCCATTTATGAAATTTCTGAGTACGCCAGTGATTCTGAGGTGAAAGAATTTTTAACGCATTCACCGAAATCAAAGTCGGAACGCCTGAATAATATCTATGTAGCAAGTGTCATTGACAAATTCCCGTATTTTTAAACATCTATGTATTCATGCATGGTCAGTCATTTTCAGACATCGAAATCTATCAAAATATTAATGAAAATCTGGACAAATAAGCTAAATGGTTTTGATCTACGAAAAGTAATATCGTAAAGAGTAGAAATAAACAACAATAAATGTAATTTAAATAGAACGTAAAATCCTAAATTCTTCCATCCTTTCTTTATATGGCTTGGACATGTAGAAAGAATGGGTTAATCTAGGATAGCTAGGAAGGTTCTGAGAATCAATCCAGTGGGAAGAAGAAAAGGGGGTACTAGATGGCGTGGAGGAAGATCTGAAAAGAATGGGATCGAGGCAAAGGCTACAAATATCCAAGGATAGAGGAGAATAGGTGAGATCGTTATAGAGGCCCAAGTTTCTCAGCGATTGTAGTGTCAAAAAGAAGAAAGAAATAACATACAATAAATTTTACTAGCCCTGTGATTGACAGCTACATTGAATGTAATTTTATATTTGTCAACGCTCCATAGCTTATATATACATAGGTTGTTTTTTTCCGTAGTGGCCACTATTTATTTTCTAGATACATAGCATACATACAAGGTTCTAAGTTTTACAGGCCTTTGATGTATCCACCAGCGTTGCATACAACGTGTTCTCAGCAAGACGAAAGCCGTTGGTACTACCTAATCTCTGGATGGTGCAAAGAGAGCGATCTGTTGCCTGAAAAGGGTCTTCAACTGTTTGGAAGCGAATCTCACGCAGTGTCATCTTTTGGATTAGGTCGAAGTCTCAGGGGCTTAAATTCGGAGAGTATGGGGGTGGAAGAGCACTTCTCAGCCCGTGCGATTGAACAAATCGGACATAGCTCCTGCTGCATGCGCCCTAACACTGTTGTGTAGTGATGTCTAACACATTTTCTGGTCCTTGGCTGAAGTCTCTTACCCAGCTTGCTACTTTTCCGTAAGTTAATGTGGATGCACCGCAAGCCTCTTGCAATCCTTCGTGACACTGTCATGCACTGCAACCTCTATCACATTCGATTTTAACCAGCTTCTCTACTCTTCCTTCGAAAACATTGCGACTGTATGCCGCGACCGCTAATTTACCAATGCTCTGTTCCTGTTATCATTGTGCAAGCGCATGGAGGAGGAACGGCGAATTCATTTGCTCTGAAGGAGGGTAGGCATTTAACTTACTTGTGGTGTATAAACGATATCGCCTGGCTCCATTTCACAGCGTCATTACAGCATTGCTTCCACTACTAAAAACACAACCCTCGTAGATATATGGCATTAATTTTTTTAACTTGCAATAATTAACTTTTAATATTTATGTTATTTTAATGTATTAATTTTAAAAAATTGGAAAAGTATTTACGTGTAAATCTGTTGGGACTGGGTTATCGTCCTTTAAAAAACGAGGTATAAAGCCGCAGTAAACCTTGAGAAAAACTGTTCTATATGGCTGAAGGAAAATCTAGATTTAATTGTGGGAAATAATGCTTTAGAAGGGAACATTTCATGCAGACACAATCACTATAATAACATATTAATCCTATAGTGATCACTAATAGTTGTATTTAACCAATATATATAATAAAATTATTTTGTTATAAAACCTTATGATATTAACATTAGGAATATTTTTCCCGAATATTGAATGAAATGTAATTTCAGTGCTGTTAAAAATAATTTGCTTACAAAATGCTTTTCTCAGGGAAAGCTATTATGCGTTATTTCTTGATTCAGTATAAATGTTGTTTTAGAAAAAAAGTGTAATCCAATCATAGAATAAACTACGTAAATACACGTATATGGGCACGAAACTTCGTTTGTTTTTAGAAAAATTCTGTTTCATGAAAGTTAATTCAGAATGAAGATACAATAAAATATGATAATAATAATTGAAGATATAATGATATTTAAAGATATATTGAAGATATAATAATGATATTTAAAAATATATTGAAGATATAATA
>QLNU02014802.1:119121598-119134092 GCA_006491805.2 Dysdera silvatica | reverse complement strand
AGATATAATAATGATATATTGAAGATATAATAATGATATATTGAAGATATAATAATGATATATTGAAGATATAATAATGATATTTGAAAATCATTCATAATTATATATGCAATATGATGATTGGAAACTCAGAATTTTTTGTCAGTCTTCATTAAAAAAATACTATACTTTATAAAGTTTGTTTGCTTCAGAGATTTTAGAGTGAGATGAAATTTTCAAATCTTCAATCAATTCAGTTGATTCAATCAAATCAATCAATTTAATTAATTCAATCAAATCACTCAGTTCAATCGAATCAATATTTTCAAATTAAATCCTTTTCTCATCGAAGAGTTCCCGACCATTTATTTCTTTTGACGGCGAAGGTAATTAAATGCAAATAATTTAGCAACTTATTGAAACTAATTAAGCAATTCATTAAAGAATTGGCCTTTAACGCTGTTTAAAATAAAATTTTCTTACAGTAATTAGTATAGTATTTTTCCAATTTAATCGAATTAATAATCACTAAATTACTTCCTGCTAAAAATAAAATGAAGCTCGAGCAAGTTAATTGATAAACTTAAGATTTTAAGTAATTAATGAAGTCAGTGTCCTTCTTTCGATAACGCGTATACAAGTACTTTCTTTTTACCGCAGAACCGACTTCTAAATTGAATTCTTCATAGGAAGCCACCTCTTAAACTTCTGAGTCTTATACATTTGCTATTTATTAAAGCAGAACCTTTATTTCTAAGATCCAATGTAAAAACTGTATTCAGAAAAAGATACATTTTAAATGTACACATACGGAAATTTAATATTATTCTGATTTTACTATTTTGTAGACAAACTGTGTTTGCAATTCTTCATGTTACTATATAAAATTTTAGCTACATATAAATGTTTACAAATAACCTATACCTAATGTACCATATTGGAGATCAGCTTATAAATAACATAGGGTGTATATTTAATTATTTATACGTAATATGAAATAATATTCATAATAGATAATGATATCTCATTTCGTGTATATCTCTAAGTGAGATTATTAAAAGTCATATTAATTTATTTAAAATGCCACACAATTTATTACATAAAAGTATTTTTTTCATTCATTTTAGAAAATATTTTTCTAAAAATGCACTAATATAATTTCCCTAAAGGCTACTAATAATGTTGGGGATAAAGTGCTTGTCAGGTAATTTTACTCCGAAACTTCTAAATGTTTTATTTCTCATAAACTTTCCAAAAGAAAACGCTTCTGGAGCATCTTTGTGCATGGGTTTTAAAGAAAATGTCATACGATTCTGATACAACTTTTATTAGAAAGTTTTAAGGACAAGATAAATTTATTTCTGTGAATAAAATTTATAATAAAACTCTTCGTTAATATAAAAAGCAGCCGTTTTCCAGCGCACTTAAATGCAAATATAAGCGTTGTTTTTTCGAAAATACTGAATGTGTATCTACTTCTGAAAATAATAAAAATGCAGTAGCTTAAAAGAAATTCGAATAATTAGGGTTTTCACTGTAAGTAAAATATTTCATTGTAAACTTAGAACACTTGGCAACCGAAAAATCGGTGATGCATGTAGACTCATTTTATTAAACTAACACAAACTGTTTCTCGAACGCTTCGCCCCAAAATGTTGGAAGAGGGTCAAGCCTTCTCCCAATGTTTCTGGAAACGCTACAGATTGTGCTGCCACATGACGTATACGCTTCACGAGATGCTTTATTATTACCGTTTTAATTAAGCCCTAACTTTTCTTGTTTCTCCCATTACGTGGCAACAAAACAATCAGCGAAACTGCCTGCTCACAATTAGAGGTAATTGCTTTAACGATTTGGCTAAAGCACAAGCCTGAAAGGATTATTATAGCTGCACAAAATACCTAATGCAGCCCAGAAACATCACTAACATGGTACTCAATTTGAGGTAGGTGGGGTAATAATGTTATTCACGGTGTCAGAGAACTGCCGATGCGTGTTCAATTATATCTTTCTCTTAAGGCAATTTTGATAAAAGTTTCAGCTTATACCATCATTACATAATTGAATAATTCATCAAAATTCTAAGCAAAAAATAAACATTGAAAATACTTGATCATGAAAATTGCAAATTTATTTAAGAGTAAAAGTAAGTTTAGCACTCGTAACGGTTTATCAATGTTTCACGTCCTTTTTTTAATTGAACTAAGCTGCTGCATTCCGTAATTGAAATTTGGGGTGTGCCTTGCAGAAGATAGAACGAAAATACAATAATTACTTTGGCTGATTAAATTACTGTGATTTCTTATTTTTAACAGTTTTATTTTGAATGGAAGACATACAGTTTGAAAAGAATACAAAAATGGATAAAATGCAGCACATATGCAGCGATTTAAAATTCAAAACGTAAGTTTAATTCACATTCAACTTCTACGACAATTTAGAAAAAAAGTAATGACTTTTGTAAGTTTAAGTATTTAGTAAATTAAACTAAGTAATTTATATTAAATATAAATAAAATAGCATTTATTTGATGTAAAAAATAAATGCTTAAGGTCAATTATAATCCCATAAATCAAACTTTTCATGTGTGTTATCAATTATACCTCTTTTCTTATTAATGAGGTTTTGTGATAATTGTATTTTTAGCCTACCGAGGTTTCTTAAAAGTCATTCGTTTGGAAATGGTCTAAGTATTAGTCGATAAGTAAATGCATTCACTCAGATCATTTTACATATAAGGTTATTATCATGCAATTATTGTTTGTTTGTTTGTTTTTTGGTTTTACGGCTCAAAGACTACAGTGGTCATGCTGCGCCGGGACCTACTGTTTTCCGAGGAATCCGAACCTCTTAAGGCCTAGGGAACCAAACCCCGGACTACAGTGAGCAGTGCGATCTTTATGAGATCTCTGAGTAAGCGTTCTTTTTGCACTGCTGGGAGTCGAACCCGGATTAGCCGCGCAATAGGAGAACGCGTTACCACACTGCGCCACCGCAGGGCTATCATGCAATTATAAAAAGGAAACAATGCATTTTGTCTTCGTTCGAAAAGTACACGGAACTGAAAGATTTGCTCAAAACCAAATTGATTTTAAAATACATCTAGCTTTAAAAATATAAGGGATATTACCTGAGCATAAGGTCATCTAGCACGCAGCAATCTTGAATGTTCGAGTTTGTGTGTGAATTTTAAGGAGTAATGCGGCGCCGGGACCTAGGGTTTGCGGGAATCTGAACCTCTTAAGACGTAGAGAACAAACTCGCTGACCACGGTAAGCACTTAATCCGTAAGTATTCTTTGTTCGGCAAAGTTGAGAATGGTAATCAGGATATCCGTATAACAGGCGCATATATTACCATTCAACAACCTGTATTAAATACTTTTCTTCGATGTAGTAAATTGTACTGGCCTTAAATATTTTTTTAATTTTCTCATATTTTTGATCTGTCCTTATTATTAGAGGCTTAATTATGACTTCTTTCTTAACTGTGAAGTACCTGGATTAATATGTAAAATTAATAGTAATCTTAAAGATGGTGTTTACACATATTTATACCGACTTTGGCAGCGTAAATAAAATATATATAATAAAAGAAAAATTCTAATATATTTCGATAGCCCGGTCTTTAAACTATCATGTAACGTATAGATTTTCACAAGAGTAGGGCTTTTTGTAAAGTCATATGTGGAATTTTGTCCCATTCCTGCTCCACAGCTTTCCACAGACAATTCAAGGTAGTGAATCGTCGTTTGGATAGAGCTTGCTTTAAAGGTCCAAATGTACAAAAATCCATCGATGCTACATCTGAAGACTTGGTAGGAATATGGCTAACTGGTATTGTTTCCAGTTTCTTATCTCATTTTTTTCTAGAAATGCGGTTGTACTTTTGGAGGTGTGGCTGCTCGCTTTGTCCTGATGGAGTTCCACATTTTAAAAATCAGTAGAATACAATTTTGGAATATCTTCTTTAAAAATAGGAGTCAGAACATTATTTTGATAATATGTAGAGTTGATATTTGCATATTTTGCAATTTTTTTTTATTTTTAGTTTTCCGTTATAAGAGATGCCAGCGCTAACCATAAATCCTTTGCTGAAAATTTCTTTGCTCTCTTTGAACCAAACATTTTAGTGCACTTTCCCATTCAGTTTTTTCCTATTCAACTACAGGCGTCGTTCTAAATTCCCTCTACGAGGAAATATATTTACCGATTGTACGGCGGCAAGGCTCTGTGGGTTTGCTTGACTGCTTTATTGCAGACTTCGAATAGCGGCTTGCCAGTATGTCGCCAATGGAAATTATTCGTATAGAAATAATTACTTCTCATCTTATTTAATATATTTATTTAAAGCATTTTGCTTCAATATTAGCGTACTGCTAACTTAATACTAATCTTGGTTACAATGGCAACGTAATAATGTACCTCTCATTATTACCTTACCATGAGGTTGGTCATTTTGGCGCCTGGCTTCCCTTAAAGCTCCGACGCTTCTTTGGCATCTTTTCCCTCAAGAACCCTCGTTACGTCACATCCAACGGCTACATACAGATTTGACGCGAACTGTCGGCCAATTAGAGATTTTTGTGATTAACGTATATCTTTTTTCCGCGCGTGTGTGTCCTTGATTTGGGGAAGAAGGGCAATCCGTAATGGCGATATTTGAAATGCTAAAAATTCATAGACGCGGCAGAACACTTATCGACGCCTGTGATTTCAATGCGAAAGAGCCCTTAACTTGTTGTTGAACGTTTGTATGACCTTTCACGTCATTCGCCGAGAAATCGTACTACCCTTTGCGAGTAATTTTAATTCTATCATTACCACATCATCGACTACGATCAGGATTGTTTGACTTTAAAAAAGTTAAAAATGTTTTCACAATATTTGCACATTTAAAAATTCTTTTTTGCTGATTTTAGTAAAATTTCAATTAGTGAAGGTGAAACATGAAATTTGTGATTGAAATTTTCCTTTTCCTATAAGTAGAAAAAATTGGAGTCACTCTTCATTACAAAACATATATTTAACGGTATGTTTAATATTTATTGGTCCTGTTACTAAGTGATTGATATACACTTGACAGAGAATTCAGGACATATGTTTCTAATCACGGTAATTAAGGTTGGAATATTAAACTGACTGAATAAATTTAGCAATTTATTATACATAAGTAAGATCTTGACGTCCTCTAAATTTAAGCTTTCTGGTATTAATGGATATCGCATTTGCCAATTTGAGTAAAGGGTAAGGAGCTAAACCATTATTAGTGAAATATAAGCTTTGGGAAAATCGATAATCGCTACTAAAAATTAGGGAATTGGTAAAAGTAAAGTTCCTTTCAACTTCGCTACTTTGCGACTTATTACTTGACTTGAGTACTGAGTTTCCAGGTCTGTCTGAAGTAAAATTTAAGGAAGGAGTATTCATCGAACCGGACATCAGAAGCCTTGTAGCTGGCCATTGCTTCGTAGACTCCATGACAGGTTTTCAGAAAGAAGGTTGGATTTTACTCACCGAGGTCATAAAAAATTCTTGGGCAGCAACAATGACCCAAACTATAAGGAGGTCGTGAACAGAGTGCTGAAAGCACTTTAAGTTCTAGGTCGCCTAACGAGCTTGAAATTATATTTCTTCCATTCACACATCGATTATTTTCCTCAAAATTTGGGAGCTGTGAGTGAGGAACAAGGATAAAGATTCCACCAGGATATTAAAGAGATGGAGAGCAGCTATCAGAAAAGATGAAATATACGGATGATTGCCGACTACTGTTGAATGCTGCAGAGGGATTTTCCAGATAATCACCACAAGCAGAATTTTACAAAGAGAAGTATCGAGGGAAAGAATAAACGACATTAACTTGCCTATATGATTTTGCATTAATTGAACTTTAAGTTACCATAAATTTTTACACTAAACAATTCATTAAGATGAGTATAGTTTCATTTCACTAGGATCTCACTTTAATACACATACTTAATTTGCTCGAAAATGTGACATCGTATGAAAACAATGGACATCATTTTGGAATTCAGCACACCAAAAAACATAGAATTCACGTTAAATAACCAAAACAGCTTTTAAAAATATTTTTTGCAGAATTGTGTAATAGGGAAATATTACTGTGAAAAAAGCGGATGTTATTTAAATAATTTTATGGCATCCATTTTGTATATTTTTTCACAAACATATTCTACGTTTATTAAAAACTTTTACATCCATAAACAGACACACAATATTTAGTGTAACGTATTTAACATCAATGGGCAACACAATAAACAAACGTCTATATGTTGTTTTTTACTCAGGGAGTAGTATTTATAGAAGTTATTATTCTTGTAGCTTTAAACACTCAAATTTAATTAAAAGTAAAAATATTTCTCCAATTCGCTTAGTGAAAGCATTTAGATGTATATCTTTGCTCTCGAAAATAGCTGGAACCAGCATAAAAAGTAAACGTTGAAATTTTGTCCTAGGCCCGACAAGCTGGGAGTTATTTGAATGCACATTTCATTCTAATTTACAGCAAATTGCTCCCTGGCGAAACGTAAAGAACCTTGAAAGCAGATCAAGATGTCCGGCTAAAATACCAGAGAAAACGCAGGGTACTCTGCGACGTGGCTTGTTTACAGCAAGGGGAAATCCTTCGCCTTTTTAATTAACTCTACGTGGTTGGGTTTCCTTTGTTTTTCATTACGTGGAAACTAAACAATCAGCGAAACTGTCTGCCAGCCAATTAGAGGAAATTGCTTTAAAAAGTTTGGATCAAATACAAGCTTGAAAAGGTTTATTATAACTAAGTATCAAAGAGATATACATCAAACGGAAATTTTGCTAACTTAATGCTGAACTAGGAGAAAAAAAGGTGGTATTATTATTCAAGTTGTTAGGGAATATCCAATACATATGTTCTGTTTTCCCATATTTCATGACAAGTATAATGCGGGTTTTAGCAACAATATTTACAATGAAAACGAGTTTATAATTAATAAAGAATATAAAGAAAACCGTGCATTAAAATTTTTCGGTAAAAATCGAATTTGGTAACGGATCAAGTAAGCTTAAAAGGCAATTAGGGCATGTCTGTCAACATGGACGTTTTTACTTTTCCATTTTTATCTGTCAGCCTTTCCGATAATCAGATATTACCACGTTAAGGGGGTTGCATAAACAATATTTAAACTCAGAGAATGATCAAAGAATATTTTAAATACAAAGGGAATTGAAATATAAAACAATTAATCTTCATTAAGTCTTTAATATTTGGCTATTAAAACATAAAAAATGACACATTCAGTATTTATTAAAACCGCGTCGATATATTTTGTTTGAAACTGAATTGATTTCAACAGGATTTAAACTTGTAATGGATACCGATTTGTTAGAGAGCACGGTAACGCATTTTACTCAAAAAGAAAATTTTGACGATTGAAATGGAAATGAAAAAGAAATTTTTAAATCCCTTTCTAGATAAAAAAATATTTAGTTGCTTTTCACGAAGTGCCAAATAATTCCATTGACTTACATCTGAAAATTACGTCGACAAAAGGAGTTAATGCATGTTCTTTTTAAAATCATCTATATAAAAAAATTTTGATCTGATTGAAGTTAAGAAAAACTTTATGTGTAGCAAAATTGGGCATTTTATATAATTGTTTTGAGAAACCGAGTTGGGTGTTGAAGAATGGATAATATGAAGAAAACAATTTTTTGTTTCAAATTGTCAATTTAAAAAAATCCTAATAATAAAACTATTACTTACAATAAACCAATCAAATCTTTAATTCAATAAACTAATGCTAGTATGCTACGTTCAAAAAATGCAAATATTTGGCATAAGCTAATGAATGTTTTGTTGTAATGTGAAAGAACTTTAAACTACAGTAATGCAATTTAAAAAACTACTAATATCAGTAAATAGATCTTTTCCGATCATGATTTAAACTTAACATAGCAGGCAAAATCAACATCCACATAATTCGAATTTGTATATTTGTTTTTAATCACTGATGTTTAAAAATGACGCAGTCTTCTCAACGTTAAGATACATGAATGCACGGTTAAATATTATTTGATATTAATTGCTGTACCTTTTAATAGTATTAAAGTCCATATTTAAAATTCCTATTCAAATCCTGGAAAACAGTTTTTCGGGTTTGTTCATATTAATGTTCATATTTATCAAGCATATTTATGGATAATACCCAGATAGCAAAAATCGTCCAAGGGACGTCCTAAGGGTGCCCAGAACGCCCTTAGGACGTCTCAAGGATGATCTTTGTTATCAGGGTATTTGTCTTGAATATATTTTGCTGCACTCATCTATATTTATGTGTGCTCTGATACTTCTGCCTTTTGGTAATGTTGATGTGCGTCTGAATAAGGTTTCTTGTATTCTGATTTCGTAAATCCTATAAATCATTTATTGCCATAACTGCGTGTGGATTTGGATTTTGTTGAAAAGAGAAATAAATGGCGACTTCTTTTGGAGGTTGAATTAAGCATTATAGCTTGACAAATGCCTTATCTTTGGATTATTGTAAAACCGCAAAGATTTTAGTTTGTTTCTGAGAATTTTAAGTAACGAAAACAGCAAGGTCACTGCTGTGTCAAAATGTACAGTTTTTCGAGGAATTCGAACAACTTAAGGCATTGAGAACCAACCCTCAGACTTCAATGAATAGTTAGGTATAAACATTCTATTTCGGGAACGGTGCGACTCGAATCCGGGACAATCCCACCTTTGCGAATGCGCTACGTCTTTACCACCACATGACCTACAAAGATTTTAATATTGTGTGTTTATTATTGTATAAAGGCGCGATGAGCGCACATGTCATGCTGTTCCATAGCTCAAATCTGAGGAATATGAACCTCGTAAAATCTAGAGACTAACTAGACCCCTGGTAACAGTAAGCAATTATGGGTAATGCTTTGACACTCACGTTTACGAAGCTCAAGCGGAAAACGTCTTGTGAACAAAAAGAGATTCTAAGCCCCCCCCCCGGAGTTGAACCGACAATCCATTAGTAAAAACTGGAGTACCATGGCCAATATGATTAAATTGACACGAAAATAATGTTTCTTCCAATATAACGCTCAAAAGGTATTATTACCCTTCATAGGGATAACACAATTGCCAAACTGGTTTATTTGTATTATTGTACGTCTCTAAAGCCATTAAGAAAAATTTTTATAGTTTTTTGCGAAGGAAATAATGATGTGAATGATGTTTTGATACCATCGTTTACAAAACTCAAACATTTTTATAAATAGGGTGAAGTGTGTAGATGGTAAACTTTCATGGCTTCACGTAGTTTCTTTACCATGTTCAACCATTATCTATCCACTGCTGGATGAAGGTCTCTCCAAATGCTTTCCACACAAGTCTATCCTGAGCAATTCGCTTCCACGTCACCCCAACCTGTTTTCTTATTTCATCCACCCATCTAGTTTGAGGACGTTTTCTAGGTCTTCGGTGGTCTCTTGGAATCCAGTTCAGAATTTCTGTTGTCCATCGTTGATCAGTTCTTCTTGCAATATGCCCAGCCCATCGCCATTTCAGTCCTTTTACTTTAACAATGATGTCCTCTACTCTAGTTTGCTCTCTCACCCAAGTGTTTCTTTTTCGATCTCTCCTAGTTATTCCAAGCATGCACCTCTCCATGCTCCTTTGCGTTGTCTGTAACTTTCGTATTGCTCCAACTGTTAGACTCCATGTCTCTGATCCATAAGAGAGGACTGGCAATACACACTGGTTGAAGACCTTTCTTTTTAGACACAAAGGCAATTTCCCCTTCAGGATAAAACTGTTTCTTCCAAATGCACTCCAGCCAAGTTTAATACGTCTGTTGAGTTCTTTCATAATGTTGCCATCCATTGAAATCAGCTGGCCAAGGTAAATATATGAATCAGCAATTTCTAGCTCAATGTTGTCAACTTGTATTTTTGTTTCCTCTACGAAATTATTGAACATGATCTTAGTTTTTTGTAGGTTCATCTTGAGTCCAACTTCTTTACTTCTAGTTGAGAGCTCCTGTACCATGTCTTGGAGTTCTGATGGGTTCGTTGAAAAAATAACAATGTCATCAGCAAACCGCAAATGATTTAAATATTCACCATTTATTTTTATTCCCTTGTTATTCCAATTTATCTGCTGAAAAATCATCAGCATTGACATTTCGCATGTCCAATATAAACATTCTCGATGTCTGCTAATTTTTAGAGTTGATGACTGCTGCTGTTTTAGTAGAGTCAAAGGCCTTATCATAGTTAATAAATGCAACACACAATGAAAGTTCATATTCGTATGCGAATTAATTCTCTTAATATTTACTTTAATTTTTGCAGATTACGCCTTAATTTCCCCAGCAGTTTCAATTATTGTCTTAACAATGTTTTCATTTGCTTCTGAGATATCAACTTCTTCAATAAGTCCTTCCAGTGCAGAAAAGCGATTTTTTAATTCCAACTTGAATGCCTCGGTATTTTCTTTTAATTTCTTTAAATCCACCCTCTTACTTACTTGTTTCCTAATGAGCTTCTGTCGTTCTAATTTAGTATTTAAGTGCACTTTACATCTCACCATTCGATGATCACTTCCAGTATTAAATCTGTTCAGTACACTGCAATCTTCAATAATTGATTTCTTGTTTGCCAGGATATAGTCAATTTCACTAGTTCCCCCATTTGGGTGTTTCCATGTCCATTTTCTTTGCGGTTTCTTCTTAAAAAATGAATTCATGATGCTAAGGTTTTCAGCTTCTGCAAATTCGATGAGTTGATCGCCACGTTCATTCCTTTCCCCATATCCGTATTTACCAACCGATGTCTCTCCTTGTTCCTGTTGTCCAATTCTTGCATTGAAATCCCCCATGATGAGCTTGATATGTTGTTTCCCTTTGGTGTGTAACTCTTTGATTTCTTCATAAAATTCTTCAACCTCTTCGTCGGTATGGCTTGATGTTGGTGCATATACCTGTACTATTTGAAGTTGGTATCGCTGGGTTAGTTGAACAACAAGCCTCGCTGCTCGATCTGATGTACTTTCAACTTCCAGAAGACAGTCTTTAATTCTTTTGTTGATTAAGAAGCCAACACCACTTGTTCTTCCAGTTTCCGTTCCTCTATAGTAAAACAAATGTCCGCTTTTCAGTTCCACCAACTCTTCACCTTTTCTTCTAATTTCACTGAGTCCTACAATGTCCCATTTGATCTTGTCTAGTTCCTCTTCCAATTCCTGAAGTTTTGCTTCAGAAGCAAGGGATCGTCCATTAAACGTAGCCAAGGTCAATAACAAACGGCAGCCTGGGCCATTCCAGTGATTCTTAGCACCCCCTGCTTTCATGCCACACTGACCGCTGCCTTGATCAGGAGCACTCCAGCACCTGGAGACTAGGGGCCATGGTTTCTGGTGTGTCAACATAATGGAGGAATTAGCCATAATTTCACCACGCTGGCTAGACGGGTTGGTGAATTAGCCCTCCCCTTCCGCCTTTCTATCCGTGTAGCAAATATTAATTTGCCACATAAATAGAAAGCTCAGCCTGCACCACTTGAAGGCGGGGTAGGACACTAGGTTACTGGCCTGGCCGGTTCCACACATCGTCACATACGTTCAGCGTGTGGGTCTCCTTCCAGTTAGATACCAGCAACCCTTTTGCAGGCCAAGTTTCTTTATATAGTTATATGTATTATATACACTTTGCGGTACACAAATTAAAATAAAAACTTCCGAAATCAAACAGCTATATTCAATAACCGCGAACGTTTGTATACAGCGTATGCATAGGGTAAACATATAAATGATTGGCATTTAGTTCAATTTTTAATGAATTCACACACACACCCAGGAATCACAATCGCTTTGGCCTAAAAAAATTATTTCTAGATAGTCACTATGCATTGCTTTCACTCTTAGCATTAGGTGAAAGATGGGCAATAATAAGTATAATCAGATAACGGCAATAGTCATTATTCATAACTGGCAGTGAGTTTGAGAGGGGGTATCATTGACTGCGGTAGCAGGGTGATCTGCTCGTCGATTTGCAAGAGATTTTTGATCGTTCTGGGTCGAATGCAAGGAGGAATCGAAAACATAGGACACATACACAGCGGAAAGACATTAGATGATTAAGACAGACCATCCCCAAAGATGATCGTGTGGTACTATGAGACAAACAACTTAAGTGATATCTTCATTCACCATTCAGGCATATGTGAAAATTTCAAAAGAGAACTGTCACCCTCCCTACTAGTGCAAAGCGACCAGTAGAAAAAATTTTCGTTCTTGTACTTTCCGCAACTAAATGTCATTAAAAGTTTAGCGACAGATTTCTGAACACGGTATATGTAAGGAGTTTGAAATATTTAACTGCTTCCATAAGCTTAGTGTTCCATTAAGGCAAGGATTTAAAGCCATTCCCTAAATTATAGCTTTCCGATAGAAATGGGTAATGCATTTGCCAATTGAACCCAGTTAATTATGGCTAAATCATTTTCAGTTAAAAGTAA
>QLNU02014802.1:119102433-119121498 GCA_006491805.2 Dysdera silvatica | reverse complement strand
TTGAGGACGTTTTCTTGATCTTCGGTGGTCTCTTGGAATCCAGTTCAGAATTTCTGTTGTCCATCGTTGATCAGTTCTTCTTGCAATATGCCCAGCCCATCGCCATTTCAGCCCTTTTACTTTAACAATGATGTCCTCTACTCTAGTTTGCTCTCTCACCCAAGTGTTTCTTTTTCGATCTCTCCTAGTTATTCCAAGCATGCACCTCTCCATGCTCCTTTGCGTTGTCTGTAACTTTCGTATTGCTCCAACTGTTAGACTCCATGTCTCTGATCCATAAGAGAGGACTGGCAATACACACTGGTTGAAGACTTTTCTTTTTAGACATAAAGGCAATTTCCCCTTCAGGATAAAACTGTTTCTTCCAAATGCACTCCAGCCAAGTTTAATACGTCTGTTGAGTTCTTTCATAATGTTGCCATCCATTGAAATCAGCTGGCCAAGGTAAATATATGAATCAGCAATTTCTAGCTCAGTGTTGTCAACTTGTATTTTTGTTTCCTCTACAAAATTATTGAACATGATCTTAGTTTTTTGTAGGTTCATCTTGAGTCCAACTTCTTCACTTCTAGTTGAGAGCTCTTGTACCATGTCTTGGAGTTCTAATGGGTCCGTTGAAAAAATAACAATGTCATCAGCAAACCGCAAATGATTTAAATATTCACCATTTATTTTTATTCCCTTGTTATTCCAATTTATCTGCTGAAAAATCATCTGTAAAGCTGAAGTAAAAAGTTTTGGAGAAATGGTATCTCCCTGCCTCACCCCTTTGCCAAGTTTGATAGTTTTGGTATCTTTATGTAACCGAAATTTTGCACTTGCATTTTTATACACACGTTTCACCATGTCAATGTACACATCCTCAATGTCTGTTGATCTTAAAGAGTTGATGACTGCTGATGTTTTAATAGAGTCAAAGGCCTTCTCATAGTCAATAAATGCAACACACAATGGAAGTTCATATTCATGTGTTCTTTCAATTAATTTTACTTATTTTTTACTTTTACAGGTTACACCACCAATTTCCCCAGCAGTTTCAACTATTGTCTTAACAATGTTTTCATTTGCTTCTGAGATATCACTTTCATCAATAAGTCCTTCCAGTGCAGAAAAGCGATTTTTTAATTCCAACTTGAATGCCTCGGTATTTACTTTCAGTTTCATTAGATCCACCCTCTTACTTACTTGTTTCCTAATGAGCTTCTGTCTTTCTAATTTAGTATTTAAGTGCATTTTACATCTCACCATTCGATGATCACTTCCAGTATTAAATCTGTTCAGTACGCTGCAATCTTCAATAATTGATTTCTTGTTTGCCAGGATATAGTCAATTTCGCTGGTTCCTCCATTGGGGTGTTTCCATGTCCATTTTCTTTGCGGTTTCTTCTTAAAAAATGAATTCATGATGCTAAGATTTTCAGCTTCTGCAAATTCGATGAGTTGATCGCCACGTTCATTCCTTTCCCCGTATCCGTATTTACCAACCGATGTCTCTCCTTGTTCCTGTTGTCCAATTCTTGCATTAAAATCTCCCATGATGAGCTTGATGTGTTGTTTCCCCTTGGTATGTAGCTGTTTGATTTCTTCATAGAATTCTTCAACCTCCTCGTCGGTATGGCTTGATGTTGGTGCATATGCCTGTACTATCTGAAGTTGGTATCGCTGGGTTAGTTGAACAACGAGCCTCGCTGCTCGATCTGACGTGCTTTCGACTTCAAGAAGGTAGTCTTTAATTCTTTTGTTGATTAAGAAGCCAACACCACTTGTTCTTCCAGTTTCCGTTCCTCTATAATAAAACAAATGTCCACTTTTAAGTTCCACCAACTCTTCACCTTTTCTTCTAACTTCACTGAGTCCTACAATGTCCCATTTGATCTTGTCAAGTTCTTCTTCCAATTCCTGAAGTTTTGCTTCAGAAGCAAGGGATCGTCCATTATACGTTGCCAAGGTCAATAACAAACGGCAGCCTGGGCCATTCCAGTGATTCTTAGCACCCCCTGCTTTCATGCCACGCTGACCGCTGCCTTGATCAGGAGCACTCCAGCACCTGGAGACTAGGGGCCATGGTTTTTGGTGTATTAGCATATTGGAGGAATTAGCCATAATTTCACCACGCTGGCTAGACGGGTTGGTGAATTAGCCCTCCCCTTCCGCCTTTCTATCCGTGCAGCAAATATTAATTTGCCTCATAAATAGAAAGCCCAGCCTGCACCACTTGAAGGCGGGGTAGGACACTAGGTTACTGGCCTGGCCGGTTCCACACATCGTCACATACGTTCAGCGTGTGGGTCTCCTTCCAGTTAGATACCAGCAACCCTTTTGCAGGCCAAGTTTCTTTATATAGTTATATGTATTATATACACTTTGCGGTACACAAATTAAAATAAAAACTTCCGAAATCAAACAGCTATATTCAATAACCGCGAACGTTTGTATACAGCGTATGCATAGGGTAAACATATAAATGATTGGCATTTAGTTCAATTTTTAATGAATTCACACACACACCCAGGAATCACAATCGCTTTGGCCTAAAAAAATTATTTCTAGATAGTCACTATGCATTGCTTTCACTCTTAGCATTAGGTGAAAGATGGGCAATAATAAGTATAATCAGATAACGGCAATAGTCATTATTCATAACTGGCAGTGAGTTTGAGAGGGGGTATCATTGACTGCGGTAGCAGGGTGATCTGCTCGTCGATTTGCAAGAGATTTTTGATCGTTCTGGGTCGAATGCAAGGAGGAATCGAAAACATAGGACACATACACAGCGGAAAGACATTAGATGATTAAGACAGACCATCCCCAAAGATGATCGTGTGGTACTATGAGACAAACAACTTAAGTGATATCTTCATTCACCATTCAGGCATATGTGAAAATTTCAAAAGAGAACTGTCACCCTCCCTACTAGTGCAAAGCGACCAGTAGAAAAAATTTTCGTTCTTGTACTTTCCGCAACTAAATGTCATTAAAAGTTTAGCGACAGATTTCTGAACACGGTATATGTAAGGAGTTTGAAATATTTAACTGCTTCCATAAGCTTAGTGTTCCATTAAGGCAAGGATTTAAAGCCATTCCCTAAATTATAGCTTTCCGATAGAAATGGGTAATGCATTTGCCAATTGAACCCAGTTAATTATGGCTAAATCATTTTCAGTTAAAAGTAAATTTCGAGAAAGCCAACTAACACTTTTAGAAGTTTAGAAATCAATGAAGGTAATGACTCTCTTAGCTTCACTCATTTGAAATGTATTGCTTTACCCGTAAGGTCCCATTTTCCATAAAATTGAAAGACATAGAAAATCATTCCTCCTTAATCTGTCTTCATTATAAGTTAACTGTAAAATTTATTAAACTGTTCTCTCTTCAAGAGGCAATTTAAAATTGAATACAGAAGAATATATATATTCATATCACGTAGTTTTATTGCACTTTCTATTGTTTGGTTTCTCTCATTGAGATATATACACCGACAATATGCGCTACTTTCCCTTCGGGGAAAATACAGAAAACGAAAATTTGATTTTATAACTCATTATATTTTTTATGAAATCTTTTTACACTGGTGAATAGGCTGCGAAATTTTGTACATCTACGAAATTACGCTATCATGATTTGTTCAGAAGTTACAGCCGAAAAACTAAAATATGGCCGATATTCGAAGGGCGGGTTCACCCCCTAAAAATATTTTTTAGCCGATAAAAAAATACGTATCCAATAATTTGATCTCATCTATATATGCACCAAATTTCATTAAAATCGGAGGGATAAACTTGGGTTACTTTCCATGTGAGTGGCCAAAAAAATAGGAACACCCAGCTGTGCAGTACTAATATCATGTTGAACTTCCTCTGGCTTTCATGAGAGCATATATTTTTCTAGGCATGAACTCTGCAAATTTCTAAAAGCATTTAGTAGGAATATTAGCCCATATTAACAAAATAGCAGCTCTTAATTATCCTCAGATTATATGGTGGTTTTCTGGAGCTGTGAACAGATATTTCCACCTCATCGCACAAATGCTAAATTGGGATGAAATCGGGCGATTAAGAGGGCCCATAGAAGCAATCGTAACTCGGCATCATGTTCCACAAACCAATCTGGGATGATTCTAGCCCGGTGGCTGGGTGCATTGATCAGCTGGAAATAGCCATCCACATCTAGAGACGCTATGGCCATAAACTGGTGCATCGGGTCAGGAATAATGTCAAGGTAAGCAAAGCTATCGGCACGTACTTCCAATGGAACTAAAGGACAAATACATACCAGCAAAATGCTCCCCTGACTATGGTTCCGCCGCCACCCGCTTGAACAACAGTTGTCATATGGCAAGCCAGATCCATGGCTTCGTGGTGTTTGCGCCATACACGGACCCTGCTATCAATGTCATGGAGAAAAATCTGGTTCTCGTCATACCCCACAAAGTTCTTTCACTCATCTAGTGCCATATGCTGGAATTCTTTAGAACACAAAAGCCACTTTTTTCGGTTTTGCAACGAAATCAAAGGAACTCTTGGTTGCCAGCTATTAAAACCAATTCGTTGTAAGATCCATTTTGTAGAGCATACTGGTACGTTTTGCGATGATCCTGTGATATATTACGCTTCAATTTGTTGCGTTATCGCTCTTCTGTTGCTGCACATGATGCGTGCCAACCACCTGGCAGCTCTTGAGTTTGCAACCGATTTGCACCTACTATTCCGCTTTTCACTCCAAAATATTCGGTTTACCTGCCATTCGTTAAGACTTAAGATACTGTTGTATACGAAAAGCCCAGAAGGTTAGAGGTTTTGGAGAAACTGGAACTGAAACTTCTGGCGCCCATCACGCCGCGTTAAAGCTAAAATCTACGTACAAAGTACGCATTTACGTACAAATTTCGATCTTCATGTTTATCACTATACGAAATGGCATTCCTTCTGGTTTTATTTCATTACACATTTGATCATATCCACTTTATAAGACATTTTAATGATCTAGTACTAGAGTATTCACGAACGAAACTTGGACTCTCGCTCATCTGTTGCTTTGGCCCTAGGGTGTGGGATCTTCTTCCTAACTCACTTAAATCTGTTCATTCCTTTGCTCAATATAAAAAACTCATCCGCAGACATCTATTGGATAGAGAATTATGAGATCAGTACATTTTCCACAATTTGTACCCCTTCCATATCTGTACAAATCAACCATTTCTTTTACCTTATTGTATTAACTATTGAATACTTTCACTTATTATATCCAATTTTGGGCAGAAGGAGCTTTATCAGACCTCCAAGTCTTTACCTTCTGCTGTCTAGACGGATTAATGGAACTGGTAAATTGTAACTAATTATCACACCATGTAAGAAATTTTAATCCGTCTGCATAAAGTTTGATCTGACTCTCTTCATTTGCCCATTCACAGACAAGTTGTCACTTTTACTGGTGCTTTTGAACAGCGGAAAGCTTTTTATCAGGGAATTTAGTTTATTACGTCAGCGCACATGCTGCACGAACAAGCCGAAGTTTGAGTGAGGGGTTTCCTAATCTTTTAGCCACTCAACGTATTTTATCCTTCATACTACAAGGCAGTAGTTATAGTCTGGAATAAATGGTGTAGACACGATTTCAGATAATTCGCGAATGAAAGTTCCAGTGCAAAGGAACTACAACTTTTAGCTAAAAATGCATAATAGTTATGACAACACGAGTTTTGACCTATGTAATCGGGAAAATAAATAAAGATTTATTATTAATTACACTTGTTTCGAAAAGATTTTCATTGACACTGTATATTTGTATATGTGATAAATGGCATCTTGAAATAGAAAGCTTTCAGAAATAAAATTAATCAAATGCATAAAGCAGAATAGGGAACAATAGTATAAGCAAATAATTAAATTACCAATTTTAATAAATAACTAGGCATATCATTCCGTTTATTTTAATTTTTCATTTCTGGTAATGTCCTACAAAAAGAATTTAAAAGGATATATGCTAAATGCATATAATTTTAGATAAATCCTTCAAATGTGTCTGATCCCTAATTTTTATGTTTTGACTGCGCAAGGTCAGCAAGTGTGATGCTGCGCCAAGATCTATATTTTCCTGAGGAATCCACCTCCTAGGGCAGTGGTTCTCAAACTTCAAGCTGCGACCCACTTTTATAGTAGCCAAGTAATCCGCGATCACCTTTTATAGTATCCTTTAATAGTTTTATATCCCCCTGTCTACCTCCGCCATATATGTATAATAAAAGCATTTTTAACAGAGTAAAGAAAACACATTAAATATAAAATTACACTTTATTTATTATAGATATGAAGTTAACTATTATAATATTGCAATATGTGTAGCCATGTTGAAATATAAAAGCATTGGAAACATTTGGTATGGAATTAATTCCTTATAAAAGTAATTGCAGCTGAAATTAGTTGCGGCGACCCATCAGAAACGTGCTCGCGACCCCTTTGAGGGTCTCGACCCCCAGGTTAGGAACCACTGTCCTTGGGCCTAGGAAACCATCCCACAAAACTATAGCGAACCGACAATTGGTAAGTGTTCTCTCTTTTTCACCTTTGGCATTCGAACCCAGATTTTTTCAATTATAAAATAAAAATAAAATAATAAAAATATATGATATTAACATGGCATATTAAAAATGTGATACTAAACGTTTTGGTACTTAACCTACTTAGTCGTGTCTACTGTGAAATGTTAAGTAACATCATGCTGTTTAAGAAATAATTAAAAGTAATTAAAACAGGCGAATTATAATGCTATAGCCAAAAGTCTTAGCAACAAAATTAAAACAATAGCTATTTTATAATTTATACCGGTATACGTTGCTAAGTGGGAGTATCTCGAACTTGAAAAATATGATATATATAGTCAAACCCGGCTATAGCGGACCCGGAGAATATAAAGACCCTTTTTCGAACGAGCGAATTTCTGGTCCCCACCAATCAACCATTATTTTTATAGGATCAACTAGAATAAACCCTCGAGTATAGAAGACCAAACGTTTGGCCTCTTGATATTCGCTATAACGAGGTTCGATTATAATTAGTGATTGAAATAGAAAAAATCATGAGTAAAATATTTATCTATGTGTGTAATTCCTAAATTAGAAGATTGTGTTCCAACTATGAAACCTATTCTCACTTAATATAGAAAATACTATTTTTTTTATCTGTCATCCAATGTTCTGTTTTAATTAAATTTGCGAGTTTTTTAACAATGTTTCAGAACAATTGTCAGTGTCTAGAGATGTTCTTTTTTTTTTTTTTCAAAATTAGCAGAAAATGACAAATAGAAGCCAAATATTTAAATTAGGCGCTGAGATCTTGCACTACTTGTTAAATTAGACACCTGTGAACACGCAAATTGTTCTAATTTAAGGTAAATTGCTCCCTGACACGGAGTGATAAAATGTTGGGAGGTGGTCAAGTTTTCCAGTTATAATCAGAGACCCAACTCAAATGGCTCGTCGCGTGAAGTCCGTCGTCTTGTGTGTAATGCAATACAAACTTCGTTATGGCTGGTGTAATTAAATTTTGTCGTTTGGTCTCCTTTTCTCCCACTAGGCTATTCAACAATAAAAGTGGCAAAACTGTCCACCTTCCAAGTAAAGCAAATTGCTTTAATATGTTTACGCTCGTATATGCCTTACACACACACAAACACACGCTAATAACATTGTACTTCATTTGAAATGGACTTGATGTAGAAATAAATGCAAAACAATTTTTATGGTGCAGTTCTATACCTATACTATAGAACCTGTACTATAGAACTGCACCATAAAAATTGTTTTGCATTTATTTATATTGATTAGTGCAGTGTTTCGCTATTAAGCTATATGGATTGGATGTATTATACTTATTAGCATTGTCAAAAAATTTCTGTTACTAATTCAGTTATACACATTTCTCTTGTATGACATTATTTTGAAGATCCCAATTTACCAACAACTTAAATGTTATCTTAAGATTTATTAAAAGCGAAAAAGTTTTGATCAGTGAAAAGAAGCGTAAGATCGAAAGCACTTTTAAGACAGATTTTTAAAACCACAATAGTATGCATTCTCAGAACGTTTGTGACGTTCTGTTAGATGTTAAGCCAACAAGGGAAGTATGAGTCACCAACTTGGACGAAAGTTGTGTCATTCTTACGTTCTTGCCTCCAGAAGTAAAACAATTTAGCATCTACTCTTTGCAGCTCAAGGATTTTCGAGACACGGACGGATATCGGCAATTACGAAAGAGTACAAGGGGAAGAAAAAGGAGTTAAGGTAATGTTCCTAACTGATGAAGAGTGCTAAACACAATGTTAGAGAAAAGTAGATAATATGTTAATAACAGGAACTAACTCCTTGCATGGTAGTGGGGGATAAAGTAGAAGGCATGGGCAGGTCCTAGAGTAGCAGTTCCCGAGGCGCTCAACCAAGGCGAATTCCATCTCTAACTATGCAATGCTTTTGGGCATGATTATCCTGAAAATAAAAATTATATCTGGGACATTTGAATTAATTAGTCTATATTTTGGGGTTGATTACAGTTAAAAATGAGAATTTTTTAACGCATAATCACATCATTCTTTTTTCGGCCAAGAAAGAAATTATCCTACTTTCCTTAAATACATATTCAAAAAGTCCCCGACGTATTGTTGTCCATGCATGCAAAGCTATATACAAAGACAGTAACACCTAGATGCGACTTTTGTTGTCTATATGTTTTTTCTATTGGATATTTTTCAATTTGTTTCTATATGGAAATTATAAGAATCCCTTTAATGGATGAAAAGTGAATGATGCGATATTACGACAACAATTTACGTTAGCGACTGTGGTTAAACCCCAAAATATGGGATGATTAACTCGAGTAGTTCTCCAGATATAATTTTTTATTTTCAGGAAGATTATTGTGGGACTTACACTGTCTTTATCAGCTTAACTATTATTACGATTAATAAATTTAACATCCACGTTACTATTATTACCACGTAATTATTATTATATTTATTCTTTCGTGTAGTCGACATTCGTCCATATTTCGAAAACGGTTGAGTTGCGACCATTAGCTAAATTGACATTTTTACTCCCGCGGCTAAACCTTTCAAATGTCACCACTTTTGTAACAATTTGTGATTTACACATCTTTCATTTCCCTCGTAGGTTTCATCACTTCATGAATTATCGAATTAGTGATATTTGAAATTGGTGAATCGCACAAAAACCTATTTTTGCGGAGTTGAATCACATTTCAATGTCTCACTGTCACATCACAGAAAAATTGTGTTTGTAAAGATAACCTTAATTTATTTGTTCTTAAACTTTATTTAATCTTCAAAATTGCTTGCGTTTTTCAAAAATTTCATCAATGGAAATGTATTTGTTGTTCGGATTGTACCCAATTCATATTATTGATTTTATTAGACGTCTCGCCGGCTAATTTTTAACGATAGCGTTTGCAATTAGATTAAGCGATTAAGTAACTAATTGAAATTGATTAGGTAATTAAATAACCTTTAATGCTACTCAAAGTAAAACTTTCCTACAGTGATTAGTTTCGCATTTGCCAATTTAATCGAATTAATGATGTTTAAATTATTCGTAGCTAAATGTAAACCTCCAAAAAATGAACTAATAATGTTAGGAAATTAATTAAGGAGCAATTCTTCTTTTAATTGTGTTTATTTAAAATTTATTCTCGGCCTGTGAAGGTTAATTTGCAAATTGAAATGATTCCACGCTTATACCTTCCTCAAATATCTCTTTATTATGGATTAACTCTTCATTATATCACGAAGAATGCTTTTATTTCTAGATCTTGTTTAAAAATTGCCTTCCGGCATGCGAGAGGAGTTTTTAAATAAAATTATACAGTTTCACTCCAGTTCTCTCTCTCTTTATTACTGTTGCCATACTGAAATATATACTTGTTAGCAAAAACTATTGAATAAACCGAAAATCCTTTGTTCATGGTCGGAAATTTCTTCTTGGAAATGGGTTTACTGTTTCATATAACACTTGGCGTTTTATGAAATAATATAATTACATAAAATAAGTTATTTCTCATAAATGAAGCAATATGAAAGAATATTGAATTAAGAATAAAAAAAATCGCACATTTGAAATAAACCAAACTCAAACAGGGTAACCAACATAAGGAAACGTAGATAATGGTAGTATGATTATGCTATAAGAAATCTCTCCACAAAATTTTTCACCTTTCAAAATTTATATTCATGAAAATGAACCGTAAAATGAGATTGCCAGAATCTTATAAGACGCCAATGGTCAGTTACAACTCTCATTTTGTTTCAACTCAATGTTTCCAAATGTAAATTTTCATTTTCTTTCAGAGAACTATTCTTGATAACGTTGTACTGACTAATTGCATCGTGATTTTTCTGTAATGATTTGAAGGATATAATGCTTCACATTTCTTATGTTATTCAGGCATCAACCTTTGACTGGTCTTTAAGTTATTATGTAAAATTACGTCTGCATGGCGCCTACTTTTTCAGTTATAAACAGTATAGTAGGGGGGGGGTAGAATGGAAGTGTATACTATCGTAAGTATCAGAAAAGCTGCAATTTTTTTTTTTTAAAGAGTCATGAGAAAGTTAAGTATTATCGCGAAATGGTAGCGAAACTACTGATTGAGGGGGGGAAAAAACTGGAAGGCACTTGCCCCCTTGCCCTCTGCCAAATTACGCCTATGTCTTCAACCTCCGTTTTAATTTCGACTTCATTTAATAATTCCCACTATCAATAGAGAACGTATTTCTTATACAATCACAATCCAGTCAATGCCTGAGAAAAGAGGAGATATTTGTGGATCTGAAATGAGTCAATGAGCTTCTTCTCAACACTCAAAGCTAAGCTTTATTACTAACCTTATCGACGTGATTTTCATATCTATCGGAATCCAAGATAACCTCTAAAATACGAAAAAAGAAAGTTTTACAATATACATTTTAAACGATTATATAGAGTATACTTTAAACGTTTTCGCGATCTGTAGATTTTAAACTGCAAAAAATGAAACGAAACTCCATACAAAATATAAAAGTTTAATTCGAAGTTCTATTTCCTACATAACTAACGCTGAAAAATTGGTAATTTAGAATTAGCCTCTAGTTCACATACAGTAGCCAGCAATTTTAAAATTTATATTCTTTGCAAAAAATTGACCCGGTACTTTTAAAAATTTTTTTTAAATTAAAATAAAACATGTAGACGTGGACTTTTGTTTCTGAATTTAACAGAAAATATAAAAAGTTAGGTATATAAATTTTAACCCAAACCGGGAGAAAATTAAAGTTTCTTACAGACTTTCGCAATTTATTCTAACCTAAGGCAATTGCTCCCAGGCGTCCTACGACAAAATGTTGGAAGCAGGTCAAATCCCCACAATAAAATCTTAGAAAACGCTGCAGAATGCTCTGTTACATGGACCGTGCAATGCGGAGAAAGGTTCATTATTGTCTTTTTAATTAACTTCACCTAGTTGTACCTCTTTTTTTTTCATTACGAGGAAACAAAACAACCAGCAAAACTGCCTCCTCAGCAATTAGTGAAAATTACTTCAACAATTTGGCCCCAATACAAGCCTAAAGAGGTTTATTACAGCTCCACGAAATATATAACCCAGGCCAGAAACACACATTACTAACACTCCTCAATTTTAAACGGGAAGACTAGTGGTATTATTCATGTTGTCAGGTAATCTTTGATGCGTGTTCAATTATCTCACCACCCCATTCTGATAATAATGTTTTAGAAACTACCTTTATAATATACGCAAGTAATTCATCAAATGAACAAACGAGATCGAGTATTAAAAGCTTTTGTTAATGAAGAATACTATTCTGTTTAAGGAAGCAAGAAGGCATTATATATTAATCTTTTTAACGGTTTTAGTTTTCCCTGTCCGCCATTAGTGAGCTTTTAAAATAATTGAATTTAGAACACTCAGGAGATTTAATAAAAATAATTTAAATTGCATGGAGTACTTAAAATATTTCGAAAATGGATGCACTTAAGTTAGAGTAAATTCATTGAATTCTGGCTATTAGAATGTAAAGATTGGTATGCACTGTATGTATCTAAATCGGCATGAATTTATCTATATGAAATTAAATTATTTTTAAAAGGTTTTAAATTTGGAGAACGATTTTCCTTAAGTTAGGAATTGTATTTTGCTTAAATGCTACATTTTGACAATTTGCAAGCAAATAAGACGAAAAGCTTATGTTCTCAACAAACCTTTTTGGAATTCCCAGCATGATATCTGTTTTTGACGTTACTTTTAAATTCCTTTTATTTTCGTTTTATTCTTTTTAACGCAAATCGCGCAAAGTAATTCGGGACATGCGCGTTCTTTTTACAATCACAGTCTAACTTCTATTTAACGATCTCCGATTTGACAAAATCCACGATTTCACGATCGCTTTATTGGTCCGGACTGAGCTACATCAGTGGTTCCCAACTGATAGTCCGTGGACCACTGGTGGTCAGCGAAGGAGTCTCAAATAATCGGCGAGACGAGTCATTGGGTATTTAAAAATTAAAAATTATAAAATTATTATTGAATATTATTAATAATAATGTTTATTTGTCACAAGGGTTACATATTGCATACAGTCTTGAATCTCAATTTAAGTATAACGAATTTCACATAGTTTAGAACACACAACACAATTTGAATTTCCCCGTGACGGGTCCCCAGTAAAAATTATAAAATTTAATAATATAATAAAATAATTACATAATTTAATTTAAATATATAAATGAAACTGATGGTATATTTTAATCTTGTATCTTTTCAATGTTAAATTTTCATTCAAGGGGGGGGGGGGCGACCGCCAACCTACTCCCCTAAATCCACCCTTGAACTCGTGACAATTTTTCAAAGTGGGCCGCGGGTACAATTACAGTGGAAAGGTGGTCCACGGTTTAAATCGAGTTGGGAAACACTGAGTTACATTGAGGACATCATTATATTTTCCTCGAATTAATGTTCTCATTCTCCGATTCAACGATATATTTCCTCGATTAGCCTGTAGCTACAAGCAGAATCTCAGAAAATCAACTGACGTCAGGAAACCCTGGTAGTACTGCCAAATTCTAGGGTTAAAAAGAACTCCAGAGATGTCAGGGCGGTATCAAGCGCACTCTCGTCGATCCTTTAACTAGGCTGCTATTGGAGTTACGGTTATGATATCCTGTATTCAGAGATATACGTAGGAAACTTGAAATGCCGCATATCAGGTCTTATCGGTGAGAGCCCGGAGCCCCCTCATCCCTTTTCTAAGCTGCTACTAGAGCTACGACTATGATATTCCGTATTCAGAACGTATAAGTGAGGACACTTGAAATGTTGCACGTCAGGGCCGTGCAGGGGGCTCGTAACCGTATCATAGTTGTAGCTCCAATAACAGCCTTGAAAAAGGATGGGGCTCCGACGCCCCGATACGGCCCTGACATGCAACATTTCAAGTGCCTTCACGTACTCTTTCTTAATACGGAATATCCTAACCGTAGCTGTCCAATAGTAGCCTAGAAAAAGGTTCAGGCGCCCCGATACCACCTGAAATGTCTGGATATTTTTTAACCCTAAAATTTGGCAATACTACCTGAACGGATGTTGGCCGTTATCTGAAAGAAACACAAGCCGAATTTCGGGTCATGGCATTTTTGAAATGGCCACAACGCGTTGTGGTCGTTTTTTCGCTGATTAAGCGTTTTTGTATTCGATCACGCAATATATATATACAAATACTCACAGCCATTCTCTACCAAGAATACCGGCACTCGACGGATCGCCGTTGTAAAGCGTCATCGGTAGTGGTCACTCCGCAGTGGGTGACACGTAAGTCCTTTCTTAGCCACTGCCTCCTGAATTTAGTGGGTAAATTTATTAGGTAGTGGCTTGGCGCAGAACTTTGGCTGTGGTGACCGAAGTCCGGATTCTTCGTAAAACTGTAGATCCAGCTTGACAACCCGTCTGGCCAACGTGGTGAGAGTAAGGCTGCTTCCTCTGTATTTCTTCCATCGTACTACATGTGTGATAACAGAGATACCTCTATCCTGCAGTAAATTGAAAATAGTTGTGGATGATGATAATGATGATGATATATATATATTTAAGAAATAAAGTAAACTACATAAAAGTTTTCATATGTTTATTTAACAAAAGCTTCAATACCATCAATCATAGTAGACTTTTATATTAACTATTTGCAGGCATTCGAGGCAAGGCAAACAAATTAATTGAGAATTGTTTAACTAATAGATGGCAGTCGGTTCATCTTGGCTCACATCTCTCTCTCTCTCCCTCTCTCGTATTTTACGATGTGGGATTCCCCAGGGTTCCACCTTGGGACCTTTTTTTATTTAAATTTTATATAAACGATATTTTTCTACTTGAAACATCATCCAGAACTATTTGTTTTACGGATGACACATTAATTACATGGATCGCGAAAAAACATTAAACATTACATCATATTGTATACCATCAATTATCTTTCTTCATTAATTATTTCTCCCAAAACTTTCTTACACTTAACTCCTCAAAAATAAAGATTCTTCTATTCTTTAATAAAAGAATCATCCCAATTATATGATATTTTCTGTCAATAATGATTTGGTACCATTATCAACAAATAATAATTTCCTGGGGGTTAACCTGCAATCCGATTTGAAATGGAATAACCATATACAATACGTTTGTACTAAGATAGGACGTCATATTGGTATCATTAGAAAAATCTGTCACTTTTTACCTGTGCAAATAATTATTTCCCTTTATTACTCACTACTATGTTCACATCTTACTTATTGCACCCCAGTGTGGCGTTTTACTACAATAAATAATATTCATCGAATTAACAAACCATAAAAAAAAATATTGGCGACTTCGTTTGCCAAATCAATAATGTTATTCTTCAAATCATATTCTTGAGCTACTGAGAAGAGTTAATCTACTCAATTTTGATTTAATTCAAAAATTCAGAATTATTTTACTGATGTTCAATCGTATTTAATTTAATAAATTTATTGATTTCATACCCATCCATACCTCTAATAACCGATATTCAACTTCTCGCAATTCCTGTCTTCTTCCTCTAACATGCGGTATTGAGCTTGGTCGAATATGCATGGGTTATGCTTATTCAAAGTTGTGGAACGTGTTACCAGATAATATTAAGAACCTTAATTCTATTTCAACATTTAAAAAAGAGTCGCGAAATTTTTTGTTAGTCCCTTAACTGGGTGTTTTGTGATGTATTAATTTATTTTAATTTTAAATTTATTTTTACTTGTTTCAAATTTTATTATATGTATGTGTGATATAGGCTTTGCCAAACCTCATGTTCTTTTCCCGTATCATCCAATCATATTACGATAATACTCAATATCATCCATGTATAATACACATATATATATATATATATATATATGGTATTTTGTAATTTTGCCAAATAAATTGAATTAAATATAATTTAAGCAATGTAAATGAGAGTAAAAGATGAAGAGAGCACTTTATTTTTATTTTGAATTATTTATCGCAAATTTTTGTCTTCGTAAACGAATTTCAGCAGAACGTTCTGATTAAATTTATATTGAGTAGTGTTATATATTAATATTATACATTTATACTATGTAGTGTTACGTCACCAACCAATTTATTTATCATCTTCATATTAAAGCAACGAATTTCAATTAAGTAAATTTTCGCATATATATCACTCAGTAAAAAAAGTGAATTACCGAAATATAATTTGAAACGTTGAAAGGATATAATGTAAAAATAGTTGGTTAGTTGAATTTTTATGGCGCAAGGTCGTCATTGGTGGTCCTGCATCAAATAATGTGAGACCATGCATATGGTTTTAACATGAAAATAAATTAAATCTACAATGGTAGCAAAAATAATAAAAGTACATTGGAACGAAACGATGTAATAAAACTGGATGAGATTTTGAAAACCAATATCACATGAAAAAGTAAATTGATTTTATGATTAAAGGAAGGGCATAAATCTTTCAAAAAGGTTAAATCATTTCGGTTAAAATGAAAAAAATTGAAAAAAAATTGAAACTTTTTAAAATATACTAGAATAAATGTGCAAAGTTTTTCTGCAAGCCGTCATGATTATATCCTTATGGAGCATACAGGTAACTTTAATTAAGGTAACGCAGTTTTGTATATTTTATTAATCCCTTGAAGTTCATATTTTATTAACAGACTCCTGGGTGAGTTCCATAATTAGTAAAATTTTCTACCGGGCAGCTTATTAAAAAATGCAGGAAAATAAGATTAAATTGGAGAATAGACAAGTAAAAATGTAAAATAAGCTTATGCAATAGTATGTATATTATATAAGATTATAATTTGTTTATATATAAGATTATAATTTGTTTTATATATAATATTATAACTTATTTATATATAATATTATAACTTATTTATATATAATATTATAACCCCATAAAATATTAAAATATATTTAAAAAAAGCTAGTGGTTGGTAGTGCATAAAATAAAACATGAAGGTAAATGAAAATAAATTATTTATGAAAGGAACTAAAGTAAAAAGCAATATAAATTCACAGAAAAATAGAAGCACAAATGGTAAGCTCCAGTTTTACAGCGTAAATACTTCGACGGTTACGCTTCGTGGGGACCTACAGTTTTCTAAACAGTCAAAACCTGTCATTGCCCAGGGAACAAACAGCCGAAACAGTGAACATTTAGTTGGTAAAACACAAAAAAGAAAAATATCAAAGAAGGAAAAAGAAGAGAAAAGTGTTACTAGCTCAGTCTATTTTATTATTTGTAAACTAATGTATTGTTTATCACGTGAATTGTAACAAATATGCAAGAATTCTGCATTTATTACCCAGGGCCCAGTGCCGTATTTCCCAATAGGCTTTACTAGGCTATAAACTAGGGCGGCAAAATTTTGTGTATTAAATTCTTAAATTTTTAACAAAATCAATACTCTACATAATATAATCAGATGTTTTGCCGAAAAGAAGGCCAGATGTGATGCTTTCCATTTAAATACCGGTGTTCGATAGGCTTTTATTTTTTGCTAAAATTAAAATTTATTTCAATAAAATTGAATTTGATTTATTATATACCAAGAAGAAAACATTTCAGTATAGTATTTAAACAAATTGAACACTACGCAGATTAAATTAAACAACAATATAAACCAACGTTTATTGGCGTAGTGATACCAGCGTCAATGTTATGGCGTGATTAGATGGTAAAACGTTCAAAAGAAAAATATTTCCATTGTTTATATTGTTTTTCATTTTTATATTGTTGTTTAATTTAATCTGCGTAGTGTTCGATTTATTTAAATACATATGCTGCAACGGGCATTTCGATCAATTTAATACCGGTCCTTTCTTAATTTGGTTTAAAAAGTAGTTTATACACCATTCTGCGAAATGACCAGCATCAGTAAATAGTCTTTATATACGTTCGTAAAGAGATTATATATTGTCCTTCGTAGCTCAGTGGGTAGAGCCTCCGCCCGGCAAGTGGAAGGTCGTGGGTTCAGGTCCCACCGAACGCAGAAATATTTATTTTCTTTCGAACGTTTCACCATCTAATCACGCCATAACATCGGCGCTGGTATCACTACGCCAATAAACGTTGATTTATATTATTGTTTAATTTAATAAAGGTTAATATTGCTTAATGTTTGTCAATAAAAATTTTTTGGCGTGCATTGAATGTTACACTTTTTATGTTCCTATCACTGGTTGGGGGGGGGGACGGAACTGATAGGAAGGGACGGCAAAAAGTAGCCTAGGGGCGGCAAAATGGTAAATCCGCCCATGCCAGTAGTAGAAAATGCTGTAATAGAAATTTGTCTAAAATGCACACGCATCACATGTTGCTTCTTAATTTTCTTGCTCTGGTTTTTCCAAATTTCTTTGGCATATTTTATATTATTTTAATATCCGTATTAAAATACCTGGTTTTCCTATATCCAAAAACTACTATTACCAGCAGTATTACCATTTCAGTCAACCTACGTATTAATTTAATGGCATTTATATTCACACTTCCTAATATACAGGGTGTTCGTAAACTCTCCTGACAAAATAAGAAGGGTGATAGTACTCCCATCAAGACGAACAATGTTTACTATGAAACCTTGGATCACTCAGAGTGACAGAAAGGGGTGACTTCGAAACGCGTCCACATGCACAAGTAGTTATTAGCAATACATGAAATGCACAAGATAAAGTACGTAGACGATCGTATTTGGTGTTTCTTATGAAATGTTTAAAAAATATTTGGGAATGCTGGGAGTTTTCCGAACTTGCTTTTTTCCATCACTATGAATGGAATGCGACCTTACGTTCCCTTGTAAGAATTGCCCGCCTTGATATGCACAATCACCCCTCTTATTTTATCAAAACGGTTTAAGAACACCCTATATGTTGTCGTCATTTGTATAGTTCGCTTTTTTTTTTCATGTCCTAAAAATTTTGCTTTTAAAAATAAATATTTCAAATATATTTCAGTGTATAATTTTTCGCAGATATTAAACCACGTCAAGAATAAATCTCTCAATTCACTTTTGTAATGAATACTTATTGTTTAAGTTTTATAGCAGAAGAATCATATGACACGGGGTCAACAATTTTCTGAGGGATTCAAAATATTTACGGCGAGAAAAAATCCAACCCTCGGATTACGGTGATCAATTAAGTGTTTTTCTTTTTTGTATTTTCAGAGTCGAACCTAGGTTAAAGGCAAGTCAGGCAAACACGTTATTTCTGTACTACCACAGAGCCTATGATGAATGCTGTTGCTATTCTAGCGAACAGATCATTAAAATAAATGTTCATTTATAAAGTCGTAATATCATCTGTTTTAAAGCTTAAAAAACTTAAATTTACATCAAATAATAATCTTAAATATAAATCAGAGCAACGTAGAGGTCTTGGACTTAAGCCCCCTTTCGTAGAGCGAAGAACGATGACCCCGAACCGTGAATTAAGATCGCGAACTGAAAACTAAGATCGCGGACCGCAAACA
>QLNU02014802.1:119085251-119097320 GCA_006491805.2 Dysdera silvatica | reverse complement strand
AACGTTAAATTTTCATTCAAGGAGACAATCGCTCCCGCCCCCATAAATCCGCCCCTGAATTCGTGACAATTTTCGAAGTGGTCTGCGGATAAAATTGAAGTGGAAAAGTGGTCCGCGGCTTAAATTGAGTTGGGAACCACTGGTCTAAAACTATAATCTTGAGCGAATATGGATAGTCGACTAATGCACTAAGCTGATTTTCTCCAACAAAATGCGATTTCAGTAAATTTAAACACCAAAATATATAACGGAAATGCCATGGGCGGCGACGGCATAAAACTATTGGGTGAGTAGTAAAGGGCGGACACAGGGGGAGGTCACAGGGGTCATGACCCCCAAAAATATATTTTTTCACTGTAAAAAATTCCAACTTTCATGATAAATGAAGGGTGTTATTCCAAGACCATGGCAAATTCTGTCCGTGACACCCCACTCCAAAATGAAAGTCTGCGTCCGCCATTACGGATAGCATACCAGTAAAAGGCGGGCGGTCAAGATTCCTCCCCTTCCGAATAGTTTTTGCCACCAATGCTTACTCATTAGCGCGATTGTACAAATTTTTTGCCTCCCCAGGAAAATTTCTGGTTAAAGCCTTGTTAACTATTTACGGGAATAAGACACCAATGAAGCAGTGTTTAAGTTAAATGTGCTTCTGCTTGATGACGTTCACTTTACCATAAAATTAATATTGTAGTTACATTTCTAGTTTCATTTTCGCATACAATGCTCCTTACTAAATTTCGTATTTATTATGCTGATGGTGTAGACAGTCCCTTTAATTTATGTCGTTGATAATGAGCTTACTGGACCAGAAAGGTCATTGAGTTTGCGAAATTAAAATAGAGTAGCTATAGTTATAGGTGTAACATTATTAAAAACGTTGCATTTGTAAGTTGCAATAACACGTCAGTGAAAACGTTGCTATGCCGAAAACAGCCCTGTATAATACAATCCAACAAAACGTATAATTACATCAAATAAATGACAAAGTGCATTTTTTTATTTCGTATTAAAATCGCTATTTCGAAAAACGCACTCCTTAGATTAATACAAAAAGAAAATATTTTAAATTTTGAACGACCTGTTATAAATTTTTGTTTGAAATTGGGGGACGTGGGACACTATTAACAACATTGGGGAGGGACGGGTCCCCCTTTCCCCCGCTAACGACGCCAGTGGAAATGCCATCCCCTGCTTGAGCCCCATGCCATTCATTCACCCTCTCCAAACACCTTAATTTGGACAGAATCATCCGCAGCTTTATCTTGGTCATGCACATTCTCCTGTTAGCTATAAATTCGGACCTCGAGATACTATCTAACAAGCATTTAGTGCTCCATTGTTTAGTTACAAAATTTCTTTGCTTATTATGGCCAAAACATTCTGTGTATTAATTAAAATAAAAGAAATAAATGATTGACACCACAAATGGATAATATCCCAGAAGTCCTGCTGCTGTTGAGATTGAAAAACTACACTTTTTGCATCAGTTATCTTCTTATACATGAATTCGCTTTAGATGTTACCTTCATCTGCTGTTACAATTTATCTTGCATATTATGTTATGTATGAATGTATCTTTTCCATTTATGACGAAAATATGCGCGGTTACGATTTGAGCTGGTTTCTCCATTTCGCAGTAGTTGGTCGAGACATGTGCCATAATTTCTATATTCTACTGGTATAAATATTTTCCAGTTTCAGTGAGAGAGTATTTCCGCATATATTTCAAATTTTTATTGCTGAAAAATACAAACAATACCTACCCAGCAATTGTACAAATGTAAATCAATGCATTTGATGAAAATAATCTTAAAATGTCTATTTATAAATCTCTGAAGTGTTAACTTATAAAACTATGGAAGGAATTTGTTTTCTATTAAAAACCGTTGAAGAAAGGGAAATTAATATCTCGTTCATAAAACGCAAAAATAAAATTTTAAATTCAATAAAAAGTAAGAAAATCGATTTAAAATCAATCACATGTAAAAAATAACTTAATATTATTTACTAATAAATGTAATTCTTGTAATTCTTAAACACATGATAATCAAAACCACTATGTCTATATCATCAATAGAAACACCAATTTTAAAACACTAGCAAATTTTATCGGTTTTTACTATTAACCTAAATGCAGTACTACTAATAATAAATGCAGAAGAAGCGCTCTCTTCGGAGCTGATCCGCTAGCACGGCTCCTCGAAACGATGCTGTAGGAGTAAGGTATTCTTTGGTAGGATGCTCTCTCTCTTTCTCTCGCAATATTTTCATATTGGTGAAATCATAAAAATAAAGAGAAAGCATGTAGATTAAAATATTTGAAGCAATACCACTAATATCGTACGTCATTGAATTGTGACTCCTATCCGAAATTAAAGATCTTTGACGGCACCAACACACTTCCGCGACTACTACTACTATTGCAAATTATACATAACGTTACAAAATATAATGCATAAATTTAATTATAAAAAATATATTATAAATGACTAATTATTGTATATGTTTGTATAACGGCAAATTTTCATCACATTTTTGTAAATCATTTAAAATGAAATATAATATATACATTTTATTTGTATTATTTAATATTAATTTATTTATAAGGGCATATTTCTATTCTCATATAGATATACTATGTGTATATCACGTTAGTAATATAATTAAAGTGTTTCAAATATATATTTTAGGGAACACTCGGCATTTTATCAAATAAAACGGAAATATTTGTTGAAATTAGGGCGAATTTCATTGTAGTAATCACTCTCACTAATGACTATCGAGGAGCACAGAGAAAACACCTTTATAAAAGAGAAAGGGGATAATGAAAATGAGTGTAATTTTAGGAAGAATTTTGCAGGACCTCAAACTCAGCCCGTTGTTAAACTTAATTATTTGTTTCATTAGAATGACGCTAATGGGAGAGTTTATTGTAATTTGTTTTTCCTTTAAAATTATTTGGTTCTTATAAATCTCTTATGCGTGTAATGACGGATTGGACCAATATATATATATATATATTCAGACTTTAAGCAGAGGGGCCAGTTCGAAAAATATGCAACAGTCTCTCCTTGGAGGTGTCGGCGGTTGTAGCGGCGCCTCCAACTGTACGGCTACTAGAACCAACACAGCCCAAAGTGCTTTGCAGCCTAGTATAGGTGCAACCACTAGGGCTGAAAGACCACGCCAGCGCATGTCATGGACAATAGATATGAACACCTACATCATGCGCACCTACTATACGATTACAAAGCTAGAAACAGACATGACAAATTACAGACCCACACTTCACGCCAAATTCGCACAACAATACCCACACCTGGACATCAGTATAGAAAGGATAACCTTTCAGAGCAGGAATATAGAAACCAGAAACCTCTTAGAGGAGCTTCTACTACAAAAGTTAAGAGACGAAGTTGCCAATAACCTAGCAAACACTCCAAATAGTGAGGCCAACCCAGAAGCACCAATTAGCCACCATCAGGTGCCTCAACACCCTGTACAAGATACTCACGGGGTGCATCTCTGAAAAAATAAGCCGGCACAGCGAAAGCAACAACTTACCTTTCGATTTTGAAAGAAGTGTAATGCACTGGTAATAATGATAGAAAATGAATAACGTAAATTTGGAAGAGGGATGCTATTTATGAATAACTAGAGATGAACTAGACCAATTCCAGATGAAAATGAGATAAGATACATTTCTAGTCGGACAGATTACAAGACACAAACATGAGAAATACCTAAGTAAAATAAAACAAAACCTTGGGACATTTATGTGGTTGAGGGGTTAGTTTTACACCAGACGTGTTCTTGAGTCATGAATTTCCTTACGTGTTGTTCCATGTTAAGCGTATTACAAATATCAACATGCATGTATAAACCTATAACATTTACATAACCACAGAAGGTTTTCGTAACGAGCACCCTGCAAATGGGTAAACCTGTTCTTAAGGTCGTAAAAAAATTCGCGGAAAAATATTCCTCCACAATAATATTCTTCCCTTACGGACAAATTTCTTAAACAAATGTTCGTTAATGGAAATATTTTACTATAATTTTCAACCATGTTCCGTGTGTTGTACATAAATTTATGAAATGTATACGATTATATCCATTATTCGCTGGTGACATATTGCGCCAAGATATTATTGTATATTCATCTACAAGGTTGGTTTTGGATATAAATACATATATATAATACAAATAGCCTTTTCTTACTTCTCGGGAAAATTTTCACGTTATATTTCTTCCTGTGCTTTACGTGAAAGATTTTGGTTGCCAAATATGCTAGTGAGAAAACTGTATAATAGAAACCTCACCAGGCCACTTACTCAGCCAAAGTCTGCAACAAATCCTTAAGGGTAAAATTGCATCGACGGGCTTCTCTTCAGCGAAAACAACCCAATGCGCTCAGGCACCCACAATCCATAACCAGGTTTCGCAGTAGCTAGTGATATTACTCTCCGAAGATTAGAACCGTCTTCCGAAATGAAAAAAGTAATCTTCTTAGAAGCGCCCGCGAACCCAAAGAAACATCTTTGTGCATACCAGTCTTCTGAAAAATAGTTTACTTATGAGCAGATTCCTTTGTTTCGAGGGCAAACACATTCCGCCTTATTATCTATATGGCCAAAAATAAGGCAACTTTTATTCGTTCCGCAAATCAACGTAATTCGTAAATGTTTCAGGTACTGCCACAGGGAGAAAAATGATCATAGCGAATCAAATTATTAATACGAACATAAAATCATACTTTTTCATTTCTAGGTTGCTATTATAAAGTAGTTATTAACTAATCTTTGGATATAAGTGTCGTTTTACCGGCCACGTAAGGTGCTTAAAAAGAATTTGGTGTTCGTAAAGGAAGAAAATGAAAAATATGTATGATGTACATGTAAATATAAATGCCAATTTTGTGAAACACACATATAAATGCCAATGTTAAGAAACCTATCCCTTTATTAAATATTAAAATTTGTTCCGGATATTATTTAAAATGCAATTAATGAAATTCGTAGATTGTATTTTTAATATGAGTTACATATCCTTCCTTTGTATTTTGAAATAATGGATGTACCCGGTATGGATAAAATTTTTTTGTGGCTCCAGAAAAAATACACTGGTTCACATATATCATACACTAAGCCCGTGCAATTATTTCTTTTCAATAAATCAGGAAATAAATTTTTATTATATCAATCCTGTATTGAATTAAAATACTTTTAAAATTTGAATGTACACCCAAATATTAAAAATAATAAAGGGTAACATAGAAGTTCTATTTATAATATGTAGTATATAATTTTCACATTAAAAATATCCTCCTTGCTCGTTTTTTCAGCAGAATTTTCAACTACTTCTTCATAATTTACATTATCTAAAACGCTCTTTCCCAAGCACAATCCAGCTAGTTAACATAGTTTTGTTCTACATGGGGAATTTTGGGATAATTATTTTCTCGTCTTCCAGAAACTAAAAATGAAATTTCTTCAGTTAAGTTTGAAGTGGGGTTCGATTCTCACAGTGCCGGCCCGCAAAGAAAAACGGATCCAAGACAGTTGGCCTTTTCGTCTATGCTATAATCCGATCATGGACGCGTCAGAAAGTTTCCATATAAGTTAATCACCATGTGAGATCGCTATCTTTGAATTGGAAGAGACTTTCTCTGACTCTGCGTAAAGGTGAGATGAAAGTGAGAATATGCATCATTGGAATTGGTCAATCTTGCCTATAGGGGTAAATGCTGGCAGCAGCTAAGTCTAGTACACAATCTTACGTACAACACATATTTAATAAAGATTACCTTACATTCATTTGGATAGATCTTACTTAATATAAAAGAGTTATTTTAGCCTGTACTATAATTATATGAAACAAAACTTCCTCAGAAAATTTTGTCTCTCAACAAATAATTTCAATAAACAAAAGAAAGAAAGGGTGAATTATCATGGTTATTTTACTAGATACGGATTATACAGTATAATCTGATTATCAAAAATGTTTGCTTTCGTTTCATGCAAAACGGGTAATAAAAGATGGAAGAAAATGGGAATGCGTTGTCCTTTGATCTTTGTTGAACAATGAATCATATCTGTCAGCAAAAAAGATAACAATGCTTCATTTTATTACGATATTTTTGATGTTTTGAATCTTGTTTTTATTGATGACACGTAAATCTTAAAATGCATTTTTTAGTCCTTCAGGTCTAGTGAAGTACTTTGTCTTATTTTTCGTTTATTTTTTATTCGAATATCGGGAAACAAAGGGTGCGTTCCGAAATGCAACTTTTAAGCTTTAAAACGACAGTTTAAGCTATTTTGATAGGTATGTGCGACTATATATATATATATATATATTATATGCGAATATGCAAGCCAAAAATATATGCCTGATATTTGAAAACTCGCCAAATTAGCTTCTCGTGTTTTATAATTTGAGAAGGCGCCATGTGCAAGTCCACACCTATTTCTATTCTTATTGACCTCTATTATTCTTTAATATTTTCCATTCAATTCTATTGCCTACTAATCTGGGGAGATACTATAAATCAAATTTTCTATGAATTACTATTCTCCAGAAAAATACCTTCGTCTTCTGTCTAATAAAACTGTTTTTTCTCAGATCTACAGAAATAGATCTCATAAAGCATGTATTACTAATCGGTCAACTTATTATTCACAAATCTGCTGGTTTTATGTTTAACGCTATGAAGAAGAATAAACACTCTAATCTAATGTCCCTACTTTCACCGGACCACATCTACAATACACGGAACTTGAATTACCTTATACCAGAATTTTCTAGAACAACTCTTGGTATAGCACGCGTGGGCTGTTTTGTTACTTGGTATGGAATCATATACCTCACACACACACACTCAAAATCTTAAATTCACTTCCCCTTTCTAAACACTCCCTTCAATCTCTTCTCCAATTGTTGTTTAATATTTATTTATCTGTTGTTCAACTTTCATGTCATGTAGCTTTGTTTTCCCCATCTCTTTACTTTGGGTATATGAGCTCTGTCAGATGCCTTGGTCTTTCGAATTGTTGCTTATTAGGTTGACAGTTTGTAATTAGATTTATGTTTCTACCTGAATAAAATTATTGTATTGTATAAGTGGTTTAACTAAGAGATACTTGACAATTTGATTTGCAATAATGTACTATGTCCATAATAAATCTAAAAGAAAATAAAGTTACCCACTTTAAGTCTTCATATTCCGATGAAAAATTTAATTTTTCTATTCTTATTTTCATTTTTATAATCCCATTTTTCCATTTTCCTTCATTGTTAGTTCCTCTCATTTCTTGTCTCTTTTCATTCCGACCATTGAGAATATTTTTGCATTGTGGTAAGGAAATGTTCAGTTATTGTATTTAATCTGCATTCCAACAAAATCAATTTTTCACAAGCTTATATTACTTTTAATACAAACACATATATACTAATTCATTATTTCTTAAAAGAAAATAACATTGAATGAGAGAACGCCCATGTATCTCACAGATAAGCACCTAATCTTAAATCCAAAGTAGATTTGTGTTGTTCTCACATCGGAAAGCAATTAACGTATATTACTGAATAATGAATGAAATGAATTTACATTAATTTGCTGTTTATGTTAAAACATGAATATTCACTGACAGTGAGCCGTGTATTCATTGCATCTCTAAAATTAAAATAAAAATCATACAAAATTTGTGAGCTTTTAAAACGTAAGTATTGTTTTGAAAATATACAAGAGGAGTTGGGAAAATTAATTAGAGCCTCCTTCGCTTATTATATACCACTCACTGTATACGGTACTGACAAAGACAGATTTAGGTCATATGGCGCCTGGTATAAACCAAACTTGTGGTGCTCCCCCCACTATTTAGATATTATTTTCTAAATTATTCTTTTTGACGCATTTTTTTTATTTCTAGAGCTCTCCTCTACAGGATACTAAATCTTATCACAAAAATACTGAATATTATTACGAGACTGAAAGCCACGATATCAGTTAAAATTTCCTTACGATATAACATGTAACCAAATTACAAGTACTTTTCTGATGAGATAACAATTTAAGTCTTATAAGAGTTCCAATAAGGTGGGGTGTCCCCTTTATAGTTAAATACGTTTACTCATGAATTGAAAAAGAACAACTTCTTTGGCGTAGTTTTAAAATTTTCAATAATAAAAATCGACGTACGTTTCGGACGGACTTTGGCCGTCCTCCTCAGGAACGTAAATGATGACGAAATTAAACAGCATGGAAATGTTGCCATGTTTACAGTTCTATTTACGCAATGATAGCTCCGTCTGTTGGTGACAAAAGGAAAGTGAGAGGAGTTGAAGAGAAATTTGGTGCTTAGAGAACAGAAATTTTTTCCACGCCTGGCTGAAACTCGGAGTCGTCATGCGTGCATTAACTTTATTAACAGCGTTAAGATTTATGAAACAGGCTTCCAAAACGTCCAATTCGATTGGAGACCTCGGTTGGTGGATGATCCAAGTGTCTTTGAATTTGAGTTGGTGGTTTTTGCCCATCACTGAACTGGAGTGGAGGATATGTTAAATTCATCCTTTGAAACGTAACGTTGATGCTCTTTAATTCTGTGAAGTAGAGCAGGTTGTTTGGACAATATAGGATAGGTAATATTGGCAAAATATTTAGTATACTCTTGAGCGTTATAGAGTAGGGAGTTCATCTTTAAAGCACCAAACCTATGTTCGCAACAAAGAACTTCAAAAATCGGCCGCAGCTGAACACGGTTGGGATTCTGGACACGAGTTTGACTTCTTGAAGGCCAAACCCATCACCAAAGTTAATTCAACCTCAGATTTGGACTTTTTTTGAAGGTTTGCATATCTTTACGAACGGAGATAAAATTGTTAACTTTCCATCTGGCAATTGTTTCCTTCCTAACGTTTTTAAAATGCTTTTATCCGGGTGACGAGAGATGGCAGCATGGGTTCCAAGTTTTGAAGTGTCGAGATTGAATCATCTGAGTGAACTCATGCCGTTCTCAACACAGACTTCCGTCAATTTTGAGAAAGTACGGGTATCGACTCCGAAACGGTTGTCAGCCGTTTACATTAAATTTAACTGTGTTTGTCCTATTTTTTATTGCTCATCAAAGTTTACCCATTTTGATGCAGTTTATACTTTTCAAATTTATTACTTGTAGTGTCCTATAGTTGCTTTGTTGGAAAAAGGCTTCTTCACGTTTTTGCAGAATGACTTAAACACATTGGAGTGAAGTATAATTTTATGAGGATTGAGTTTAGCGAGTTTATTAAAAAATCAAATAAGGTTTAGAACGTAGAATTTTAAAAATTCAATGAAGTACATTTTAATAAAACGTTTTAAAACTTCGCAGTCATTAGGCCATTTTGGCGTTCACCTTGGCTTGGTCCCCGGTAAAACTGTACCAGTCATACCGTCATTAATCGACTACTGAATAGGCTACTTGACGATCGTGTGCATCTATAGATTGCATAGTTTTTCTATGAATTAAAACTTTACATTTTATTCATTTACGTTTATGTGATCTTATTTCTTTCCCTGATTGAAATACAATCACCATTCGAATGATAACCTTACAAATATGCAAAAATTTACAAAGAGATTTTGGTGCGTTGATTCGCGAGATTTGATAATGACTAACGCTTTGTTTATTTGTATATTTTAGACAATCCCCGCGTGTGATTTCCAGTGTTTCTTTATTAATTCAAAATTCACCGTTACTATTAATTTTCGGCATTAATGTATCTATTTATGGTTCGATGAAAAAATAATGGCGTCTCCAACTTAATCCCTTTTGGATTCACGAAAATCTTTTATTATGTAATTGCATTTTTTCTGCCATCATTAAGTGAATAACCCGACCGTTTATGGTAAAATATAGAGAAACTAATTAATATGTTAATTAAGACTTTTGACCTTCCTTTTGTTCCCCAATTCTGCGGCCAATGTTAGACTCCGGTTTTTCATATTTTACAAGAAAACAGCTTGTAGTTGAAGCATCATATTTTTAATTAGATTTTAATTCATTAGCGCAGGAAACATGTAAAAAAGTCTTTGAACACAAATTTGTGAAGAGAGGAAAAAACATCAAAGGAGCTTATTCAGAAACAATAAAAAAACTAATTTAAGGTCTCGTTTTTATTCTAAATTAATTGCTTCTTTTTTCCCCTCGATGAGTTTATCTCCGAAATAATATTTTTAAACTTCACGAGATGCGAATAAGTTATTAGTTCAGCTTAACTAATTAAAACAAAGCTGAACGCAAAACAAAAAGAATTGAAAATTACCTTTATTGCGCATTTGAATTTTGCAAATTTCTCACGTTGAGCATCAGCTCGTATGGGGCGTAACAGCAGCACAGTGATGCGAGTGTGGAAGCAGTGGGTTCAAGAAAACCAGACAACTCGGAAATCCGGGAGTGGACGCCGAAAGGTGACGTCAGCACGGGATGATAGACACCTGGTCCGCATGGCGGTGACGGACCGTTTTGCTTCATCTGGACAGTTGGCAGAACGTTGGTGCACTGCTACAGGTGTATCATTGTGTGCTTCATCAATTCGTCGGCGTCTACTGCACCGTGGACTGCGTGCAAGAGTTCCTTTATACAGGATCCTCCTGACGCAAAACCATCGGCGCCTGCGGCTACAATGGGCTCATGGACATAGAGACTGGCGTGCTGATTGGCAACAAGTGGTGTTTTCTGATGAATCCCGCTTTAATTTGGGGTACAGTGATGGCCGCATCCGTGTTAGACGCTATACCGGTGAACGCCACCTTCCGGAGTGCATTATCCAACATCATAGTGGACGAACCCCCCAGCGTTATGGTCTGGGGTGCAATTGCGTATCATGGACGATCTCAGCTGCTACGAATTGTGGGTAATCTTAACAGCAACCGGTACATCAATGAAGTTCTGGAGCCCGAAGTTGTTCCCTTCCTTCAAGGCATTCCCGGAGCTGTATTTCAACAGGACAATGCCCGCCCACATATTGCCAGGAATGTTCAAGACTTCTTTTCATCACAACAGATACAGCTTCTTCCTTGGCCTGCCTATTCGCCGGATATGTCGCCGATTGAACATGTGTGGGATTTCGTTGGTCGGCGTCTCGCTCGTGATCCTCGTCCCATAGCTACTACAGATGAACTTTGGGGTCGCATACAAGCAATCTGGAATGCTCTTCCTCAGGCACACATTCAACATCTGTTTGATTCCATGCCACGTCGTATAGCATCACTTATTGCAGCGCGTGGTGGCTTCACCAAATACTGATTTTCGACATGTAATATTGTTTTTTGCTTTGTAATTTTAATCGTTTATTTGTATCAACACAGGTCGTTTGTACATTAAATTTCATTCAATTCGGACGAGTCCTTCATGGTGTTGCAATTTTTACAAACATGAGTATATATCGTGCTTTCATAAATATACATGGCCGGTAGAAGTTCAGATAACGGAATTTATCTTGGCATAGATCCCATATAACGTTTTAACCTAATTCACGATAGATAGAGAGCGAGTCCGTCCTCCCAACTCAATCTGCACCTGTGATCCCAATGTTTCTATTACGATATCGATTCATGCTAAACCTTTCCTAGGGTCTCAAGCTACACCATGCTATCCAGGATAAATTGCAGTATTAATGTTACAGATATAATTACATTGAAATTATTATAATGACATGTGAAGTCCTGTATGAATACTAAATGACAAAAAAAAAGAATTTTTTTAGAATTTTACAAGCCGTAGAAATAACTAAAAGTGTTCAGCAAACATTAACTGAGATGACCCCATAGTAGTAGGAGGTTTAAAATATAATTGTCATTATCAAGTATTTCATATTTAATAATTTTTGAACATGTTTTAAAAATAGGAGAATATCAGATCATACCAAGTGAGCTTTCAAGAGGCTTTTTGTTATTTTCAACGTATTTCATTCAGTCATTTCTCTCTTGAAATAAAGAAAATATAGCAGGTATGCCCATTAGGATGAAGCGAAACAACAAAAGTTGTTCTATTAAATAGCACTAGTTGGCAAAAGTTGTCTATT
>QLNU02014802.1:119062958-119085151 GCA_006491805.2 Dysdera silvatica | reverse complement strand
GAAACCATTGCGCTGAATTGTAGAATCTACAATGAGCTTCAGTTAATCGCTTAGGTATCGTGAGAAGGTTAAAGTACGACATAGGTTCAATGCAGCATCCTTGATGGTTGGATTACATTTGATGTACAACCACATTGGAACATACACTTTCATGATAAAAGTTGTCAGCTCCTTTAAATTTTCAGATGAATCAGTAGTGTTGATGTAAAATCGAAGCACTCGGTTAGCGGTAGTAAGTTATCTTGCATGGGATAATTTTCCAGGACTTTGTGCCGCCAGATTCGTCTAGGCGTCACCCTATCACGGGGGCCGTTAGCGGGGGGACAGGGGGACTCGTCCCCCCAACGTTGGTGTTAAGGTTCCATATTCCCTTTCAATTTCAAACAAAATTCCTTCTACTGGAATATTATACCCCCCCCACTATTTTTATGCCGTCTGCGCCAATACATCCAATGAAACAGCTTTGATTACATCCCAGAGATTTGTTTGGTCTGTACTAAGACTTTCGGTGGCCTTTTTTTCGACGACTGGAAAATTTCCTTCAATTCGTTGAAAATCAATCGCTGGTAAATATTCAGAGTTAATTAAACTTTTGCCGATAGGTCCTGAGAATCCTTAAATACCCGTTGTTGTTCCATCCAGACGCTGTAACATATACGTTAGCGGAAGTTCGTTAGAGTGTAGTTGACATATTACCCATAATGTATAAATAATACCTACAGTTCTTCCCATATTAACAACGGTACCGTCATACCCCACAGCTAGAAGTTTTGATGTGCCGTTGTTTGTAGTAGTCAGAAAATCCCACAAAACTTCCTTGATATTTGGTGCTGTGCCAGATGCTTGAGAAACACACGCTACCAGGTTCTTGAATGATCGATATGTGCTCTTCCACTTCACACCTGCGATGGGAACTGCCATCTTAAATCTTCTCCATGACCAAAGTTTTGTCCTTTCTGCCATCAAAGTAAAGACCTTGAAGAGTAATTTCTTCTCCGAGCACTTGTTTTTGAAGATTTCGTCGCAATTTGCTTCGTTCTCTTGGAACTTTTTACATCGGTCTACGATAATCGATAAATCTTCTTCAGCTTTGCTTCTGCTGCTTAAATCGTGCAGTAATGTGGACGCCAGAGAGGCAGCAAATCTGACCGCAACTCTACATCTGTCACATGTTCATGCAAATGTTGCAAGCTTGGGTCTTCTTTAAGACGTAGATGATGTTAACGGCAACAGTTCGATCTATCAGATCTTTCTGCTAGGGTAATAACTTTGTCAGCGTCTGCTACGACTACATTTTCTTAGACTGCGTCTTCGTCGACTAAAACGTATGCGCCAGAAGTGTCTAATGATTCGCTGTAGGTTGCGGGTTTGCTTTTTTGTAATTTGCCAATTCGTGCTTCTTCTAAAGTTAGATCTCTTATCTTTCTTGAAGTTTTTTTCTTGAGTTGCTTGGTGGTTCGAAGATCTACGGAACCAATAGCCATTGCTCTAGCAGATCTCTGGTCACTTATAAAAGGCTGTTCTCTTAAGGGAATTTTCCATGATTTCGCACAACGTCAGTGTTTATACAAAGGGTGTTTACACATTTTTAGAACGATTTCGGAGCCATTTTTTTAATGTTTAAATTGTAAAGATTATTTTTTTAAATATTCCATCTGATAACCTTGTTTTTGAACTATAAGTCTGCATCATGTTTTCCATGATAGAAGGGCTTTTCGCAACATTTCCAGAGGTACTGCTTGTCATTGTTGTTCCACAACTTTCCAAAGTCCATCAATGGTAGTGGGTTTGCGCTTAGAGAGAGCTCTTTTCAGCGGACCAAAGGCACAATAGTTCATAGGAGAAACAACAGGGGACTTTTCAGGAATATGTTGAAAAATCTATATGCAATACTCATAACAACGTTCAATTTTTCAAGGAATGCAGTGGTAGTTTTCGAGGTATGACTGCTGGCTTTGTCTCATTGCAGTTTTATACTCTGAAAATTGTTGGAATAAAAAAAATGGAATTTCTTCTGTAAATATTGGATGCAAAAAATTCTCCTGATAATATGATGAGTTGATTTTAACCTTTTTTTCCAGTTTTTTTTATCTTTAATTTCCCATTGTAAGAGAAACCTGCGACAATCATAAAGCCTTTACTGAAGCTTTCTTTGCATTCTCGGAACCAAGTTTGGACATTTTTTTCTCCGCGCTTGTGATAGTAAATGGACCTTTTTTGTTACAGTTATTTAGGTAAACCCATGCTTCATCAAGGGTAACAACGTATTTCCATTTATCTCCTTCTAAGTAATTTTCATACAGGATTCTGCAACATGTCTTGCGTTGAGCCACATGTCTCGACAAAAGACGGTGAAGATTATGTTTTTTAGCTTTTTTAAGTTATAAATCTTGGTCTGTTATTTTATTTACTGTTGCTACAGAAGTATTTAAAGAATTTACAATTGATTTCTGCGCAACGGGATTTTCCTTTGTCACCAATGATCTCATTTTAGAAACATTTACAACTTGTTCGGGTATTCATTTGGAGTCCTCTTTTTATGTAGAAGTTTTGATTGACGGTCTTTCCCTTTTCAATTAATAATGTTGCTTATTTTGCACTTAGAAATCTTTATACCATGCGTTTCACAACGTTTTTTAATAATGGAATAAGAATATTTCTCTTCGGAAAGCGCAAAAACGTATCCTTCGATCCACAGCTTGTTTACAGGCGCCATTTTGAATGAAAAATGAATTTGAAAGTAGCAGACGATAATCTTAATTTGAAATAATAACATGTTGCCAGATCCATTTTCCCACAAAATATTTTCATTTTTTAATCCTCTATTGAAATCGTTCTAAAAATGTGTAAACACCCTCTGTAATCATTGCACTTACATGCAGCAATGTCAAAAAGTTCTTTTGCTTCTTTTTTGAAGGCTTGAATTTTATATTGAAAATTAACAGTGTCCTTGCAAATGTGGCAAGACTTCAGAAGATTCAGGTGTTTCTCATGCTCTCTCTTTATCAAGGAAATTATTTTGACACGATGAAGAACTGGGATTGAAGCTTTATTCCAAATTTCTTCAAGTTTAGCAGCAATCTCTTCATAAATTTTCCAGACTTTCGGTTTATATTGTCCTGCATTTTTCTTTTGTAGTCTGATCCAATTGTAATGCCGCAATATGTCTTCTCGCATCGGCAGAACGATACTAATGAGTTCTCTTGGATTACCAATAATAGGACAGTTAACTTGCTTTCTCGTATGTGACATTCTAATTTGGATAGAACGAAGATACACACTCCAAAGGCGATAAATGAAAATGAGTGGGTGGCAGCGAGTGTGAACTAATAGCACTAATGACATGTGGCCTGACGTCATAGTGGACTAAGGTCCTGTTCCGTGGAACTACTGTCGCCATCTTTCAACATCTTTGTAAATGAATGTCAGTCATATCGGTTATTAAAACTAATTTAGCGTCGAAACTATTACCGTAAAGTTCCGTTGATCCGCCCTCCCCGGAAAAGCGCCCCCCTCCTTTTGTCTCAATTTGAAATTCTGAAACATTCCGTGACCTTTCCCAAATATTTGAAATTGTTTACTTTATTGAATAAAATAAATTCATTGACAAAAAATATTGTTATTTTATCTCATAATGATGAACAGGAGCATTTTTCGCGATTTTCCATTATATTTGAGGGGAAGAATCAACGAAATTTTGCTAGTTTTTTTATGAGAAAATTCTCAAAGCCCCACCTCCCAACTTTTCCGTCATTTTTCGTTACATATGAGGGGGCAGGATCAACGGAAGTCTAATGTAATGAGAAAAATGACACGAGAACAAAATCGATCGAGACGATATCAAAATTTTGAAATTTACTGTAAAAATTGCAAAAATTGAAGGCTCTTGAGGGAATGAAGATAAAGTATGAAAATTATAAAAAATTCACCAGTATTTTACTGGTCAATAGACAACTTTTGACACCTAATGCTATTTAATTGTATAACTTTTTAAAATTGCACACTTTTTCTCTCCACCCTGATTCTCATTGTACCCTAAAAATGTAACTCCGAAAGAATAAAAATTTCTGGTTTAGTTAGAGGAAAATTATTATTTTACAAAACTTTTGTTACTGCTTGCTATACACAGGCTCTGTTTAGTTTGACGTAACCAAAATGTTTTCAGTGTGACTCTAGCCTGGAAAAACGGCATTGTTTCTTTATATCCCTACCAAATTTTGTGGTAGTAGGCCAATGGGCTCTAGTTCAAACTGTAGAGCGCGAGTGTAAAAAAAATTCCATTAGTATCACCTCTACTAAAATTATAAAATTCTGACTTAGAGGTTTTAAGAATACATCAATTAGTAATTTTCCTATCCCTGGTAAAGACGACATTAAATATGGAAAAACAACATATAATTTGAATTGCTAAATAACAGTGATATACTTTGGTGCAAATAAATCCAATTAGATGAACAGATTCTTTTGGACCCATAAGTTATGCAGAACTATAAAAGTTAACAGAAGTGTACATATAAGGAGCGTGTTTGATGTATCTCATAAGTGCAAAAGCCGCACAATGGGTTCAAAGACAACTTAACATTTTGCAAACACATGATGAGGAAACTGATGAGAAATTGTATAAAGAGCTAGATCCCTCAGCTATGCTTTACTGACTACGCGCCTTCTAACGGCCGCATATATCTTTTGGCCATCACCATTTCCGAACTATAACAACACTTAATCCGCTTACAAATTCAAATGCAATATTTCTTTTCATCCAGGAATTATTTACTTTCTTGCTCCTAACAAACAGGATGTTCCACTGAGTGAAAGTTTGCTATACGCTAATAAATTCCATTTCATTACCATTGTTCGCCATTCCTCTCGAGTCCCGGAATCATTGTATAAATAATTCTACTACTTAAGTATAATTTGTTACACGAAACGTGAATACTTACTAATGTAACGAAACAATGTCGCTTGTAAAGACATATCACAGCAAGTGGAGACATCCCTGGATACTTCTCTAATCTCGCTAGCCTGTTTCCCTCTTAGCCACCTGATCCCGAGATTCGATTAAGGAACTTCCCTCGGGCATTTCTGTAAGATATATTTTCAACCTCTTCTAGACGTTTGCTTCATTTTGCTCCATAGACAGTTTAATTAAATTTAGCTGAACCAAACCTTTCGTTGAGTATTGATATATCACTTACAAAGTGATAAAAGTGAGCTCTTGATCGAGGAAATTGACGCATAGAAAAATACGCTTAAATATTTAATTAGAATTTCACGTTTTACCCCGGTATTTAAAACTTTATCCTTTCCTCTCTCTTAACTTTATGACGTACATAATTATGTACACGCGCATAGATACACACATAGGAACATACATATTTCATTAATAAAGGATAGAAATTATCCTTTAAAAGATAAAAAAAAAAACCTTCATGTTTCCGAGTTCAAAATTTATTTTCGGATAGTTTAAATGAAACCACAAAAAATCCTCAAATTGAAATGAGAAAATTTAGCTACAGGAACAATTTTAAAAAAGGAGTAGATTTACAGAATTATAACCGTACTTCATATCGCTCAAACACTGTTCTCCAGTCAATATATGTTAAAAACAGATATTAATTATTATAATATTTGAAAAAACACCTCTTGGGCCTTCAAAGTAATTTCCCTCTAATATAATGCAGTTATGACAACGTTTATATAAGCCTTGGAAACTTCTAGAAATGTCCTACTTCAGTAATGCTCTTAGATTCTTGGTCACCGTGGTCCGGATGCGCACAATGCAGTTACGTAGCAATTCGAAACTCACGAATGAGCTCAAGTGGCTATGTGGTGGGGGCTAAGTGGCTTTAAAAAGATCGTGATGCGGACTTAGATAAAATGTGTTCTGAAACGCAATGAGGGGGTTTAGCCGCCTTTTCTACTCCACTTGGTGGTGGTGGATTGTGCAGAAAATTATATGGGAAGGGTGGCCGCCGAAATCAGAACTGTAATCCCAAATAGGTTTTAACGTCAAATACCTTGACGATCAATGGGCAAAAAGAGAATTGTCGATCTGTACCAGCGTACAGGGACGCATCGCTCGTACTGATGTTATCCAACGTCAACTGGGAACCATCCACGATCAATCCACCTCGAGGAGTGGTTGAAATAGATGGATGGCACGGAAAAACAACCCCGAGGCGACAGATTCTTCTAAAGGAGCGCACCGAACACCGTTGAGCGAGTGCAAATGCCGCGAAGCGTCAGGGAACGGGTTCTAACCAACCCTGCAACCAGAACAAACGAACCGCCATTCATCCCACAACAGACGGTGCCCCATCCACGAACTACGAAAGCTTTCCCAAAGCGCTCGACGTCTCGCGCAGACGGAGACTGTGACCGAACAGCCCGGAGCAGAATAAAGCACGACTACACGACCGAGGAGACAAAAACCGATTATCGAGAAAAAGGCGGATGCCGGGCCTAAAATAGCACGTACAAACATAGATCCTCCGCAGCAGTCCAGCGATCAATGGTCGATGTCTCAGTCACTCCTCCCAAACGAGCCGGAACCAAGACCAGCCAGACTCAGACCGCAAAAAAAAGATATCCATACGCCACCAGAGCTGAGAACGAACACACTACACTTGGTTGCACAACTCGGTACTTGATCTTGACCAATCAGACTTTTTTCTCATCCCAAAACTGAAATCTGCATTGAAAAGCACAAATTTTTCAACAATTCTCATGCCCAAGCAACTGTGACTAGGGAACTAAACAAATTACCGAAAGGGGACTTTTCTATAAGTTTCCAAGAGTTACATGAACGTTCTCAGAAGTGCGCTAGATAAGGAGGAGACTTCTTTGAAGGCCAATGAGGTATATATTTCCAAATATTTCACGCTGTCAGATTTTTGTGATACTTCCTGGCCGTTCCCAGTGGTTGTGAAAATTTCAACCAACTGAAGTCAGTACTTTTAATCGAAACGATTTTAACTTTTGTGGTATTTTACTTGATACTTTTAACCCTGCAACTATTGTTAAATTTTTATCTGATATCGGTATTTCCAATCTCATCTATATCCATTACTTCATAATTTCTAGCTTATTTATTCCATTTCTTACATTTGTGTAAGGCCAACGTCGTCCTTTTTTTAAACTGTGCATATCACTTCACTGTTCTTCAAGGGAAAAACGGATCTTGCTTTCCTTACACTACAGGAATTCAATCGACCAAAAGCAAAAGAATGCCAAGAACAGTGAGACTTCCATAACTCGAGATGAAGGGGAAAAGGGTTTTTACTCAGAGTTATCGCCTTTATCAGTCATCGATGTTGAAAGGGAATCCAAGAGGAATGAGAACCCCACTTCCGCACTTAGCAAGAACTTCAAGTTATCAAAGTTCGAGTTCCGGTGGTTCCGGTATATTCTATTAAACCTGAAGGAAACTGAAAAATGCATTTCAACTTTCCAGTGTTATCAATAAAAATTAGATTTGAAATGTCAAGAATATCGTAACAAAATGGAAAATTTGTATTTTTTTTTTTTTTGCCTGGGAATAAGATTTATTGTTCAACAAAGACGAAATTTGAAGCATCGACATTTTCATTCATTATTTGTTGCCTGTTTTGCATAGGGAGAATGCAAACATTTTTGACAATCGGATCGTCTTTTCTTTATCCGTATCGAATAAAAAGCGTATATTTATTATCTTTCACATTTTTCATCTGTTGTTTGTTTGAAAGGATTATTGAGCCAGATAATGATTATACATTTTAGAAAAAGTGCTCAGAATAAACAAGAACTGTCCTGATTCAGATCACCATATCAAACTACAGACTGGGATGTAGCAGTATAGCTACAGGAGCAATATTTCGCAATGAGGTTGGTCTTGGCTACACTTCGCGTCTGATATATCGCACCCTCGCAACGAAAGCGTTACAACTCAAAATATCCTGTTCTTCAGAAAACGCAAAAAAAACCTTCTGGTTACATTGAGAGATACTGTGTTCATGTAACGACATGTGCCAATTAACTGAAATCCGAATAATTTATGGCCTAACGTTTTGCAGGGTAGGATGCAGCATTTATTTCTACATCTGGTTGTAACATTCATTTGCACCGAGTTTTGAGTTGTACTACTTTCGTCGCGAGTGTGCGATATGGTCTTTTCCTATCATTATCTGTTAAATTTAGAAAACGCCCTGATGTGTGCTATATGTAACGAACGGATAAATAGTTTTTGCATGTTTTATCCATTTGTATAAATTTTAACAAAAAATGTTCATTTTTTAAATTTTAACAAAAAACGTTCATTTTTTAACCAAAACAAATGGAAAATTCATAGTGTTTTATACTGATTTTCCTAAAAAACACGAAATAATTTTTAATTTTTCAGATGTGAGCTTTTTGAAACTCTTTTGATTTTACTACATTTTTTCATTTCAATGCAATTGTAATATATTTTTAATCCTTATAGTTTTAATCTGTTTTCATTTTAAAACACATGCATGTTCTCACTTCGTTTGGCGCAGGACGACCCTTGTTTTCCTTGCGCCATAAAAATGCAATCAATTGCCTTGATTAAAATGTGGTATAATTTTCCTTTCTTCGTCACTTCTGGAATATGAATACAATTCAATTATGCACGTTTTTGCATTATTTACAACTTAATTTTCACGTTATTGTACGTGATATTGAGCACGATATCCAAAACTGTCTACGCATTCTGCTACTATATGTCTTTAAGATTTGTAGCATAGACATTGTTTGTTGCCATTTTTTTTATGGTAATAATGATATAATCAATTGTATTTATATAAATCGAACACTACGCAGATTAAATTAAACAACAATATAAATCAACGTTTATTGGCGGAGTGATACTGGCGCCGATGTCGTGACCTGCCGTGGTGAAATGTTCGAAAGAAAATAAATATTTCTATGTTCTGTGGGACCTTAACCCACAACCTTCCACTTGCCAGGCGGAGGCTCTACCATCTGAGCTACGAACGACAATATCTAATCCTTTACGAACGTATATAAAGACTATTTACTGAAGCCGGTTATTTCGCAGAATGGTGTAGTACATGGACTACTTAAACCAAATTACGAAAATATACGAAAGAAAATAAATCATTTATTTAAATACATGTGCTGTAACGGGCTTTTCGATCAATTTAATACCGGTCTCTTCGCAATTTGGTTTAAAAAGTAGTCCATGTACTACACCATTCTGCGAAATTATAGTCTTCAGTAAAGTCTTTATATACGTTCATAAGGGATTGGATATTGTTCGTAGCTCAGATGGTAAAGCCTCCACCAGGCAAGTGGAAGGTTGTAGGTTCAGGTCCCACCGAACGCAGAAATATTTATTTTCTTTCGAACGTTTCACCATCTAATCACGCCATAACATCGGCGCTGGTATCACTACGCCAATAAACGTTGATTGATATTGTTGTTTAATATAATCAATTGTGTTAAAACAAATGGAAATTGAGTGTTGCCACTGTGTTATGGTAAACTCGACACTTTTAGCTACATAGAAAATGTCAATTGCTCTTAATTCTTTTCTTTCAATTTGTTTGTCATGGTAGCACAAAGAGCATGAAAAGCCGGAGGGGGCTTTTTACGTTTTGTTCAGTAGTTTTTATTCTACCTTTTGGAGGGAACGGATGTCTGTTTTCTATTCAGCGGAAAGTTGGATGTTATCCGTTATTATTCATCAATAAATTTGTTTTTTATGCTGGGATTCTTTAATGCTATTCGTTGTTGTTATTCTAACCGCTATTCAGTACAATCCGCTATTGATTCAAGTAAGATACCCGCACTATTCATCGTCAGTTTCCGCCAGACATTAGTACTTGAAAAGTTGCATAGAAATTAATAAGTTCATCGAAATTGTTTTTCGCTTATGACAATACGTGACAAGATTCTTAAATTTTTTAGTAGTTAAATAATATATAACTATTTTAAGAACAAATTTTATATATGCGCGTCATATAAAATATATGTATAACATATTGAAAATAATATTAATTTTTTTTACCAATGTAAGTCAGATATGCATCGTAAAGTCTTCCACAAATTCATCAGTTGTCAACACGTGAGAAATTTATCTTTATCAACATTTCTCTGGTATAAATTATTTTTATTTCAAATCATCACTTATCATTCTAGCAGTAACTATAATTATTTATTCGAATAAGGCTATGGCAATTATATCGTAATATTAAGCGTAGTATTACAATGCTATTTAAATGGTTTAATCATATCGTTTCTGAATTTATCATTAGGACCAGCATAGGTAATAAATCCCACATAACATTTCAATAGGTATTTGCTGATGTGCTAATTGTATCAGCTACTCAATATTTATAAGCTTCGTGAGAAGTGATCCCATTAATTATTCATACCCGAAATTAAATTATACTCTACAGGAAGCTGAACAGGATGGACAGTTGTCAATGGAAACCAAGGCATCATTTTCGGAAATCCAATTCGCCTAAAATTGTGGTTATTTACACAAGGGAGACCTCAGCATGCAATTGATTCATAACCCAAACCTTATTACAACAGACCAGATATAGAGATAATATGTTGCTTAATTTACAATATTCGGGGTTTTTATGATATTTCAGTTTTGCAAAGCATTCGAAAAGAAAATATTGTTTGTAATGGAAAATGTCGATTTTAAAGCAAAGCCACTAAGCTATGAAATAGATAAAATATGGATAATATGTAGATAAAATGTGGAAAATAAAATTGATTTATACGATATTATAGTAGTTTGAACATTTTGGACATGAGCTGCAATAACCTACAAAAAAAACAATTTTTACCTCATAAAAGGAAAGCTTGAGTGCAAACGAGGCACTCGGAAGAAGGAGGAAGCCTTGGTTAAAAAATTTATTTGAAGAACAAGTGTAACACCGTTTCTCACAGCAAGGGACAAGGCAATAATCGCGAACATGATTGCTAACGTTCGCTAAGCGGACATGGCAAGTTAAAAAAGATTGTCTTAGTGTTACGGAATGTAAACAAACGTATTTTCTTCCTTTCTAAATTCATTTTATATATGACAGGAAAGAGAACCCAAAACTTTGAGTTAAGCTCTTCGAAAAATGAGTTTTCGATGCCTATAATGTCATATGCTGAAATTAAAATGACATCAGATATTGATATGACGCCACCCACCGGAATTACATGGCTAAGTGCAAAGCCGGAAATTATCAGTGATTGTAAACGTCATTATTGTCAGCATTTGGAATGTACTAAACTATCTTCCCCTTCCGTATGAAAAATTACATACTACATAAAAGAAATAAACGATGTCCCTATTTAAATGAGTGTGGCCAAAGCACATAAAATAACTAGACTTTATACAAACAACAAGCATATCGTGCAAGATGATGTGGCGTATCGCTACGCAAATAGGTTTTATAAGTAAACAAGAACGATTGTAAAAGTAATCATTGTCATCATTTGGGATGTATAAAACTATGTTAAAATTCCATATAATAAATTGATTACTGCGTACATGTAAGAAATATGGCCCTGCGGTGGCGCAGTGTGGTAACGCGTTCGCCTAGTGCGCCGTTAATCCGGGTTCGACTCCCAACAGTGTACAAAGAACGCTTACTCAGAGATCTCATAAAAGATCGCACTGCTCACTGTAGTCCGGGGTTTGGTTCCCTAGGCCATAAGAGGTTCGGATTCCTCGGAAAACAGTAGGTCCCGGCGCAGCATGACCATTGTAGTCTTTGAGCCGTAAAACCACAAAACAAACAAACATGTAAGAAATAAACAATGCCCCCGTTTAAATGTGTGTGGCGAAAGAACGTAAAAAGATCGAATTTATACAAACAATAAACATATTATGCAGGCAAGATAATGTGGCGTGGCATTACGCAGGTAAGCTTTATAAGTAAACAACAAAGTTTAAGCTTAAGAAAGGTTGAAAAGTTCACTTTCGAAGTGTGTTTCTGACAGACGGCAGTCTTTCTTCAAGAATTTAAAAACAAGAAAAAAATGAAATATTAGAATGTTGGAAATGCTGTTACTGCGTGATCAATCTGTCAACAGTTGTGCATGGAAGAATAATGTGAAAATTTAATTAGTTTGGAAATTTATCAAGCAAGGGTATATCTAATAAAGTTTTCACATTATTCACCCAAAACTGGTAACACAATCGTTACGCAATAACATCTTCAGTATTCTAATATCCCTCTTTTTCTTGAATTCCTGACGAAAGAACGCCAGATCCGACAGAAGCTTACGTCGAAATCAACTTTCAACCCGATGCGCCCATAACTTTATTTTTTACTAATAAACAGATACATTTTTACGAACAATAATGAAAATATAGCAAGAAAATTTATCTAACATAATTTACACTGATATTGAAACTGCAAAATATAGCTTTTAATTACCTTGCGATAAGTCAATGTATTAAAAATTAACAAAATGATGTAGCTACTATACAGGGTACCCCAGAAGGTCGTTGACAAACTTCTAGGGGTTGTAGGGAACACCAAATGAACCATATCGACAAATGGGACCCATGTCCGAAACGGAAGCGGTTTCGCAACAAAGTGAATTTAGGGTATACGCCCAACTCGCTGCTGAATAACCAATTACATCAATTAAAATATTTTTCAATACAGAATTTAAGTGATGCACGTAATAACACAGCAGCGACAAAAGTATCCGGAATTCCATTTTTGATCCGGATCTGTGTACCCCATAGTGAGAAATAAGCATAAAACTGCATTTTTTATCACACTGGGAATGAATTGTAAATTGCAAGTATATGCAGCAGGTAGACGACATGAAAATAAACAATTATTTAGTCGCTTTTTTCCTAAAATTAGCCATTTGGCCGCTACAGTAAATTTAGTGTTCGCATCCAACACGTTCAAGGTTACCACATACGGCAAAGTGCGCCATTTAAAGAATTTCTAAAATTATTTAATGCCAACGGACGGCAGCCTGTCGCTGTTTGGCGACTTGGTATTACCCCTAAGTGCTACTTCCCTTGTATAAACCTATGCACGTAGGAGAAGTATTGTCCCTAGACGATACTTGTCCTACATGCATATCTGTATAGGGGCACGTAGAGGCTCGATAAATCTGTTGCTGGCCCAATGGAAAACTACATAATATTCCATAGCAGTAAACCATGCCTCCCTCCCTCACCTAAAGCCGATCCTGACTGAAATATGTATTATGAATTATACATAGATTGTAATTAATTTATGTCAGTTTATATGTATTTCAATAATATTAAATAACTTCGACATTTTTATCGACACAGCTGAGATTTCTTTGACATTGTCAATATTCAAACAACAAAGTCAATGTCAGCGTTTATTGGCGTAGTGATACCGAGCGTGATTAGATGGTGAAACGTTCGAAAGAAAATAAATATTTCTGCCTTCGGTGTCACTCAAACCCACGATCTTCCACTGCCGGGCGGAGGCTCCCCACCTACTGAGCTACTGAAGCGACAATATATACTTTACGAACGTATATATATTGTTGCCAGTTGGCTTCCTGCAGAATGGTGTCGGTTCAGGCCCCACCGAAGGCAGAAATATTTATTTTCTTTCGAACGTTTCACCATCTAATCACGCCATACCATCGGCGTTGGTATCACTACGCCAATAAACGTTGATTGATTGACATTGTTGTTTGATTTAATCTGCGTAGTGTTCGATTTATATAAAATAAATACATATGCTGCAACGTGCATTTCGATCAATTTAATACCAGTCTCTTTGCAATTTGGTTTAAATAGTAGTCTATGTACTACACCATTCTGCGAAATAACTGGCAACAATATATATACGTTCGTAAAGAGAGTATACAGGCTCGTACACAAGTTTTAGACACAACACAAATTTGAGTATAACAAAATACTATTAAAACTGAAGAAGTAGGAACTTTAATATTACGAAGTATGAACACATGTAATATGCAAATTAAAAATTTGAGAACAGAAATCACATCAGTAGCGAACTTGCTGCAATATATAACTTAAAATAAGTAAAATATGTGGCACAAAAGTTTAGGCACAAACATAAATTTTAGCACTTGCATAAGGAAATGAACAATTTTAATAATCAATGTAGCCACCATTACTTCGTATTAGATTAAATACGCGGTCGTTCATTGAAAGCACAAGATTTTGAAAGGTTTCTGGTTCAAAATTAAACCACGCTTCTTCTATAGCCTTTTTAAGTTCTAAAACGGACGGATATTGCTTTCCATTGGCATACACAACATTCGTTAGTATGCCCCATACATTTTCGATGGGATTACAGTCAGGACTAAGAGCAGGCCAATCGAGAACTGTAATATTTTTAGCGCTCATCCATTCTTTTGTTGACCTGGATGTGTGGATGGACGCATTATCTTGTTGGAAAACCCAGTTTCGTCCACATAAAAGTTCGCCAAAAGGTAATAGGTGACTTTCAAGAGTTGCCTGGTATGCCTTGGAATCTTGTTTTCCATTCAAAAACGCCAAAGAAGTCTGTCCATTGAAGCTAAAGGCTCCCCAAACCATGACTGAACCTCCTCCTTGACGTCTGCTGAACCGACTTAAGGGGCGTTTTCGAAGATCGTGCCAGTAGTGCGAAAGGCCATCGGGACCATCTAAGTTCCACTTTTTTTCATCACTAAATAACACCTGCAGCCATTCGTCACTGTATGATATGTGCTGCCTTGCCCATTGTAGTCGTGCTTGTTTATGATGTAATTGCAAGCAGGGCTTGCGGCGCATTTTTGCATATCTCAAATGCCTGCATTCTACAATCCTTCTACGTATGGTTTCTCTTGACACTCGCATTGCTAACGTGTTTTTTATTTGATTTGCAGACAGGCTTTCATTTGAAGCCAATCTTCGTATTTGTCTATCATCCCGAATGCTGGTCACTCGAGGCCTCCCAGATCGTGATTTTGGTTGATACTGATCACCCCGGGATAACACTCGATAAATGCCTCGCTTTGAACGGTTCAATGCAACAGAAATTTGAGTAACAGATTTACCTTTAGTTTTCAGCCTCCAAATCTTCAAAATCTCGTCATTCGTAAATTGCTTTGACTTCGGCATCGTTCTAAGCATTCTAAATTATTTCAGGCCTTATATAACAACTCTGGGAAACGCCCCTTCGATCACTTGGGAACTTCGCGCCGTTAATTTGCATAAATCTGACATATGTGCCTAAACATTTGTGGCATGCAGATTCCAATATTACGGTGTTGGGATATTTTGTTTCAGTACTTTTGGTAATCTTTTAAGTTGCACAATTTATTATTGGTTCTAGGATTATTTAGATACAATATCGGCGAAGTTCAATGCAAATTCTCGCTTTTATTTATAATTTGCCTCTGTGTCTAAACTTTTGTGCAGGCTCGTATATTGTCCTTCGTAGCTCAGTGGGTAGAGCCTCCGCCCGGCAAGTGGAAGGTCGTGGGTTCAGGTCCCACCGAAGGCAGAAATATTTATTTTCTTTCGAACGTTTCACCATCTAATCACGCCATACCATCGGCGTTGGTATCACTACGCCAATAAACGTTGATTGATTGACATTGTTGTTTGATTTAATCTGCGTAGTGTTCGATTTATATAAAATAAATTGTCAATACTGTTTGACAGTTCGACCAATACAGTATGAGATATTCACTTATCAGTAATTACAACACTTCAAAATTTACAAACTTTACTTTCTGATCTGTCAGACCATGACAAACAAGTTTTACATAGGAAGTTGTGTCCGGAAAGGCGACCGTTAGAGGGCGATGTTCGCAGGCGTACTGGAGACGGGGAAGCGGGATCATTTCAGGTGAGGGCGTTGCAGGAGAAGGATGCATCGGTTCAGTAACAGTGAATTGGCAGATATGCATTACGTTTATGGCGCCGTGGATGGAAATGGACGTGCCGCCGTACGCATGTACCAAAAGCGCTTCCCAAACAGACGTCTGCCAAGTCGTTCATTGTTTGGACAATTGCACCGCAGATTATATGAGGCAGATGCTTTCCATGTATCCTCTCTCGTCAGCCATCAACGTACTACACGCTCACCTTTCATAGAAGAAGCTGTGTTACGGGAAATTGAGAGGAACCCGCAAATAAGTATAAGAGCAATCGAACGCGACCTTGGTGTGTCTCGCTCCAGCGTTATGCGTACATTGCACGAGGACAACCTACACCCGTACCACATTCAAAGAATACAGGCACTGGGCGCAGTCGATTATCCTCAACGTGTTGCATTCGCACGTTGGTATTTGGATACAAGTCTCTCACAACGGGCATTTCCATCGTCGATTCTATTTACTGATGAAGCGACTTTTTCACGAGACGGTATCCTCAACCTGCCTAACATGCATATGTGGGTGCACGACAACTCAAGAAGTGAATGTGCCCATGCAAGCCAACAGCGCTTTAGCACAAATGTGTGGGCTGGTATTATCGGTGACTTTTTAATTGGTCCTTGCGTATTACCTAAAAACGTGAACGGGGATACTTATAAGATTTTTTTAGAAGAGGTGTTGCCGAATTTGTTGGCTGAAGTTCCAGCAGCTTCAGGCTGACACCTTTGGTTTCTGGGCGCCCCCCATTCCCATTTCAGCACGAACGTGCCGGCCTACCTTGATTGGATCTATCCTCATCACTAGATTAGCAGTGGCGGACCAGTGGCATGACCACCACGATCCCCCGACCTCACACCCCTGCATTTCTTCCCGTGGGGATACATGAAGTCTCTGGTACACAACACACCTGTAACATCCGACTTCAACCTTGTCGCCAGGATCGTGGAAGCAGCGGCACGTGTCCGTGAAAAACTTGGCCAATTTCAATGCGTCCAAGACTCCATGCGGCGACGTTGTCAAGCCTGCATTGTGGAAAATGGAATGAATTTTGAACATCTTCTATGATGTAACTATGACTTTTTCCTTCATAACGCAGCCTTAAGTTTGTTAATAAAGTCATGTTAACACCGCTTTCGACTTCCTTTCTTTGTGTGTTGGTCACGTTGCTGTAGCACCGCACGGTTTCATTTCCAAACACAACTTCCTATGTTAAACTTGTTCGCAATGGTCTGATAGATCAGAACGTAGAATTTTTAAGTGTTGAAGTGTTGTAATTACTGATAAGTAAATGTCTAATACTGCATTGGTCCGAACTGGGGTCAAACAATACTGACAAGGTCAAAGAAATCTAAGATGTCGATAAAAATGTCGAAGTTATTTAATGTTATCGAAATGCACATAAACTGACATAAATTAATTACAATCTATGTATAATTCATAATACATATTTTAGTCAGGGCCGGCGTTAGGTGAGGGGGGTATGGTTTACTGCAATGGAATATTATTTATGTAGTCTTCCATCGGGCCAGCAACAGATTTTTCGAGCCCCTACGTGCTACTTTCCCTCTATATAGATATGCATGTAGGTCAAGTATCATCTAGGGGCGTTACTTCTCCTGCGTGCATATGTGTATACAGGAGAAGTAGCACTTAGGGGGGCAATACCAAGTCGCCAAACAGAGACAGGCCGCCGTCCGTTAGCGTTAAATAATTTTGGAAATTCTTTAAATGGCGCATTTTGCCATATGTGGTAACCTTGAATGCGCTGGATGCGAACACTAAATTCACTGTAGCAGCCAAACGACTAATTTTAGGAAAAAGTGACTGAACAAAAATTGTTTATTTTCATGTCCTCTACCTGCTGCATATACTTAGCAGTTCACAATTCATTTCCAGTGTGCTAAAAAAGGCACTTTTATGCTTATTGCTGACTATGTGGTACGCAGATCCGGATCAGAAAAGGGAATTCCGGATGTTTTTGTCTCTGCTGTGTTATTAGGTGAATCACTTAAATTCTGTATGAAAAAAATATTTTAATTGATGTAATTGGTTACGCAGCCGCGAGGTGGACGTATACACTAAATTCACTTTCTTGCGAAACCGGTTCCGTTTCGGACATAGGTTCCATTGGCCGATACGTTTCATTTGTCCTCTACAACCCCTAGAAGTTTGTGAACGACCTTCTGGGACACCCTGTATATGTTAATATATATATTATATCTTTTTATTTTATTGTATTTATTATTATGTGTTTTATTATACTCTGTTATAATAATTACATAATGCTCTGCTGTATTAACTCGGTCCAAGTGTTCCCTAAACCCAGGTTTAATTCTCAGTGGCACTAATAAACACGCTTACTGAATATTTGTTCAAGGAGGATATTCCCCAGGCCTTAAGAGGATCAGATTCTTCGGAAATCTGTAGTTTCTTGCCCAGCATGTCATTTGATATCCTTTCACATCGATACACAAATAATTACTATGTATTATTTCAGGCTCCCTTACTTTGTTTTCCAGTCTTAAAACTGCCTTCTATGATTTTGAAAAGTGTACTCTCCATCTTGCCAGCTTGCAAAACAGGTCTGCAGCTGGAACAAGGACTCGTGTAAAGAAAATAATTTTCTAAAACCTCGTAGGACACGATCCCATGTCTCTTCTTTGCCGGGTAAATGCTCTAACCACTAAGCTACAAGGTCACCTGTCATTCCTCTTTCTGCGAGTGTATTTAAGCTTCTCACTGTGAACTGGTTATCCTCTTGGTTCACAGCTGTCTATTGTCGGAAACTCCAGTTCCCGTCAGGTACTAGAAAAAGGCTTACTTTACAGAGCAAAAACGGGCGTGGTCGGTCATCGAGAGTGTGACCGTTCTTGGGACAGACTTCGCATAATAGAGTGATGATATGGCGGATTGAAATTTTTTTAAAAATCTGGCAATTTAACTGCTGAGAAGTAAAGGTTCGAAACGTCGCATGGTAGTCATTAAAAAAATTCTCGAAGATTCTCAAATTGATATTTTGATGATAAATTGATACTTTGATGTCTGCACGCACCATCTCACATATTAGCTGTCACAAAATACTAGGCACAGTTTTATCGATTGCATCATTTATTCACGATTCGATGGTTTACCAATTTTAAGTTAGTTTTTAATCTTAGAAATATATCCAATTTCACCTTATTACTATTATGAATTTCTCTTTTTATTCCCTCATACTTTATGTTCATTCTAATACATTTGGTAATAAAAGATATGATAGCCTTGGCTTTAAAAATGCGAAGAAAGTGCTTATTAATTTCTTTTTATTTTCTCTGTATATATGTTTGTTCTTAGTTTAATGTACATTTTCTTTCTTATATTTCTTACTTTATGTTCAATATCTACATTAATTAATAATACTTACATTTTGCCGTTTTCCATTCGGTATCTTTTAATGACCGAAGAGCTTTTATATTTAAATATGAAAATTTCAGCCGGATGCAATAATACGTACTTCAAGACGACAGCATAATAAAAAATGTATAAAGTAAGAAACATTTTCATAGAACTATATTTAAATTTTATATGATTGGATTCCCTTTCATCTCGAAACGTTTTAAAAACTTTGACTAATAAAACGTTAAGAAAGTATATAGGTCTTAAAAATATACGGGTTTTAATTTGTTCTAGGATAATATTGTCCCCACGCATGTGGAAACGTTGATATATATATATGATTAATATTACTATTATTATAAAATTCATAGTGTTTTACCAATGACAAAAATTGTTTCTTTTTTTTTCTCACACTGACAGTGCTCTCCGTGCTCTTGATCATCCTTGGGGTTAATGTAATTATGACAATAAAAGAAAGGAAACAAGCCAAATAAATTTTGGAAAATACTTCTTTGTAAACAATTTAAACTAGAAGATAAGAAACTTCCATTGATAAAATGAAACACCACCAATTATTATTAGAATCTAAACTTGCTACAAAAATTTTTCTAGTCGGAGTGAAGCAGCGGCACAAGCGAACAGAAATCATAACGAAGCAAAAATCTACATTTCGGAAGTCCTTTTGCTTGAGTAAGTTTTCCTTCAGGCGTGCAGTTGCGTTCAAATTTCTCACGCGTAAATTTCCATATTAAGTCAGAGAATTCCATATTTTTTTCAAACAAAAAGTTTTGCTAATTCTTTACCACTTCCGACGATGAATCAGAGAGAGAGAGAGAGAGAGGAAAAATATGGCATAATTGTGAATGTTTCTCGAAGCCGCAAGACAGTCTGCAATTTTTCTTCAAAAATGTTTATCAATATACAAGTTTACAAAATGAACTCAAATATTTCAAATATGCCCAAATTATTAATGCGCTAAAAAACTGACTTTATGATGTGTTTTTATAGGTGCGCATATTTTGCGCGCAACAACAAGTAACGTCGAGAACTAACTCCAACCATAAAAACCAGTGGAAATATTTTCCTAGAACGCGTAAGACGCTGACATTGGTTTTTATTGTTTGAGTTTCATCTCGGCGTTTTATATTGTTGCGCCGCCACATATGCGCATCTAGGAAAACACGCCATTAGTTTCGAATGTTTTGAATGTTATCTGCTTTAAAAAAAAGTTTAAAAAATCTACATTGTTAAAAAATTGTAATATGAATCGTACCATATTTGGCGAACTACAACAGTTCTGAAGCTTAGATGTGATAACGCTTGTGTTATCACATTCATTGTAATGAACACCAGGTAAAAACACCATTACTTACCCGTCAACCTCCACAGAGCCGGATTTTCCCTTAGACCAGTGTCTCTCAAACTTGGTCGCTCAAGGACAACTTTAAGCATTCCTTTATTTATCGCGAATCACAGGGGGATTCACTCCCCACATTAAGAAATGTACTGCCTGAAATTAAGGTTGCCAACTATGGTTAATAATATTAAGCCCTACTTAGTCACCGTCATACTGATTCACACACCCCTGCCTCTTCCAAGGAAAGACATATCCAAAGTAACCCTCGACTTATGAGACTTATTGGCAGCCTTATGTTGGTTACGTATATAAGCGCTCCGGTAGGAGAGACTTATTCATCCCTTGAAATATAATTTGTAGTTGGTTTTAACTTTTTTGTGGTCAATTTTAAGTTTTTTTTTACTTTTTTACTTTAAAAAAGCAGCAGCTTTTTGAAGAAAATCTCTAATATCTCCAACAATATTCTTAAAACATGGGTTGGTTGCCAAACTCACCTGAAACAAAATAATTTTCATAGTAATGGTATTTGATAGAGTGTGATTTACGATCTTATTTTGCCAAATTTAAAATTAAAATGTTATCATTAATTTAACTAAATAATACTAAGCATTTTATGGGTTAATTCAGAGGATTCATACCATTCACATAACGCCGAAATTTCAGGTTTATATAGAAACTACTATTTATGAGAACTGCCGTAAATCTCATCCAGACTTAAATTCTAGCTGCGCGTGTAATTCCTTTTTCATTTTAATCTCACCTTGATTGGCGCAGAATGACCATTGCTGTCCTTGCGCCATAAAACTACAACCAACCAGCCAACTCTGTTCATTGTTTTCTTAAATTTGGTGATGCTTTTGCGGACCACTTAATAAACCACCGCGTACCACACTTTCAGAAACACTGCCATAAACACAAAAGATAAATGTCTCTGGCCCTCTATTTTTGAGAAGTCCGGCTTGAAGACTCGGAGCTGCTTGAAAATCTTTACCAACCAGACCTTATCTCTATGGCAGTAATTTTATCGCTGCCCGAATTTACGCAACGTTTACGGAAAGTACTTTATATGTACGTTGCCATGAAATGCGTTATCTGTGACCAATGTCGTTTCAAAGCTCAAAATTTAAATTCTAGAATCGATTCAGCGGACGTTCGGATATAGCGAGCATATTCGTTGGTCCAGAGATCCTCGTTATATACGGGTCCTATTGTAATTACACAGGCTTGATTATATTTCTTAATTTGGACCAAAATGCCACACTTCAAAGTGATAAGCAAGTGATTTCATAAATCAACAACTAATCTGGACTATTTATAAAAATCTCAATTAACCTTGGCGGTTAATCAGTTAAACACAGTTAACCTTTGGCGGTCGATAAGCCAATTATACAGCCAACCTTGGCGGTTAATTAATTAAACGCATCTGGATAATCACGAACTTCGGTTCCACACCTCCTTTCCCAAAGATATAACACATTTACTTTATGTCTTTCTATCCACGTTAAAGAACGCTCAAACAAATCATCTAAACTGTCTGTTACGTCGTGTCGTTCGAGCCATCAGTTGGGCGCCAATTTATAACGCACACGCTCCAAGTTGGGCGTCATTT
>QLNU02014802.1:119022638-119062858 GCA_006491805.2 Dysdera silvatica | reverse complement strand
GTTTAAAAATATTATTTCGGAGATAAACTCATCGAGGGGAAAAAAGAAGCAATTAATTTAGAATAAAAACGAGACCTTAAATTAGTTTTTTTATTGTTTCTGAATAAGCTCCTTTGATGTTTTTTCCTCTCTTCACAAATTTGTGTTCAAAGACTTTTTTACATGTTTCCTGCGCTAATGAATTAAAATCTAATTAAAAATATGATGCTTCAACTACAAGCTGTTTTCTTGTAAAATATGAAAAACCGGAGTCTAACATTGGCCGCAGAATTGGGGAACAAAAGGAAGGTCAAAAGTCTTAATTAACATATTAATTAGTTTCTCTATATTTTACCATAAACGGTCGGGTTATTCACTTAATGATGGCAGAAAAAATGCAATTACATAATAAAAGATTTTCGTGAATCCAAAAGGGATTAAGTTGGAGACGCCATTATTTTTTCATCGAACCATAAATAGATACATTAATGCCGAAAATTAATAGTAACGGTGAATTTTGAATTAATAAAGAAACACTGGAAATCACACGCGGGGATTGTCTAAAATATACAAATAAACAAAGCGTTAGTCATTATCAAATCTCGCGAATCAACGCACCAAAATCTCTTTGTAAATTTTTGCATATTTGTAAGGTTATCATTCGAATGGTGATTGTATTTCAATCAGGGAAAGAAATAAGATCACATAAACGTAAATGAATAAAATGTAAAGTTTTAATTCATAGAAAAACTATGCAATCTATAGATGCACACGATCGTCAAGTAGCCTATTCAGTAGTCGATTAATGACGGTATGACTGGTACAGTTTTACCGGGGACCAAGCCAAGGTGAACGCCAAAATGGCCTAATGACTGCGAAGTTTTAAAACGTTTTATTAAAATGTACTTCATTGAATTTTTAAAATTCTACGTTCTAAACCTTATTTGATTTTTTAATAAACTCGCTAAACTCAATCCTCATAAAATTATACTTCACTCCAATGTGTTTAAGTCATTCTGCAAAAACGTGAAGAAGCCTTTTTCCAACAAAGCAACTATAGGACACTACAAGTAATAAATTTGAAAAGTATAAACTGCATCAAAATGGGTAAACTTTGATGAGCAATAAAAAATAGGACAAACACAGTTAAATTTAATGTAAACGGCTGACAACCGTTTCGGAGTCGATACCCGTACTTTCTCAAAATTGACGGAAGTCTGTGTTGAGAACGGCATGAGTTCACTCAGATGATTCAATCTCGACACTTCAAAACTTGGAACCCATGCTGCCATCTCTCGTCACCCGGATAAAAGCATTTTAAAAACGTTAGGAAGGAAACAATTGCCAGATGGAAAGTTAACAATTTTATCTCCGTTCGTAAAGATATGCAAACCTTCAAAAAAAGTCCAAATCTGAGGTTGAATTAACTTTGGTGATGGGTTTGGCCTTCAAGAAGTCAAACTCGTGTCCAGAATCCCAACCGTGTTCAGCTGCGGCCGATTTTTGAAGTTCTTTGTTGCGAACATAGGTTTGGTGCTTTAAAGATGAACTCCCTACTCTATAACGCTCAAGAGTATACTAAATATTTTGCCAATATTACCTATCCTATATTGTCCAAACAACCTGCTCTACTTCACAGAATTAAAGAGCATCAACGTTACGTTTCAAAGGATGAATTTAACATATCCTCCACTCCAGTTCAGTGATGGGCAAAAACCACCAACTCAAATTCAAAGACACTTGGATCATCCACCAACCGAGGTCTCCAATCGAATTGGACGTTTTGGAAGCCTGTTTCATAAATCTTAACGCTGTTAATAAAGTTAATGCACGCATGACGACTCCGAGTTTCAGCCAGGCGTGGAAAAAATTTCTGTTCTCTAAGCACCAAATTTCTCTTCAACTCCTCTCACTTTCCTTTTGTCACCAACAGACGGAGCTATCATTGCGTAAATAGAACTGTAAACATGGCAACATTTCCATGCTGTTTAATTTCGTCATCATTTACGTTCCTGAGGAGGACGGCCAAAGTCCGTCCGAAACGTACGTCGATTTTTATTATTGAAAATTTTAAAACTACGCCAAAGAAGTTGTTCTTTTTCAATTCATGAGTAAACGTATTTAACTATAAAGGGGACACCCCACCTTATTGGAACTCTTATAAGACTTAAATTGTTATCTCATCAGAAAAGTACTTGTAATTTGGTTACATGTTATATCGTAAGGAAATTTTAACTGATATCGTGGCTTTCAGTCTCGTAATAATATTCAGTATTTTTGTGATAAGATTTAGTATCCTGTAGAGGAGAGCTCTAGAAATAAAAAAAATGCGTCAAAAAGAATAATTTAGAAAATAATATCTAAATAGTGGGGGGAGCACCACAAGTTTGGTTTATACCAGGCGCCATATGACCTAAATCTGTCTTTGTCAGTACCGTATACAGTGAGTGGTATATAATAAGCGAAGGAGGCTCTAATTAATTTTCCCAACTCCTCTTGTATATTTTCAAAACAATACTTACGTTTTAAAAGCTCACAAATTTTGTATGATTTTTATTTTAATTTTAGAGATGCAATGAATACACGGCTCACTGTCAGTGAATATTCATGTTTTAACATAAACAGCAAATTAATGTAAATTCATTTCATTCATTATTCAGTAATATACGTTAATTGCTTTCCGATGTGAGAACAACACAAATCTACTTTGGATTTAAGATTAGGTGCTTATCTGTGAGATACATGGGCGTTCTCTCATTCAATGTTATTTTCTTTTAAGAAATAATGAATTAGTATATATGTGTTTGTATTAAAAGTAATATAAGCTTGTGAAAAATTGATTTTGTTGGAATGCAGATTAAATACAATAACTGAACATTTCCTTACCACAATGCAAAAATATTCTCAATGGTCGGAATGAAAAGAGACAAGAAATGAGAGGAACTAACAATGAAGGAAAATGGAAAAATGGGATTATAAAAATGAAAATAAGAATAGAAAAATTAAATTTTTCATCGGAATATGAAGACTTAAAGTGGGTAACTTTATTTTCTTTTAGATTTATTATGGACATAGTACATTATTGCAAATCAAATTGTCAAGTATCTCTTAGTTAAACCACTTATACAATACAATAATTTTATTCAGGTAGAAACATAAATCTAATTACAAACTGTCAACCTAATAAGCAACAATTCGAAAGACCAAGGCATCTGACAGAGCTCATATACCCAAAGTAAAGAGATGGGGAAAACAAAGCTACATGACATGAAAGTTGAACAACAGATAAATAAATATTAAACAACAATTGGAGAAGAGATTGAAGGGAGTGTTTAGAAAGGGGAAGTGAATTTAAGATTTTGAGTGTGTGTGTGTGAGGTATATGATTCCATACCAAGTAACAAAACAGCCCACGCGTGCTATACCAAGAGTTGTTCTAGAAAATTCTGGTATAAGGTAATTCAAGTTCCGTGTATTGTAGATGTGGTCCGGTGAAAGTAGGGACATTAGATTAGAGTGTTTATTCTTCTTCATAGCGTTAAACATAAAACCAGCAGATTTGTGAATAATAAGTTGACCGATTAGTAATACATGCTTTATGAGATCTATTTCTGTAGATCTGAGAAAAAACAGTTTTATTAGACAGAAGACGAAGGTATTTTTCTGGAGAATAGTAATTCATAGAAAATTTGATTTATAGTATCTCCCCAGATTAGTAGGCAATAGAATTGAATGGAAAATATTAAAGAATAATAGAGGTCAATAAGAATAGAAATAGGTGTGGACTTGCACATGGCGCCTTCTCAAATTATAAAACACGAGAAGCTAATTTGGCGAGTTTTCAAATATCAGGCATATATTTTTGGCTTGCATATTCGCATATAATATATATATATATATATATAGTCGCACATACCTATCAAAATAGCTTAAACTGGTCGTTTTAAAGCTTAAAAGTTGCATTTCGGAACGCACCCTTTGTTTCCCGATATTCGAATAAAAAATAAACGAAAAATAAGACAAAGTACTTCACTAGACCTGAAGGACTAAAAAATGCATTTTAAGATTTACGTGTCATCAATAAAAACAAGATTCAAAACATCAAAAATATCGTAATAAAATGAAGCATTGTTATCTTTTTTGCTGACAGATATGATTCATTGTTCAACAAAGATCAAAGGACAACGCATTCCCATTTTCTTCCATCTTTTATTACCCGTTTTGCATGAAACGAAAGCAAACATTTTTGATAATCAGATTATACTGTATAATCCGTATCTAGTAAAATAACCATGATAATTCACCCTTTCTTTCTTTTGTTTATTGAAATTATTTGTTGAGAGACAAAATTTTCTGAGGAAGTTTTGTTTCATATAATTATAGTACAGGCTAAAATAACTCTTTTATATTAAGTAAGATCTATCCAAATGAATGTAAGGTAATCTTTATTAAATATGTGTTGTACGTAAGATTGTGTACTAGACTTAGCTGCTGCCAGCATTTACCCCTATAGGCAAGATTGACCAATTCCAATGATGCATATTCTCACTTTCATCTCACCTTTACGCAGAGTCAGAGAAAGTCTCTTCCAATTCAAAGATAGCGATCTCACATGGTGATTAACTTATATGGAAACTTTCTGACGCGTCCATGATCGGATTATAGCATAGACGAAAAGGCCAACTGTCTTGGATCCGTTTTTCTTTGCGGGCCGGCACTGTGAGAATCGAACCCCACTTCAAACTTAACTGAAGAAATTTCATTTTTAGTTTCTGGAAGACGAGAAAATAATTATCCCAAAATTCCCCATGTAGAACAAAACTATGTTAACTAGCTGGATTGTGCTTGGGAAAGAGCGTTTTAGATAATGTAAATTATGAAGAAGTAGTTGAAAATTCTGCTGAAAAAACGAGCAAGGAGGATATTTTTAATGTGAAAATTATATACTACATATTATAAATAGAACTTCTATGTTACCCTTTATTATTTTTAATATTTGGGTGTACATTCAAATTTTAAAAGTATTTTAATTCAATACAGGATTGATATAATAAAAATTTATTTCCTGATTTATTGAAAAGAAATAATTGCACGGGCTTAGTGTATGATATATGTGAACCAGTGTATTTTTTCTGGAGCCACAAAAAAATTTTATCCATACCGGGTACATCCATTATTTCAAAATACAAAGGAAGGATATGTAACTCATATTAAAAATACAATCTACGAATTTCATTAATTGCATTTTAAATAATATCCGGAACAAATTTTAATATTTAATAAAGGGATAGGTTTCTTAACATTGGCATTTATGTGTGTGTTTCACAAAATTGGCATTTATATTTACATGTACATCATACATATTTTTCATTTTCTTCCTTTACAAACACCAAATTCTATTTAAGCACCTTACGTGGCCGGTAAAACGACACTTATGTCCGAAGATTAGTTAATAACTACTTTATAATAGCAACCCAGAAATGAAAAAGTATGATTTTATGTTCGTATTAATAATTTGGTTCGCTATGATCATTTTTCTCCCTGTGGCAGTACCTGAAACATTTACGAATTACGTTGATTTGCGGAACGAATGAAAGTTGCCTTATTTTTGGCCATATAGATAATAAGGCGGAATGTGTTTGCCCTCGAAACAAAGGAATCTGCTCATAAGTAAACTATTTTTCAGAAGACTGGTATGCACAAAGATGTTTCTTTGGGTTCGCGGGCGCTTCTAAGAAGATTACTTTTTTCATTTCGGAAGACGGTTCTAATCTTCGGAGAGTAATATCACTAGCTACTGCGAAACCTGGTTATGGATTGTGGGTGCCTGAGCGCATTGGGTTGTTTTCGCTGAAGAGAAACCCGTCGATGCAATTTTACCCTTAAGGATTTGTTGCAGACTTTGGCTGAGTAAGTGGCCTGGTGAGGTTTCTATTATACAGTTTTCTCACTAGCATATTTGGCAACCAAAATCTTTCACGTAAAGCACAGGAAGAAATATAACGTGAAAATTTTCCCGAGAAGTAAGAAAAGGCTATTTGTATTATATATATGTATTTATATCCAAAACCAACCTTGTAGATGAATATACAATAATATCTTGGCGCAATATGTCACCAGCGAATAATGGATATAATCGTATACATTTCATAAATTTATGTACAACACACGGAACATGGTTGAAAATTATAGTAAAATATTTCCATTAACGAACATTTGTTTAAGAAATTTGTCCGTAAGGGAAGAATATTATTGTGGAGGAATATTTTTCCGCGAATTTTTTTACGACCTTAAGAACAGGTTTACCCATTTGCAGGGTGCTCGTTACGAAAACCTTCTGTGGTTATGTAAATGTTATAGGTTTATACATGCATGTTGATATTTGTAATACGCTTAACATGGAACAACACGTAAGGAAATTCATGACTCAAGAACACGTCTGGTGTAAAACTAACCCCTCAACCACATAAATGTCCCAAGGTTTTGTTTTATTTTACTTAGGTATTTCTCATGTTTGTGTCTTGTAATCTGTCCGACTAGAAATGTATCTTATCTCATTTTCATCTGGAATTGGTCTAGTTCATCTCTAGTTATTCATAAATAGCATCCCTCTTCCAAATTTACGTTATTCATTTTCTATCATTATTACCAGTGCATTACACTTCTTTCAAAATCGAAAGGTAAGTTGTTGCTTTCGCTGTGCCGGCTTATTTTTTCAGAGATGCACCCCGTGAGTATCTTGTACAGGGTGTTGAGGCACGTGATGGTGGCTAATTGGTGCTTCTGGGTTGGCCACACTGGTTGATGTGTTTGCTAGGTCATTGGCGACTTCATCTCTTAACCTTTGTAGTATGGGCTCTGCTAGGAGGTTTCTGGTTATTATATTCCTGCGTTGGGTCGTTATCCTTTCTATACTGATGTCCAGGTGTGGGTACTGTTGTGCGAATTTGGCGTGAAGTGTGGGTCTGTAATTTGTCATGTCTGTTTCTAGCTTTGTAATCGTATAGTAGGTGCGCATGATGTAGGTGTTCATATCTATTGTCCATGACATGCGCTGGCGTGGTCTTTCAGCCCTAGTGGTTGTACCTATACTAGGCTGCAAAGCACTTTGGGCTGTGTTGGTTCTAGTAGCCGTTCAGTTGGAGGCGCCGCTACAACCGCCGGCACCTCCAAGGAGAGACTGTTGCATATTTTTCGAACGGACCCCTCTGCTTAAAGTCTGAATATATATATATATATATATTGGTCCAATCCGTCATTACACGCATAAGAGATTTATAAGAACCAAATAATTTTAAAGGAAAAACAAATTACAATAAAGTCTCCCATTAGCGTCATTCTAATGAAACAAATAATTAAGTTTAATAACGGGCTGAGTTTGAGGTCCTGCAAAATTCTTCCTAAAATTACACTCATTTTCATAATCCCCTTTCTCTTTTATAAAGGTGTTTTCTCTATGTTCCTCGATAGTCATTAGTGAGAGTGATTACTACAATGAAATTCGCCCTAATTTCAACAAATATTTCCGTTTTATTTGATAAAATGCCGAGTGTTCCCTAAAATATATATTTGAAACACTTTAATTATATTACTAACGTGATATACACATAGTATATCTATATGAGAATAGAAATATGCCCTTATAAATAAATTAATATTAAATAATACAAATAAAATGTATATATTATATTTAATTTTAAATGACTTACAAAATGTGATGAAAATTTGCCGTTATACAAAAACATATATACAATAATTAGTCATTTTATATAATGCTCAATTTTTATAATTAAATTTATACATTACATTTTGTAACGTGTCTTATAATTTGCAATGAAGTAGTAGTCGCGGAAGTGTGTTGGTGCCGTCAAAGGTCTTTAATTTCGGATAGGAGTCACAATTCAATGACGTAAGATATTAGTGGTATTGCTTCAAATATTTAAATCTACATGCTTTCTCTTTATTTTTATGATTTCACCAATATGAAAATATTGCGAGAGAAAGAGAGAGAGCGTCCCCTACCAAGTATACCTTTACTCGGTACAGCATCGCTTCGAGGGAGCCGTGCTAGCGGTCACTCCGAAGTGAGCGCTTCTTCTGCCTTTAGTATTAGTAGTAGCGCATTTAGCTAATAGTAAAAACCGATAAAATTTGCTAATGTTTTAAAATTGGTGTTCCATTGTGATATAGACATAGAGGTTTTGAATTATCATGTGTGTAAGAATTACAAGAATTACATTTATTAGTAAATAATATTAAGTTATTTTTTACATGTGATTGATTTTAAATCGATTTTCTTACTTTTTATTGAATTTAAAATTTTATTTTTGCGTTTTATGAACGAGATATTAATTTCCCTTTCTTCAACGGTTTTTAATAGAAAACAAATTCCTTCCATAGTTTTATAAGTTAACACTTCAGAGATTTATAAATAGACATTTTAAGATTATTTTCATCAAATGCATTGATTTACATTTGTACAATTGCTGGGTAGGTATTGTTTGTATTTTTCAGCAATAAAAATTTGAAATATATGCGGAAATACTCTCTCACTGAAACTGGAAAATATTTATACCAGTAGAATATAGAAATTATGGCACATGTCTCGACCAACTACTGCGAAATGGAGAAACCAGCTCAAATCGTAACCGCGCATATTTTCGTCATAAATGGAAAAGATACATTCATACATAACATAATATGCAAGATAAATTGTAACAGCAGATGAAGGTAACATCTAAAGCGAATTCATGTATAAGAAGATAACTGATGCAAAAAGTGTAGTTTTTCAATCTCAACAGCAGCAGGACTTCTGGGATATTATCCATTTGTGGTGTCAATCATTTATTTCTTTTATTTTAATTAATACACAGAATGTTTTGGCCATAATAAGCAAAGAAATTTTGTAACTAAACAATGGAGCACTAAATGCTTGTTAGATAGTATCTCGAGGTCCGAATTTATAGCTAACAGGAGAATGTGCATGACCAAGATAAAGCTGCGGATGATTCTGTCCAAATTAAGGTGTTTGGAGAGGGTGAATGAATGGCATGGGGCTCAAGCAGGGGATGGCATTTCCACTGGCGTCGTTAGCGGGGGAAAGGGGGACCCGTCCCTCCCCAATGTTGTTAATAGTGTCCCACGTCCCCCAATTTCAAACAAAAATTTATAACAGGTCGTTCAAAATTTAAAATATTTTCTTTTTGTATTAATCTAAGGAGTGCGTTTTTCGAAATAGCGATTTTAATACGAAATAAAAAAATGTACTTTGTCATTTATTTGGTGTAATTATACCTTTCGTTGGATTGTATTATACAGGGCTGTTTTCGGCATAGCAACGTTTTCACTGTTGCACTGCAAATCAATAAAACTACACCTAATGCCCATATACGCTAGAAAACTAAAGTAAAATACGATTGAGCGGAAAACCGCATATTGTTTTGATTCTATGGCGCTTTACGATATTCATTACGAAATATGAAAATGCCAACAGAATAAAATACATATATTTCAGACTCAGAGGGAGTAGGGACGTCATTCATGTGTAAAACAATTTGTATTTTTTCATGAGCTGGCCGGCCGCATAAAACATGTCGGCGGGCCGCGGATTGAAGGCCCCTGCTCAAAGACATGCTTCATTCTGTTTGTTTGCCACTTATCTTAAAATCGTATTTTATTCCCACGGTATTAGGAAACCTGATGTCGCTGAAGTGACTATTCGATTTTCTATTTTGGTTTTAAAAATTTCGATATATTTAAACACTTTCATATATAATGACCATGAGTATTTACACTTCCCTATATAGAGAATTTCGCTATACAGAAGTTCGTTATATGGAGGTTCTACTGTAACTATAATTTGCTTCATTTTAACATTTCAGGTGTCTTATTGTACCAGATAATCTGATAATGAAATTTAAATTATACTTGAATCCTTTGAAATGTGTGCCGGTTATTCGATTTAAAATTTTTGGAACTCACAATAATTTTTCAAGTCAGCGCCTATGCACTACACAGAAGTCTGGATATTTTCTAAGATTTTATTGGAATAGTATGTTTCAGGAAATGGATCTGATTTTGCTCAGAAAGCTATAATGTGAAATACGAAATTTGAGTCGACGACATTAAAGAATTTCCTAGTATTTTCTTCCTGCTCATGTGACAATTTAGATCACATGTACTTTGGATGAAGTATATAAACTGGCATATATGATGTTGAGTTATTGCCTGATAAAGTTTACTTTTTACCCTTTTTTGATTCATTTCCATGAGATTATCATTATCACTTAGGATTAATTTCACATGCATCTGTAATAGAAAAGTTACCTTTCGAATCTCAAACAAGGCAACAGCAATAAGTTTTAAGAGCTGCAACAAGTCTTTTTACATCTTTATTAATCATCTGATTATTTATGACCTGAAAAGTTCCTTTATCATCCATATCGTTTTCATGATCTGCGAGTAACATGGATGTTTCTTTAGGAATAATTCCAAGAAATCTACCTGGTTCTTCCACTTTATATTGCCTGGTATTTGTAGCTTCACAGTATTTATGTATTCCTTTAGCCAAACATCTTGTCTGTAATTATTTCCAAAATATTTCTGAACAGATACCATATGCTGTGTAACAGACTTAAAAAAACGTGTGGTTCATTCACTGTAATACAACTTATTCGATTAGTCATAAACCATTGAGGCTTTTTTTTACAGCCAGTCTGTTAATGCTGTTGCTTTTTATTTTATAGCCAAAAGTCTAATGAGGTAGAAAAGATAAGACAAAGTAGGCCTAGCAAGTTAAATAATATGGCCTTCAAAATATGGTTTTTGTAACGAACTTTAATTTACTCGGGTACTTTTTAATCCTTTTAAAATATTTTAATTTTAATTATTGAAACAATTACTATAAAGCTTTACGATATATTAAATTATTGTAATAAACATATATATTTGTAATCTTTCATTTACTAAATAATACAATACTATTTTAAGTACTTTCATTAGTTTTCGCCAGTTCCTCCCACTTTCTGCCGGATCAAACCGGTTATAAGCGGTTTCTGCCGCTAGCATGGTAAAAACCAGTTTCTGCCGGCAGAAAGCCAACCCTGGTGTTTAGAGATAACTTTGAAAACATTTACTTTTAACATATAATAGACATAAAATAAAATCCTAATTAAAAATGAGAATAGCATGTAACCAGAGGACAAGTAATTTATCAAACTTTAAGTGATTTACCAAAAAATTATGTACCGCTGAATGTAAAAGCCACTGGAAAATTAAAGTCTTAATTTCGTTCGAAACGCGTATAACTCCGTTAGCAATAGCCTGAAAAATACGGAACTTTCAATATCTAGTTCCTATCTCAGGAATTGGAAAACGCATTCCTTTAAATATGAGCAAAGATTTTCACGAAAATCCCTTATTGTGAAATACTTTTACGGAAGTTTTGCAGCAGCTTCAAAGAAAACAGCTATAGAAGCACAATTTACCTGAATTTATGGGAAGGAGTGGCTTTTTCGAAACAAACCCGAGAAGAAAAAGCAATGAAACAAAGTCGTTGAAGCATTTGTCTTGGTGTAGACAAGACTTTATTGTGTTCTCTGCTCTATTTAGCTCTATTAAACGCCAAACCTTCCGGAGGGCCCTTTAATACGTATTGCCATTAGACTGTGGCTAAAGGATAAAGATATAGAGGAATACATATGATTCGCCTCACGAGAGAGAGAGAAAAAATGGTTGTATTTTATGGCGCGAGGACAGCAAGGACATTCTGCGCCAAACAAGGTTTGAAGAGAAGTACTTTGAGATAGCACTAGTGTAATGATGGATAACGAACTGGCTAGTGTATTGTCACTTAGATTTCAGTATAAGAATGCGGGTTCAATCCACCGCCTTAGTATCATGTCTATATTTAACACAGTTGACTTTGATATCGCACCTTTATGCGAATGCATTTGTATGTTTCCTTTATGGATATTAATTCTTTTGCCCGCTGTTTAGATTGTTTATTCTCTTCATGAAATAGTCGAACGGAAATTTTATTTTCATGTACTATTATTATGCTACATTAAACATATACTCGTGAATATGTATAATTTATATAAATCAATATATAGGAAAATATTATGACTTCTCACACCCTATTATTTGGCTTCATTTACGTTTATTTCCCAGCGACTATTAAGTTGAACGTTTGCAGCAGGCCTGTAGCTAGATGCTTGTTACGGGGGGGGGCCCGAAAATTTGTGGATTAGAATGCTACAGAGGGCTTAAAATTCATTAAATTTTGATGTGTTTTATTAATATATTTAATACTAAATGCCTAGGTAGATTAAGATATTTAACATTAATGAATAGAATGCATAATGTAAATTTGGCATTGGAAACTTAGAGAGGTATACTCAAATTTATAATTTCCCTTATTCTTATTACAGTGTAGATGAAAAGACAAACATCTAAAACACAATGTATACATAAAATCTACCGTAGAAATATAATTTGGTTATATTTTTGACGTCAAAAAATGATTTCCATTTTTGCGTATAATTTTATCCAAAACAAAAAATTTAAAATATAAAAATTTATTTTGAAAAAAAAAAATTCCAGGGGGCGTAGGGGCTGAGAAGATTCTAGCCCCTATCTGGCTACGACTCATGTTTGCGGTCAGTTGATGCATGCAAAGTCGTGTTTACACAAGAAAATGTATTACATAATGTCCAACAAAAGGTAAGCAACTTTTCAACAAATTTCTAGTGCCATCACATGTCACGGCCATTCAACGATTCATCAAAAGCTGTATGGATACTTCGTATAAGTTTCATGGCGCAAGAACAGCAAGGGTCATGCTATGCCGGGGTATAGTTTTCTGAGGAATCCGAAACTTTTAAGGTCAAAGAAACCAACACCCTGACTATGGTGCGTTTAATCCGAAAGCCTATTTTTTGTCACAGATGGAGCTGGAACCCAAAATAATCGCACGCCAGGCGAACGCGTTAATTCTCCACTACCGCAGAGGCACGTTACATCAAAATGCAACAACTTGCTCTCGTGGTCTGCAGTGGTATTTCACTGTTGCTTCTGGCAACATGACGCCTATTTTGACGGAGAACTCTAATCAAACTTCATGGATCAGGTGATAGTTACGGCGCAAGAACACACCGTATTGTTAAGTTTAGTATAAGCTGAGTGTGAAAGAAGCTCCAATAAGAGAAATTACTTTATCTCTGTATGCATATGAAGCTACGAGCCGTACTTGCAGATATCAAAACGAACTCATTGGACTAACTCTTATGGCACAAGAACTGAGAACTGATGTAGAATCTGGCTGTCATTGAAAAATACAGGTTATGAACGATTGAATTAACTTTACTCTAATAAGTATTCGTTGATCAGTAAATACATTTAGTTGTTTCTTTTAGTAATTGGTTAAAATATTTTTAGTATACCACACACCGTCCTAGTGGAGTCCTTACTTGAGATAGAACGCAGAGTTGACGTTGTTTCCGGGATTCATTTTGCGAATGATATTGAATTATCTACCTATATCTTGAAGTGTTAATAAACGTCTGAGTATTAAATATTGTCTTTATTTGTAGCCTCCGACAACAATCCCCATGAAATATAAATTATTATAACGTTAACAGAACTGCTTAGTTACCTTTGAAAAACTTAGCTTAAGAGTTTAAGACTAGTAGTTTGTAACATAAAGCACCAGTTGTTACGTTAAGATAGTATGATTAAAGGTAGCAGATTGCTACACTTGAACTGCCTGTTGCTCAATGGGAAAGAACATTTGGTTGGTTATCAAGAGATTGCGGGTCCGGTTTCCACCAGGCGACGATAAATTATTTTCTTTGCGAGTAAAATATAATCAAATGTTACCACATTATATATTGATTATGATAAGATTAAAAATCGTTTAACTTTAATAAATAGTTATATCGTATATGAAATTTGACTTTACCTTATGTTTTTTTTTTAGAAAAATGAATATGCGCACTGTTCAAATAAAATTGTCACTGGAGGACGGAAAAGTGATTTTCCATGGGAATATTAAAAAATCATCATTTGTACAATTCATAATGATTTCATACAATTAAATAATATATTTTATTTAGAGTAAATAAAGAAGAAATCAACATTTTCAAATATTTTCACCTTAGTATGGTAAAACCTGTAAACAATTTATAATTTGGACACCACCGAAAGCTGAACATAATTTCGTGGAACCGAGCGAAATCCTTTCTTTTAAATTGTTGGTAAAAAAGCATTCGTCAACCTAGGCACTTCTAAAATTTGTTTGTGGTTTTACGGCTCAAGGACTATAATGGTCATGCTGCACCAGGACCTATTGTTTTCCGAGGAATCCGAACCTCTGGACCTACAATTTTCCAAGGAATCCGAAAAGCTTAAGGCCTAGGGTACGAAACCACGGAATACAGTGTTATCCTTACGAGATCTCTGAGTAAGCGTTCTTTGCACTGTTGGGAGTCGAACCCGGATTAGCGGCGCACAAGGAGAACGCGTTACAACACTGCGCCACCGCAGGGCTTTAAAATTAGTATGATGACTTAATATTACGTGGTACAAATGTGTAGAAGAAATACATTTTAGGTGTAGTAAATTTACACATGTCTAAAATGTTATTTCTTTTCTTTATTTAGACACTTCTACCTCTCTACCTTGGAAGTTGGGTGCATTTCTTATGCTTAATTGGATACATTGCTTAAAATAGTTTTTTATGTATGAAACCCGAAATAACTTACTTGCTTCTCATGTCAGAACCGAAAGAGCGAGTTTTCTCTTATTAACTCAATAATAGTTGAGTGCACAGGCAATTAAGCGTGTAATGAGGCAATTTGTATGTGTCTTGCGCTTATCGCAAATTTTTATCTTTCATATTTATTTCTGGTTCTTATTTTTTTTTAGAAACAGTTAATACACATTTTATAATTATTTTTGGTTAAAATATACGTATATTATTTTACAAACGTTATATGAAGCAATCTTAATATAATTAACTGAAAAAGACAAAACTGCTCATACTATCTACGTTGGATACGTTAGAAAGAACCTTGTGTGTCCGAATTGCATAGGTAATACTGTAATTACGCTGCGTCTGAGCATTTAACATAGGTTCTATATTGAATTTTATATAGTGGGTGTTTAAATCTCACGTATTTCGTCATTTCGGTCAAACCACTGTACTTCTATGTCTACAATGAAAATCGGTATATATTATGGAAATGCGATGAAATTAAGCATTTTATGTGAAAGGTGTTTCTGAACACGATTCAGTGCAGACTTTAATGGAATCAGCTTTCATCAGATTCAAATAGACAGATCAATTTACTGCATGAATGTATTAGTGAAGTGTTGCATAACAAGCATCAACGACAATCCAAGAAAGTCATGAATCGTAATTGTGACGTCATTCGGATGATTTTTAGAAACTCGTCAAAGTTACGGCCTCATCACGGAATTCCTCTTAAACTGCTAAAAACGAAATACTTTGCATTGAAATTTGCACTTGATGTTAGCCATGACTAAAGCACATAATTTGTAATATGTATAAACGTTTTCTAAATTTTGAAATAACGTGAAAGATAAAGATAGCATTTTAGCTCATCTCAGAAATTGTGATGACAGATTCCATCTTGTGGAAGCTGAGAAGTAAAGTGCTACTAAGACATAAAGGAAGTTGAAAATCCAAGTTAAATGTGCTCGCCAAAACTCAATGCCATTTCCAGAAACGGTAGACATATGGTCATACGAGGGACTGGCATGTTTTAATACTACAGAACGTTCCCAATTATTTCATTTATCAGTAATATAGGCTTCAAATCACTTCATTTTTTCTCGTATATGACTGAGATGCTGGCCCAAGGTTTCGCGATGGTAGACTCATTGTATATAATAATAACTTTAACTATACTTATCGTTCCAACGTAATAACACATGCTTTCTTCAGTTACGATTAAATTAACTCTCCATCCCTCGATTTCCACGGGTAACGTGAAAGTAACGAAATTTGCTCATCCCGCGATTTTCGGGCATATGCAATTTTTCCATCTATTTAAAAGCGCATCCCGCTTCTCCACCGTTTAACTGTCGGTAATGCATTTTCTACAATATTTAGACGACGAATCGCGCTTTGGTCAACAGATGACATTTGTTTAAATTTTCGTATTTGCATAGAGTTAAATAACTGATTTGGATTTTTTATGGCGCAAGAGCATCTGGGCTATACTGCGCCAAACATGGTAATATTAAAGGTTGCTGTAAAAGCCAGCTCTCTGTAAAAAGTTAAAGACGTGTTCGGTCAGCATGGTCGTTTAAAATGTTAGAGTGACTAATTGATTTTGCAGGCCCTCCTGATGTTTTCGTTTTCTATATATTTAAAATATGGCTTGCAGGAAACGTTCAGTAAGTGATTTTCATTAGTATACACATTTCACATTTGTAATGTATAAATTAAATCGTAATTTAACTAAGATTTATATTTTCAGAATTTTTATATTTATATGATTACTCTTAAAATTGATTTTTATGAAAGCCTGTTCTTATGCACGAAATTTATATTAAAAAAATCTTGTTTACAAAAATGTGCTACATATTTTAACTCTCAAATACATGTACATTTGAAATATGTAATAAAACATATGCAACTTATGAAGAAATTTTGTTAAAAAAATGAACAGTCCGAGGGTTAAGAACCTTGTATGGGTGGACTGTTTCAGTTCCCCTTCTTGGCGAAAATTCTAGCGATAAATGGAGCGATTGAGGTAACCCACCTAGCCAATTTAAAAAAAACTATGCCAATTTACTCCGAGAACCACTTTTAAGTGCGTTTCTCTGATTTAAACCGCCAAGTGATATATTCTCAGGAAGTACTTTTTCTTGTAACGTTAACCCCAGGATCTCAGAAAACAGAGCTTCAATAGCTTTTAACACTTGTCATTTTTTTTCAAACAGTTGTCAATTGTTTTCCAAATTTTACAAGAAATATGTTAGTTACTTCGATTTTTGTAAATTTCAGAAACATATATTCCGGCGTATAACACGCACCCTTTTCATTACGAAGAAACCTGAAATGTACATGTCCGATGCTCATCAAAAATCATTCATTCAAAGGATTTTTCAAGGCATTCGAATAGTGGTATACTGAATTGACACGCGATAAGGGGAACAACATGTGTGTGTGTGTGGGGGGGGAATGCTTGAGGGGGTAAATAATTCTGCAAACAGGGGGTAAGAGCGTACTTCCGACCCGAATGAATTCGCGAAATTAGGAGTCAGATGTTTTCTCTTTCTCCAATCATTGGAAGTCGTGATTTTGAGGTGAAAATCGAAGGCTTTAGTAAATCGCATTTGCTTTAGTTGAAATGCAGTTGACCTAGTGTTCCTTTTAGTAGTAAATATGGGTTCTGCCAAACGAAACAAACACAGTTCTGGTTTCATGACGAATATGACGAACTTTTTATGTTATCCGATAATGAAAAATTTTAAGTTCATAATGTACGTAATTTCTTTTAAATAAAAAGAATTTAGGTACATGTAGAAATCTAATTTTTTTTATGCTCACCTTTTCCTCATTTTTGAATCTATCATATATCCAAAGGATAGCGGGCAGCCATAAATTTCGATCTTATTTTTGGTATTAAAAGTGCTCATTATAAGCCGGAATATACAGTAAATATGTTTTATTTATGACAAAATAGTGAAATGTAAATTCTTAAAATCTATTGCAAAACATAAATTAACTGTTAAAGTATTTTCTAGGCGGCAATGGGAAAAAGCCTACCACTTGACGAAGCCTACATGCTGTTCAGGTTTTCTGCTAGCGAATTTTAGACTGAAAATCTGGGATTATTTATCCATAAAAAGAAAATTATGAACTATTTAAATATGTAATTTACTTTTTTTTAAAGAAAAGAGAGCGAGTTCAGTTCTTTTAATTTGTTAGGGAGTGTGTTAAAAACAGGAGGAACCAAGGAGCGACTACGTGCTAGAGAAGAGTTGATTCTTGCAAAACGAAGTCTAATGTATTGTTCTGCTCGAGTTTCATATCCGTGATCAGGTCGATGTGATGGAAAAATATCAATATTTCTTACATTTTTAAAATAGGCGAACATGAAAACTGCCGTTTTAAAGTAAAAAAAAGTTTGGCTATTATTAGTATTTTATTTTTGGGAGCAATTTCTGCAAAAGGACGAGTAATCGTTATTAAAACTTGGTAATCTAAGGGATTTGTTCTCCAGTGAAGAAATGCGATGGAAATTATTTCTAATTATGGTTCTCCAACTGAGAACGTGATACATGTATGATGTAAGTATGCACAGAATCAGATTTTAAATTATTTTATGAAAGGTTTATTGATATTTCAAGAGCGTGATACTTTCTTCTTCAGAACTTGAACGAACATTGGCACTCTTCGCCGATGAGGAGAACAGCCCCAGCAAAGCTATCCGTCAAAGCAGATCACTTATTTTGCGGGGCAGTTGGAAAGGTCGCGCAATAGGTAACATGAAAAGAAAACGTGGTTGCTATATTTTACAAAAGTCCTAGGATCATTAAATTTACCTATTTTGAATAATCAATTATTTCAAGTTAAACCGGTCTAAAAAATTTCTGGGGATCTTCTCAGCGGCCAACAGTCTAAGTATGGTTCGTTTTCGGAAAGTTGACCTATGGTCCTGTTAGAATTCAAAGGAGATGACATCACAAACGGGCTAGTTCATTACAGCAGAGGGGAGGACATCATTTCAGAACTTGTTTTTGACGCAGACAAAAGTTCGCTAAAAACCAGTTCTGAAATGACGTCCTCCCCTCTGCTGTAATAAACTAGCCCGTTTGTGACTTCAGCTCCCGGGAATTCTAATGGGACCATCGGTCAAATTTCCGCGAACGGACTATACAGAAGTTTGCTGTTGCCAACCTACTGATAAATATATTGTTTAAAGATAACTAGTGGTAGATTCGTAGCAGCGTCTTTTTCTGAGGTTCAAAAGAAAAATGTCCACATGGAAAACGTATAATTAAATGGGAGTTGGTCACTGACTCTTGTAAGACAACTGGAATGAATATAGATATCTTTGAAGAAACTAAGGTCCAATGGTTAACAGATTTCTTGGGGTAAGCTGGGTCTTGTCAAATGAAAACTTATGGTCACCTTCCCAGGCATGTTTGGCTATAGCAGATTTGTGTGATAAAGAATCACCACCGGTTCCCTTGAAATAATTTAGCAACAAAACTTTGGCAACAGCAACTTTTCGCACGTGGACTACGTCACTGTTCAGGTTCAGAAAAGGAAATCTTTAAGCTTTTGAAATAGATTTAAACCGTCCACTAACTAATTATAATTACGATTGCATGTCTTCTTACATTATATTTTTCACGTGAAGTATGTCGTATGTTCCTAGAGTAATGCATATGTTAAACCTTTGCACTCCACTGGCTCCGCTGGAGCGACATTCAGTATATGGCTTTGAATTCCTTTGGCTAAATATTCTGTAGTGGAAAGGGTTAAGAAACGAAAGAATAGTATAGGTTGATAAGAATATTTTATTAACAGAGTTAGAGTTCAAATAAAATGATTGCATTTTATATGCGTGTATTATATAAAATGTATAAGAGTTTAGTTAATACGCAACTCCATTTTATTGAGCTGTTCTTTTTATTAGTATTTGATGATTTTGAAGGAAGTAATAGATGGTGATGAAAATAAATTGATTTCATTTATACTCCAATATTTTTGAATTTTATTAAAATTCTTCGTACTTGAACTGTGCATAGAAACCGTATACTAATTAAAAATAATTAAAATTGAAGTCAAAAAATCCCATCCCGTTAACAAATATTTTTGAAAGCTTTAATTATTTAGGGTAGTTGAATAATACTTCAGATGAAAAATATAATACAATACAACTTTAATAGAATAAAGCACGCCGATTTAGTAGAACCTCTGAGAATTGCGTGTTTACGTATTGATGGTAAAGGAAAGACTGGTTTGGTTTCAGAATTCGGAAAACAATTACACGTACTGTTTTCAAATATAAGAGGTGAAATTATAGTTATGTAATATTTGAAAAATATGGAATAAAAAGTATTTTGACATATCTCCAATTTAAAAAATTGCACTTAAGTTTGAGTGTCTTCGGGTAACAACCAAGGAAACCTGCAAAGTTAACAAGTAATATCTATATTTTGGAAGCCCACATTATAATACAATAACTGTTTAAAAAAAATCTGTTGTAATTACTTGGAGTGAGCCCAAATTGGTGCAACAGTATTTTTATAAAGATCGTTGAGTTGTTTTGTTGAATTTGTATAGCGCAAAAAAAATTACATTCTGCGGCAAAAAAGCTGAGGCGGTATACATGGTTTAAGTTAGGGGAGCGAGGAATTAAATATCATATAAAGATAAAAGCGTTAAAAGGTTTTTGAATGAAAATTTCTTTTTAATAATATCCTGAAGAATATTTTTTTATTTAATATATATTGTGCGTGATTCTCAATTTCAACTGAAATTAAAATATTGAAATTTGTAAATGCGTCTCTAATGAAAGAGTTCAATTTGTGGTTGTTTCAATATGAATAATGGAAACGAAACATGCGAAATTAAAATTCGTATTTATGAATGGGTATTTTCTTCCGAAATTTCCTAATCCGATTACTTTACATTATGCTTAAACACAAGCTAGTTGGAAGTAGTGGAAATGAAGTTCAGTTAAACGAACAAAATTAACACCCGTGATTTAAATTCAAAATTCGAATATTCAAATTCGATTTATTTTATTTTAATACATCAGTAAATATTTAAGGATATTGTCGGTTTGAAGCTTTGGAAAATGATTTTAATCCTTTCTTCAATTTAATTTTCAGAACAGTAATCTAAAATGTTGCAACACGAAATCGAATATTCAAAAATTTGTTAATTTTCGGAGTTTATCGTGAATTGCTGCACTTGAGAGATTAGTCAGCTTCAGGGATGTTTTTTCGTGATTCGATTCCCTTTCTACTTAAAAGATTATAATACGCTTTTAGCATAACGCCTTAGACTACAATGGCAGAAAACGTCAGTGCATCTCTCATTAGCTAAACGAATGGGCGAAAAAACAAATAATAAATGTGGTATTTTTAAATATTCTCTCACTGTGTTCACCATTTATGCTAAACAACCCACCTGCTCTTTAAAATTTTCTATTATAATCTATAAAAAAGGAATATCCATGTTACTTGTCCACAACGAAAGTCCTGCAACAAGTGAAGGGAAAATTTTATATGAAAGGCAATAGAAAATTCACCACGTCATAACGACCTATGGTAAACAGAATTACATGAGACAATACTATTAACTTGAAATAAGATTTATAATTATAACCGTGAATTTGTTTTATGAAAATATAACACTTCTTACAAACTTGAAACCATCATTCAAAAATTTATAAATTCCGATTTGTGACAGGTTTGCTGCAGGCATAAACAATTCAACTATTCAAATCTGTAGTATGTGCATCATGATGTAATTTACTGCTATTATGCTTTCTATATGTGTTACTCGGATATGTTAGTTCCTATGATATTCCAAATATGTGGTTTCTTATATTTTCCATCCATCTACAACCTTCCATTGGACATGTGATTTACTGACCATAATCTGCTTTCTGCGAATTTCCCCAGGCACATGGCCACGCAAGGCTATTGATTGATAGCCTTTTCGTCACATCATCTCAAGGCCAAAAACAAAGAACGCTTGTACATTAATTGCTTACTGTAATCCCACATCTGGTTCCATAGTCTTTAAGAGGTTCCAGTTCTTCGGAATATGCTGGTCGACTACCGTACCGTGGTATAGTGAAAACGCATTCGCCTACCCTGCAGCTAACCAGGGCTCAACTAAAAACAGTATTGTAAAATGCTTGTCATCCCGCAGTAACTCATGTGTGGTCTGCTTGGCTGCAGAAATTTGGGTTCCTTATATAATATAATTGTATTATTTAATTGTAATATTTATATTATATATTAATTGTGATATTTAATTGGTCCCGGTACTTTTTCCATCCTTCCGTCGTAAAAACCCAAAGCAACATCTTTCCTCGATATATCCTTACCACAAGGTGATGTTATGAAGTAATTAAGCGGGTTGCTGAGAAAATAATCATTGTAGTGTTGCATACTGATTAGCATAAGTTACGCAGATGTATCGTCGTCGTGGCGTCACCTTCTAGATATAAGGTACGGTTATGCATACGCTCTCCCTCTCTTTTAACTAGCTGTACGCTAGCCCTCTGCATGTCGAGGTTGGAGTCGTCATTTGTTATCGTTGTGTTAGAATTTATATTGCGTTTACTAACCAGTTTTACTTACGTTATGTTTAAATGGCGCAATAAACTGTTATTGTTTTCAACAACTGGATCAGTCATTTCGGGACTAATATAAATACCGAATTCAACAGGTTTTATCGATTACGCAATCAAGTTTGAAAGAGATATAGTGGAGCTGGAGTCAGATAAGAAATACCACATATTGGTGAACAAAGCTTCGCTATAGTAGATTAAGAAACAAGGATTGCATGATATTCCACGTTTTACAGTTCAAATTAATTCATACCCACTTTTCCCCCCCATTAGTATTGTTATACGTAACCTTAATGATGACAACCTTCCCAAACTCGTCAATCTCAAGTCCCTATACCTGGGTGAGCAGATGTACGTGAAAAGAGACATGTGTGGCTGTACTAATTCACAAATATGTCAGAGTATTGGAATGGTGATTCAAGAATACCTGGTTCTGCATCAGACTTCCTTTGACAGTTTTTGTTTCTTCGGTATTATAAATCGAAAATTATATTTTGGTTTTAAACCTGTAGCCATTGTCAATCTTAATCGTGATTGATAATTACCACACGACCTTATTATTTGCTCAGAAAATACTTTTAGTAAAAATAATCTGTCTCTATTTCCTTCAACTTGTGTAAGTACCATATATCTGTGAGTTATTTTCAGCTATAAGTTATTATAAACATGTTAGTTAAACATTTTTGGCAAAATAATCACGCATCTTTTTAAGCGAAATAGATCATGAAGAGTTAAATAATAAAATGAGTAATTCGGTAATGAAAATAGGGTAAAAATCAACTGCATAGCGAAATTGATCGGGGCAAATATTTATCATTTCTTTCTTTTTGATATATTTACTTTTGTCTATGTCCCGTAGACAGTTCTCGATAAATCACGAGGCACCTTGTCACCAGAGAAGAAAAGTAGGCGTCCGCCTCAATAAAATAACGTAAGAACAAAGTAAGAAACGAAAACGTCCTACTTATCAGTTGCAAAAATCTAGTCGCAACTGGCTTTATACATTCCTACCCATAGAGATACGTTAGCTGTGAACACAAAATCCGGAATAACAAGCAAGTGAAAAAAAAATCGCCGACTGTCGGTATTCAACACTTTGACTACGAATTTTCAATTAAAATTTTTTAAATTACCAATTTTTAATTTTTATTTATTTATTCATTTTTTCCTTTTTAATTTTCTTCCCAGTAGGAATATATATTTCTTCTATAAATTTTTCTTCCCAGTAGGAATTTTAAAAATCTTAGTGGGACATGTGTGCCGTAAGGAGTCGAAGGATTAAATTTAGCGGGTTTCAATTAACATTAATCCCCAACTCTTTAATTTTCAAGTAACTCGTTAGGTTTTCAATGTTGACAATAGCCACCATTATATCATTTAGGGAAGACCTTTACCTTACCCTTTTTATTGACCATAGACAGGAAAACCAAAAGCAATAGCGGGTTCAATATCTATTGAAATCAGCTAAGCCCTGCGGTGGCGCAGTGTGGTAACGCGTTCTCCTATTGCGCGGCTAATCCGGGTTCGACTCCCAGCAGTGCAAAAAGAACGCTTACTCAGAGATCTCATAAAGATCGCACTGCTCACTGTAGTCCGGGGTTTGGTTCCCCAGGCCTTAAGAGGTTCGGATTCCTCGGAAAACAGTAGGTCCCGGCGCAGCATGACCACTGTAGTCTTTGAGCCGTAAAACCAAAAAACAAACAAACAAGCAAAACCAGCTAATAATTGTGGAAAGTATTTTCTTATACAATAATTTCTGCCACCCACGTATTAATTACAGCTCAAACTAGAGCTTTATTCGTTTTTGGAGAAAAAGAGACGCTTTCCCCATCCTGGATTCGAACCAGGGTCCCTCCGTTTAGCCCGGAGTGTCTTGGACCGCTAGACGAATGAGGACAGGAAACAACGCTCTCTTTCTCCGTATGTAAAGATGTTAAGGTATTATTACCCTCCGCAGGGATAACACAATTGCCAAATATGGTCAACACAAGAAAGCCTCCGGGGCGAGATTTTTGTGAGTTTTCGTGGGGGAATTTATTATACTATAATTTTTGCCACCCACGTATTAATTATAGCTCAAACTAGAGCTTATGTAATTTTGGAGAAAAAGAGACGCTTTCCCCATCCTGGATTCGAACCAGGGTCCCTCCGTTTAGCCCAGAGTATTCCCTTATTCCTAGAAAAAATAAGTTTAAACATATTCTGAAGTCGTAAGTAAGTTAACATTCGAAATTGGAAGGAATGTCATATCTCGGGGTATTTTATTTTAAAAGTTGTGGAACATGTATTATGCAATTCGGTAGTGTTTTTTTTTAGTGCGCAATATCCTGCCTCCACCCCAAATAGTGCCAAAATGGAATATTACTGACTAACTCTCACTGTAGTCGTAAGATTGTATATTTAGGCCTTAAGAAGTTTGCTTTGCCGCGGATCATTCTTATGGCGCAATGACAGAGTTAACATTGCATCAGAATAACAGTTGGATGGAATTTGTATCTCTTGATGCCCAAGTAAATAATCCTCGAACTCTAAAGCAAGCAGTTAGTCGGTAAAGGTTCTATTTATATATATTTTTTGGGGGCAAATTTTTGAAGTCAAAACCCGGATTCACGGTACACTAGGCGCAGTTTTTTTACCATCACATTACCATAATATGGCCCGCTTCTTTGCAACGATACGAATCTAAGTTTAAATAATTTAGCAAATCGTCAGTGGTAATACAATTCCGGTATCAGTTTATTAATCGATATTTATTATTCAAATAAGCAAGTTCTTTTTTAATCACTGATAATTTCATTTTTCATCGGAAAATAAAGTTTCGAGGCTTATGATGAATCTTTTTATGGGACAGTGAACGATATTTTGATGCTTTAACTGTGCTTACAGTAAGAATAAAAGGGCAAGCGAAACGATGTTTTTGTACCATTTGTTAATTCTCTAAATATGTATTTAAAATAGGATTAATGGATTTAGCAAGTTAAGTTGATTGCACAAAAAGGTGATCCTTACAAATAAAATGTTGCTACCGTTCCTACACATACCTTGCTGTATGCAGAACCAGTAGAACCCAGGAGAGTTAATTCACCTTTGTCTATAGCTGTGTGTACAGGGGCAGTAGCGTAAGGGTTGCCTTTGGTAGGCTCTATATTCAAGGAAAGTAAGAAAATTCCTTTCATATACGAAAGTTAAGGTTATACTACAATTAATAAATTTGACACCCGCATTTTTTAGCTCATATTTAGGTTGTCTTTTGTGGTATAGGAGAAAAAGAGACATCGTCCCCGTCCTACAGTCGGACCAGGGTCTCTCATTTGAAACTGGAGTGCTTTTACCGATGGCGCAACGAGGCAGAAACAATGCTTTCTCTCTATATAAGGATGTAAGATATTATTACCCTTCTCAGGGATAACACAATGGCCAAATAATGGTCAATAAATGAAGCAACCGGGGTGACTTCTAAAAATCTCTAGTATAAGCTAAAAAATGTGGGTGTCAAATTCAATAATTGTATTAAAATTCCTCCACGAAACATTCGCCCCGGTGGCTTTGTGTGTTGACCATTATTTGGCAATTGTGTTATCCTTGAGAAGGATAATAACGTCTTGCAATGAGATTATAGATCAAAGAAGTACCGTTAGTGGCGGCAGTTAACCCAAAATATGGGCTTATTAATTGGAATCGTTCTCCACATATGTTTTTTCAGGGTGAATATTGTCGGTCGTACCCTTTCTTTATTAGCTTAACTGTTGTTTACCTTACCATACTGTATTGCAGAAATTCGTCCATATCTCAAAATAGTAGAGTTGCGGCAATTAGTTGTACTAACTCATTTACTACCTGTTGTAAGACCTTTCGAATAATACTGATTTAATCAAATTTGGCGATACATAATTCTTGATCTGAGTTAGGTTTGCTATCACGTAGACCATGTAGTAATTTTCTTTATTTATAAATATTCTACTCTGATCAAAACGCAAAAATTACAATACTCTATATCATGGAAATGATTTTAATTTTAAATCTCTCACGTGTTTCATTTAACATATTCTGATTATGGTACAGTAACTTGCAGAAAAGGAAAGTTTTCGGAAACCTGGTGTAGTACGATCCCTCCACTTTTTTCGGATTGAGTGCTTTAATTATTAAGCTACAGGTGACCTGCAATTCCAGAATAGCAGGGCACCTGTAACTTACAAGGAAACGGCCCGAGCTGGACGCCGCCGATTTTAATGGAACTGGTCTCATTTGAAAGCTCTTAAAAAGTTGTTAGACAAGTATTCGAGCGTTTTCCAGTGTGGGCCTTAATATAGATGCGGGAGACCAAAGAAGGGCAAAATTAGAGGCATTTTCAAAGATTTCAAACGGCTTTATCTCGGTTAAAATTTAGAGCTAAAAATTAAGTTTCGACGCATTATATGTATCTTTCAAAATATATTGAATACATATTTCAAGAGTTTTCGGATAAAATATTATTAAACGTAATTTTTCAATTCTGAACATCGCCTCTATTATTGATATCCATTAAAAGACTTATTAGCAATTCGGCGAAATCATTGGCGATATTTCCAGAAAGATGTTGAAACCGGCTTGCTCTTATTATTATCTTACCCTCAACCTGTAAAGAGTAGAGAGAGTTAAATTTTGCGGCAAACACAGTAACTAATAAATACATTTTTTCTGCATATTCTTGCAGTAAAATTTAACATGTATTATTTGATCAGAATAAAAAATTATCCGATTTTTTTTTATATTTTTGAGAAATCTGTTTTTGTTTTTGTAAGTAACAAATATTCACTTTCGCTAACGTTCTTTGCAACTAAAGTCATAATAATTGTCAAGACGTTATAATTTCCTACACAAGTTTTCTGTAACTTAATATCAATCTGAATAAAACGTATAAACGTAGTTCATATCGTTCAAACACACATATACAACATGCTCATCCTATAACACGAAAAAATTGAGAATTATTTTTGCAGAATAATGCACTCCTTTTACTATTCCAAAAAACGAGCGATACAAGATGAAGAAAGTGATACATTCTAACGCAGTGGGGCATCCAGGGTGGGGAGCGATGGGGCCCAGGATCCAAAGGCCAGGCCTTGGGCTGACCAAACGGAAAAATTATTTTGATATTGCTCTTGAAAAAAAAATGCACAGAATACAACTGCCTTACTAATTAATATAACAGTTGAAAAAATTTCTCAGTAAATTTCTCGGTATTAACCCCTTCCCCTCTACACACACACCTTTGAAATAATTCTGTGTGCCACTGCTCCCCACGTATTCGAAAAATTCTGGGTGGCCCATTGTTCTGACGCAATTTAGTTTTTGAGGTGTTACGAATGCAAGTTATTGAACGAAGATTTTACTCTTCGCAAGAAAAGATATTAAATGATTACAAACAATAAATTCACGATATTTCCCATGAGCAGTAAGATCTTCCATTATTAATTTGTATCCTTAATGCATAAATTTATATTTCAACCTCCTTTTATATGTTTCATGCATATTCAATAATACAAACGCAAACAGCCAGCTTTCTAGAAAGATCGCCAATGATTTCGCCAAACTGCCAAGAAGTCTTTCGATAAATAGCAGTAATAGAGGCGATATCCAAAATTACAAAAATTTGCAAATTTGCATCAAAACTTAATTTTTAGCTCTAAATTTTAACCGAGATACAGCCGTTTGAAATCTTCAAAAATGCCCCAAATTTTGCCCTTCTTTGGCCCCTGACATCTATATTAAGGCCCATGCTGAAAAACGCTCAAATACGTGTCTAACAATTTTTTGAGAGCTTTCAAATGAGACCACTCCCATTAAAATTGGCGTCGTCCATCTCTGACCCTAAATCATTAGAGGTTAGAGAACTTCTCCGGCAAAGAGGATGTGGATCGTGCCCCATATGGTTTCCTAAATTATTTTTTGGAAGTTCTTTTACAATAATTTCCATAATCCATAGTGAAGGATAAAATAAAACTCTCATTTCTATATTTCCTTTATATTGGAAGTACGCCAGAAATAAGAAAATGTGCATGACAAAAAAAAAATCAGTGCACATTTGCATTCTTAATTTGTTCAGAACCCTCGTTTTCTGTTCTTTCTGCATAAGTCAATGTACTTGTCCGATTTGTTTAGATATCAATATTTTTCTTCACTTATGCCTTCACTGCTCTTCAAAAGGAAAGCCATTCAGAAACTCACATCCCTTAGAATCAATTTCAAGAAAAGTTACTCAGTCCCCGTTCTCTTGAATAAAGAAATAAAAATTTTGTAAATTCCTTTGAAGAAATTCTTCCGAGGTTGTTCAATAAGGAGTCAAATTACAAAAGTTCTTCGAAAGAAAGCTTCCAAATCATTTTTAAGCCGTCGCAAAAATCGATGACTTTTCTCGAAGGTACTAATTTTCCGGTTCGATAAGTCCGATTTGTAAGCGTCAATTTATCTTTCAGTACTTTACGACTAAGTACATATATCTTACGAGAATGGATCAAAAATAATTCTAAGTCCCATGATGCACATTTCTTGCATATGGTAATAACAGTGATCATATTTGAATTTTTAATGGAGCCTCCACTTTTATTTCATTTTCTCCGGAAATTATATTTTTGAAATGAAAAATTTTTGAATAAAATTAAATTCTAAGTCACAAAAAAATTTCATCGCTTTGAGATGCAAAGTATACCGGATAAAAAATTTCGCGCTTCATTTTTGACAATGTAAGCTATTATAATCCCATTTTTAGGAAGCAATCAAAAACATCATTTCACATTTCGATTAAAATCTTTCTACAGAGGTAGTTTTCACATTAAATAAATGCCTGTATAGGGTGTTCGTAAATTGTATTGACAAAATAAGAGGGGGGGGGATGGTACTCAAGACGAACATTATTTACGACGGAACCTAGGGTCGCAATCCACCCAGTGACAGAAAAGTGTAGCTTGGAAACACGTCCAGCATGGACAAGTATTTATTAGCAACGCATGAAATGAACAAGGTACAAATTGTGTCAGCTGATAAAGTAAGTAGAAGATAACACATTGTATTTTGTAGTTCTCATGCATCGATTGTAAATATTTGTGCACGATGGACTGTTTTTGAACTTGCACTTCTCTGACAGAATGTGAAATTTGGTTCCATGGTAAATATTGTTCGCCTTGATGGGTACGAACAACCTGCATATTGTATTCGTGGAATAGTGGTACTGAGTTTCTACTGAGAAGAAAGGAATTTTTTGTAGAGCGTAAACCATTACTACTCCTTCCTGCTTCAATCCTTAAAGAACCTTTAGGATTTGTAGCAGTTGGTTTTTCTGTGCCGGACAGATATTCTGTTGCTCAGACAATGGATCCACAATTCTAAAGAAATTCCATATCTTTATTGAGTAGATAACTAAAGCCGGGGAATACGGGACATCAAAAAAAGGTCAGCTCCCCTTCTTCAAAACCATCCTGCTCAAGCTGGATATTTCAGCAATACATGATGTAGTGTTTTTGTATCAACGTGGGAGCAATAGGCAAATGTGATAATTTTTATATTGGAGAAAGTATTTGGTTTTGAGTTTTAGGGCGTAAGGCCAATAAGGGTTTTGCTGTCCCGAGACCTACCATTCTCTAAGGGATCCGATCCCCTATGGCTTAGGGAGCCAAACCCGGGGTATAGTTAGCAATTGGTTGGTAAGACATTTTTTTTGTATCTTTAGAAGTCCAACTTTGAATAATGACATTCAAGGCGAAAGCATAATTACCTCAGGGATTGGTAAAAATAATGACGTATGGTATTATTACCCTTCACAGGGATAACGCAATTGCCAAATAATGGTCAACATATAAAAGCCTCCGGGGCAAGATTTTTGTGAGTTTTTCGTGGGGGAATTTATCATACAATAATTTTTTTTGTCACCCACATATAACTCAAACTAGAGCTTTTTTGTTTTTGCAGAAAAAAATTATTGTGGAACAAAATAATGACGTTGAAAGTTACAATTGCCAAAGGAATGAGATTGAAAATTATGATAACTGAAATGTAACGTTACTAAAATTTTGCATCGTTAAAGTTATTTCATAAAAAAATTCCGAATTAACTGCACAGTTATTTTAACAAGTAAAACACCATCAGAGGGGACAGTAATCACGTTAGATATAAATTTTGCGTATTGTAGGCAATATACGTTTATTTTTATACAAATTTAATATGAATTATTGAGACATTTGCTCCGTATGCATAGGCAGAAAGTTTCTAAGTGGGGGCTGTAGGCCCAATGGGGGCGTTACAGAGCTACAACTCATATATTCCTATGTTAAATATACAAAATTCAATGGGTGTTACAATCCCCAAAACTTTCCCTGGCTACGCCTATGCCTGCATGAATCAATTTTCACACTATTTTTTATTTATCATATGGCTAATTTATAATTATATTAGTATTTAACTAGAGTTCCCAAACACCAAAACAAATAACCATTTCAAAGCAGGTTAAGATAACCAAATATTTCAATCTATTTCACAAAACGCATGTAATGAATATATTTTTCTTCTTTGATCAACAAAACTCTTATTTGTCCTTTCAAATATTGTTGTCGGATTTTTGAACTAGAAAATTTGGAAGTAAAAGAAATACGTTGAATACAAATGAAAATATACAAAACAATATTTTTTTTAATTTTGCGTAACTTTCGTTTGTTTAATGATCAGATATCTAAAACGTATAAAACAGAGCGAATTAAAAAACCATTTTGGATACACAAACTGTTTTGCTTTTCTAAACCGTACAGCAAATTAAAATATTCTGTTTTGCAAAAATATCAATATGTGAACTTAACTTTTTGTTACTCTTTAAATAAATTAGAAAGCTAGTTTCTGAACTACAAAGAGCTAAAGTTCTTTCGTTTAAGATAATTACGTATTTGCGTAAATTTAAACAAAAAATATTTAAATCATGAAATAACATTGTGGGCATTTAAAATGTAAATTTCGTGTTTTCGTTACGTCCTCCTAAGCACTAAAATTCAAATTATATTAGAGCAGAATGCTTAAAGTTTTGAATAATAATTTTATTCCATTATGTGTTTACATTCATTAACTTTATCTTTAAGGGTACTTTTCATTTATTGTTCAGATGCTTTGAAAAAACTAGTTACACAAGATGCAGATTATTTTTGAGGTAGCAAATCAATTTTAACAATGATGGTATTTACATGAAATATTTGTATATCATGAGTAAGATGTCTTGTTTCTCCTATGTGAATCATTCCTTAAGACGGTTTTGAGAAAAACAGCAAATCGTTTAAGTGGGCTCAGAAATTTGATATTTTAAAGGAACAAAATCCGTACTTAATTTTATGACTGGATTTTTAATGGCAATTCTCAGTTTAATTTTAGCGAACAACATTTGAATACGAAAATTCAAAAACATTGAGAGTATAAACGCTAATAAATATATTCTCATACACACCAGGTTTCAAATTTCTATTTGGACTGACATAAAACTCATATATTCAAAAATCAGCGGAGGTTAACCTTAAAATAATGGATATCTATACAGAAATTTATAATCCATTTTATTTTGCGCTTTTGGTATAGAATGACCCTTACAGTTTTTGCGCCACAAAAATACCTTGAAAGAACAGGACCTTCGACGACTGACGAGAATCGTTAAACGAGATAGACGTGCAACACTTCCTCAAATTGCCGCGGATTTCAATGCTGGGGCATCAACAAGAATCAACGTGCAATCATTAACATAGCCTTTCGAAGCCGAAGGCCCACTTGTTTACCATTGTTAACTGCACGGCACAAAGCTTTACACCTCGTCTGGGCTCAGAAATAGTAGTAGAAATACAGTAAAAATAAAAAAATAATAAAAATGAATTGAACAGAAGTAAATTATCGTAAATCCACAACAGTCAAATTAATAAATAACAGGATACACAAAAATACAGCAAATAATTAAAAATCAACGATTTCAAATAAGGACTGGGGTGAATTTGAAGAAAATAGTACAATAAATGGAAAAAGGACACCACGTGTAGGAACGTTTTCAAGGGAGGCTCCAAATACGTGGGCCCTAAGTAGAGGAATGTTTCTATATGAAAATTAGCTTAAGCCAAAAATTTTTCATGCCCCCGACATTCCAAGCAGCAAAAAAAAAAGAATAGCAATAAAAAGAAAAATTTTCTTTTTAAAGAATGAGAAAAATAAAAGGACTTACATTGGAATGCGGACACACTTACGACACAGTAAACAGGATTGGAACAAAATTCAAGCTTAATAAGAAGAAAGCGGAGGGGAGGTCTAAAGCTGAGGAAGTTGAAGGCGCCAGAAAGCCTCCAAATTAGAGAGATTTCAGAGCTAACTTTTGTTATTTTCGAACTTATTAAAAAAAACAAGCAATAAAATGGTCCGGTACTAGATTGTTCTTTAGTCTGTGTTTCCAAAGTTCTATATGCAATTACAATCAGTTTAGCAAAATCCTGGACACAGATTGTGATGTTTGCCTTTGTAACGAAAAGGATTAGAGAGACTTCATCGAAAAAAATTTCGGGCATATAATTACAGGTAACCTAAGAATTTTTAGAAACTACGCTTTCCATAATATTTTGGAAGAAGAAGCCAACTACCGCCCCAAGAAGAAATCCAATACCGGATTTTTAATTAATAGACTCCGGGAAGAGATTCGGACTTTTATCCTAAAAGTTGATCTTAAAGATGGTTGTCCTGTGAAAAGCTTCAGCGAGTAGTCTATGGTGGAGGGAAATATCAAGTGTTTCAATACAAGCTCCAGCATTGGGAACGATCTCTCCTCTTCATTGAAGAACCAGATTAAAGAGGCCAGAAGCAAGTTTATCATCTGTACCATTGACAAAGCCATCAACAACTTCAGTATTGTGTGTAAAAAATTCTGTAAAGACGCACTCATTGCAGAATACCATTCCAACTCCACTTTCAAGGAACTGTCCGGCGATATTAATATATTTAAAAAACATGTAATTGCCCATCAAAAAGGGTTGAATCTGCCTATTGGACGTTTCAATTTTCTGTACTATTTTATCAGCGTTAAATTCCACAAAAATCCCCTTGGCTTTAGATTAATTACCTGCGAATCTTCGGCTTATAATAAATCTACTGTCGGTGCATTTCAATGTATCCTCAAGCGCATTCTACCTAAGAGAAAATCGGAAAGAAAATCCTTCATTATCTACAAGGAAGTTTTAAATTACCTTAGAAATAGCTCCTGTAACATACGGAATATAGATACATCTCATTTTGACATCTATTTACAAGTTTACCACTAGACCATATGGATGAATTGAGACTTTTTATTTTTGAATTATAGTGCTATTATTAATATTGACAAAAGTCGCTGGACTAATCTCTTTAACTACTGTCTGCAGGACAATGTGCTTTTCAATGGTGTTCAGTTCTTCAAACAAATTAAAGGGATCCCTATGGAATGCTCCTTCTCCAGCTCCCTTGACAATTTTTTTTTGCACTTTCATCAGCAAAAACAGAAGCATTTGGATATTAGAGCCTTCAGATATATAGACGACCTTGCTTTCGACCGTCCGGATTTTCATGATTTGGCCAATGTCATCTATCCTAATGTACTCAAGCTAGAAAATATTAACAATGGTAGTTGGGTTAATTTTTTAGATCTACATATAGAATTGGGTAAAGAGTCCCGTGTAAGAACTTGTATTTATGACAAAAGAACGGAATTCCCATTTAAAGTGATTACGTTGTCTAGCTTCGAATGTAATGTCAGCATTAAAGTTTAACGCAATATTATAATTTCTCAATCAAAAAGAATTAACAGAATTTCCCTTGAAGACTCAAGCCTTTTAGAAGCAGTAGAATCGCTGAAACACAAACTAAAGGACAATCTAGTACCGGACCGTTTTATTGCTTGTTTTTTTAATAAGTTCAAAAATTACAAACGTTTGCTCTGAAATCTGTCCATTTTGGAGGCTTTCCTGGCGCTTTCAACTTAACCATCTTTACACTGGCAAATCTGCTGCCCTCTCCTCCGCTCTCATCTTATTAAGCCTTAATTTTGTTTTTACCCTGTTTGCTGTGTCGTAAGTCCATCCGCATCCCAATGTAAGTTCTTTTATTTTCCTAATTTTTTAGAAAGAAAATGTTTCTTTTTATCGCTACCCTTTCTTTGCCGCTCGGAAAGTCGGGGGCATGGAAATTTTTTAGCTTAAGCTAATTTCCATACAGAAACATTCCTTTGCTTGGGAAGCACACGTTTTGAGCCTCCCTTGAAAAAGTTCCTACACATGGTATCCTTTCTCCATTTATTGTATTATTTTCTTCAAATTCACTCCGGTCCTTATCTGAAATTGTTAATTTTAATTATTTGCTGTATTTTTGTGTATCCTGTTATTTGTTGAGTTCATTGTTGTGACTTTTATGCTAATTTACTGCTGTTATGTTTATTTTTACCATGTTTCTACTACATCTCTTTTTTTTTTCCCACGAAAACTCACAAAATTCTCGCCCCGGAGGCTTTCTTGTGTTGACCATATTTGGCAATTGTGTTATCCCTGCGGAGGGTAATAATACCTTAACACCTCTATTTGTCAACTTCCTGTTAATTGAATTCTACGTAATTTTCCTCATATTTTCAAAAGCCTGCACGCATATATATATATATATATATATGACCTGAGTCAAAGAATGCAGTGATACAGAAATTACAACCCAAATGAGCATGGTAACGGCTGTTTTGAATTTTACGGCTCAAAGACAACAAGCGTCATGCTATGCTAGGACCTACAGTTTTCCGAGAATTGCAAATCTCTTAAGATATAGGGAACCTATATTTCGTTCACAAAAATCTGTCCAATGATACTGTTAGAAAATAATCGGAGCTGACGTCACAAACGGCCTAGCCGATTACAGCAGAGGGGAGGACGTCATTTCAGAATTGGTTTTTGGCCCAGGCAATCGTTCGCTAAAACCCAGTTATAAAATGTAGTCTTCCTTTCTACTGTAATCGTCTAGGCGGTTTGTGACATCACTATCGTTTTGTTTTAACTATTCTAGCGGACTACTTTTCGTGAACGAACTATACCTTCGGTGAGCAGTTGTAAACAATTTTTTTTTGCATAGTTCGGACTAGAATCCGGGAAAACCGTAAACCAGGAGAATGTGTGACCACTGTACCGCAGAAGAGCCACTTGTAACGGCGTAAGATTTTAATCGAGAAAATTCTCCAAATCCGTTACATTTTAGAAAGTATACATTTTGAAAATTTTGTTTCGCCTTCGAAACGGATATTAAATGATCTAAAATATAGACAAAGGAAACCCGAATTTGTCACAGATGTTGAAAAATATCAACATCAAAAATGAAAGAAATTTTTCTTGTGACACTAAAGCATGAAAAATAAAATGAAAAATTCCAATAACACTAAAAAGACACCGGATATTTTATTTTTTTAATTTATATGCTTGTTTCACAAATATATTCACTATCTGGCGATACCACAAACGGTGCATTTAAATTGGAACTTGACAGATCGAATGTTTGAAGTTAGTGACGCTTTCACGCAAGGAATGAATACGAGTTGGAATGCGCAAGGAAATGGAAATGCGAATATCTTTGAAATGCTTTTAAAATCTGTGTTTTCCTCAGAGAATTTCTAGCGTTTATTTTATATCGAAATGCGCTGTAAGGAGCAAATACTTCAAGGGAAAGCGCAAGGCTTTAGATGCAGATAGTATAGTAAATTTATATATTTCCAATATTTGCATTTCGCCTTATTTTTAAAGTAAAGGAATCTTTATTTTTTGAAGAAAATATTTTAAATTTATAGATAAGAAATAGGCAGGTGCGAATATGTTTTATGAGAAAAAGGAAGAATTGGCGAGTACATATTCCTACGTGAGGGTAAGCCATTTCCTCATTTTATTTTTTTAACAAATCAATATATTTATCAACGAACCAGTCTATGAATTAAACGCATAATAACAGATTATAAATTAATAACATAATTACAGATTATAAAATAAAAGCATAATTATAATCATAACAATGGTCATAGATTACAATAGTGTTTTTTAGTAGAGGCGCGTTGACCACCTTTTAATAACGTAATTGTTATTTTCTTGATTATTTAAAATAAGCTCATTTTATTATTTTTCTCACGGTGTTTCAGTGCGTATTAAAATATATATGTATGCCTCGATGTGTCTTAGTAAAGAATAATACAAATTATACAACTATCCTACAATTTCAAATTCGGACGCCATCTTTTGTGTCAGGTTAAAGCTCCCTTTATCTCGTAAAGCATCTTCCATGTTCTTTGTTAATCTTCGATGACGAGCAGTATCTTGTGGATAGATATCCACGACTGTTCAATAGTATCGTGTAATCAGTCAATGGTAAATACTAAAAGCACTACCATGCAAATGTTCCTCCGAGTTTTTCATCAATGCCTCTTCCCGTGTACGATAATCCCAGAGCCCACGCTTTAGTCGTTTTTTATCTCTCGAATAAATTGCTCTCTCCCAGTAAATGTTCATGATTTCCCATAAAGAAGACGTGCTATCAGAAATCATTACTCTGTTATTTGAATTCACAATATTTACTTTTGATTTCACATTAAACTTTCCAATTTTCAATCCAATATCCGTAGATTCAACTTTTGTGGCACCAGGACATCAGAATGTGGTAAAGAATGGCTATTGAAGTCTACTATCTGTATGACTTATGGCTTGTGCCCACGTTACGTTCTCTTCCTTTTCTGGTGGAATTAATGCAAACGTTTTAGTGCTAATTATATCTTAGCTTCTAACCCTAAACGGGTACATGTTCGGAAAAATAGACTATATATTCCTTGTAAGCAGTACTTTCCAGGTAATGATATACACTAATCATGAATAAGGGAAAGCACTATTATATTGATAAGTGTTTAATATGTATCATACATCTTCTCAATAGTATGTGTTTCTAATAGAATTTAAGTAACATTTCTATAGGTTCGTTTGATTTGAAAATGGCGTCTAATAGAGAAATTCATATGGAATCAACTTGTTACAACCAACCATATCATTACTGGTAATAAGACTGGGTGAAGCCTCATTCCCTTTACAAACAGATTGATCTAAATTTACACAGGTCTTCACAGCCCATTTACAATGTATGCTGATTCAGCCCAGAAATCATTATGCTGCTGGCAGTAACACTGTGGTAAATGGGTTTATACGGGTAGAAGCCAGAAATGTGCTAATAGTATACTAGCTGTATTAAATTAATCGAGACTCCTTTGGATGCATTACTTTCAGTTATTTCGTTTTTAATCTAAAGTATCGTTTAAGAATAGGAAAAGTGAAGAATTTCTTTTTATAATTTATAAACTAAAATTTAGAGAAGTAATCGATTTAGAACACCATTATTTTTATATATATATGCACTGCTCAAACAAAAGGATATTATAAGTTTTCGGTTGAAAAATGGTATAATCGGAATTTTTTTTAGCAAAATGAAAACAGTGTTAAAGCAAATTTTCAAACGTCGGAACATGTGAAAATATGCAAATTTTATCTGTGACGTCGAAAATCATGTGTGAGTGACAGCGAATGAAAATAGGCTGTCAGCGTACTTACTGGAAAAGGTGAAAAGAAATGATAGTCTTGCTTTGAGCGCTTTATATCGGTGAGGGTGATATCTGAACGAAATCATTTACCCGAATCTGAAGTCTGGAGGATTATTTGTCGCTTAAAAGTGGGCCAAACACAAGCCGTATTTGCGGATTCCATGGGAGTGTCACAAAGTTTAATCTCCAGGATCTGGGATCGTTTTCTGGAGACTGGAGATGCATGCCGAAGACGAATCCACTCTCCTCCAACAACACTTTCGCTCGGCTACTGACACCACAATATCGAGTCAAACCTTCCGAAACCAACTCCACGCTGTAGATCTGTATGCTCGTACACTTATGGTATGTGTTCAATTAACAGCACGTCACCGTGCTGCCAAGAGAGCATCTCAATTGGAGAAGACATGAATGGAGCAATGTCAGCTTCTGTGACGAGCCCCATTTTGCAATTCATCCTGATAATGGGCTCACTTTTCATCTGGAGGGAACGTGGGACTCGAAACAATCCTGCATTAGTGCAAGAAAATATCAGATTTGGAGGAGGTGGAATGATGGTCTGGTGTGGTATCTCCATTAATGGTCGCACTGACCTCTACTTCATTAGAAATAGAATTCTGATGGCGCAGTGGTATAGAGATGAGATTCTTACACCTTTTGTTGTTACACGTTACGCTGGAGCGAGGGGGAGATAATTTCATATTAGTGGACAATAATTGCAGGCCACATCGTGCTGACCTTATGGATGGTTTCCTTTACGACGAAGGAATCATACGGATGGTTTGGGCAGGATGTTCACCCAACATGAATCCAATAGAACCTGTTTGGGACATGCTAGGTAAATGAGTTGCTTCCCCCTATGACCCCCACAGACAGTTTCACAGCTGGAAAGAGCTCTTCAAGAGGAGTGAGACGGAATACCTCAGTACCTCATTCATAATCTGTTAGACTCCATGCCTAACAGATGTTCAACGTTGTGTGTTAGTCAGGGGAAACCATACCCCCTATTGAAATGGGTTTTCTACCAAAGAAATCACATTTTTGGTTATTTTTTTAATTATACAAATCGTGTAATTTTCATTTTCTACCAAAAAAACTAAATAAAATGCATTTTTTTCTTTCATTTATGTGAGACATCATTTCTTATAGCACACCATGTGAATAATGTGTCAGCCATCAAAACTCGTAATATATTCGCAATATTTATCAAAATCTTCAATATCCTTTAATTTTTTTGAGCAGTGTATATATATATATATATATATATTCAAGTTGCGCTTTTAAAAAATTATTTAGAAATATATGGAATATTCAGGAGAATTTGGTGATTTCGAAATTGATTAAATAATTAGGTGGGATTCGAAGAACCAGGAATGCGTTCACTTAAAAGATTAAATTAATTTATACGCCAATGATATTGCCTCATCTATTGCACAATGTAGTAATGCTTGGTCGTTTTCTGGTGTCACTAATATCGATAAATTACAAGGAACACAAAGAAAGAATTCGACGGCCTAATTCCAGTATTTGCAACCATAACGTTGATGTATGGGTCCGTTTTCGAAGTCTGTCTCTTTTAGTAGATTAATAAATTTCAAAGTAGTCATTATTATATATCAAATATAATCTTTACTTTGACATACAGGTATGTAAATAACTAAGACCCGATAAGTATCCTTCTCGTGATAATAGTTAACTGGTTCCTATTACGGCACCAAACAATTTTTTATACATCCTTATTAAATCTACGGGTTCTAGTAGAATTTAGAACACCATACGTTCTGAGAAAACTTGCTGATTATGTTTGCATTAAATTATTAAAGACCAAGCCCAATTTCTGGGCAAATTTTTATTGGCATTATGCGATGGGGAAGATTTTGGCTCCATTTTGGCTCTTGGAAGTGTGTGATTTGTTTGAATTTTACGACGCAAGGACAGCAAGTGTCATGTTGCGCTGTAACCTGCAGTTCCCAGACTAAACGAAACTGTGAAGCCCTAGTGGACCAAACTCCCAAACTAGGACGCTATGATGAGCTTTTTGTTTCTAATACGCATTTACTTTCAAAAGTTTTCCAATCATGTTTGAAAATGTGGTATTTTTAGCTCATTACTAATTGTCAAGCAGTATCAATTATTCTCGTAGCATTTGAGTATAATGTGCATTCATTAAAACGTTTGACAGCCTTCAGAAAAATGTGATAATTTTTCTCATCACTCTCGAGGTATTCATACATATCGAGGTAATACATATGTTGAAGACCTTGCTCCGCTGGAGCGAC
>QLNU02014802.1:118972620-119019358 GCA_006491805.2 Dysdera silvatica | reverse complement strand
TGCACACAAAATTTTATTGCAATGGGAATTACAACCCCTATAACCCACCCTGCGTGGGCCAATGCGTCTGCAAACAGCTGTTTTCAAAAATAAAGTTTATAAAAATTAGGACCAGAATAACTGACGTCCACCTTGGAAACACTTTTAGAGCTTCAATACCAAAAATAAGACCTGATATTAACAGGATTATTGAAAATAAGCAGAGCCAAAATCTCGCTAAAAGGTTTGATTTCGCTTTACATATTAATAACAAAAAGTATTATAAATGTTTTTTGCTTCCATACGTATCTTACATCATAATATATACGCTATATATTCAGACACAGAGGTGAATCTTAAAAATATTTTTGGGTGGGCATGCAAAACTAATAAAAAGACTTAAGGAAAAATGATCAGTAACGGCTGATCCAGGGGGGCGGGGGGGGCGCACCCCTTGAGCCGCATTTGTTTAGTCCTAATATTATTGATACCGTAGTGCGGCCCGCGGGCCTATGGGAACAAGAAAAATTGGCCCTTGGATTGAAAAAGGTTGAAGATCCCTGCTTTTTTTTTGTTTTGAGGCTTTAGTTTGTTTTAAGGGGCGAGTACAATGCAGGTCATGCGGCGTCGGAACCTACAATTTTCTGAGAAATATAAGCCATTATGGACAAGGGAACCGACTCCTATACTCTACGATCAATTTGTAAGCGTTCTATTTTAGTGCAGTTGGGGTTCAAACGTGGGTTAACGACAGTCCAGACGAAAGCGTTACCCCTTCACTACGGCACGGCACGTGTTGATGGTCAAATTATTTGAGGTTAGTATAGAATTTTCATTTAGCAATTGGTCGGTATGCAGAAGAGCCTGCTTAAAGCGACCACCTTTTTGACTGGTATCGGTTCCCTGGTCAATAGTCACCATACACGACAAACATTTGTATAGGGATTACCAAGTCACTGCCAGTTCTCTCTCATAAGAAGTAATCACTTCATTCAGATGGTCAATTTATCAAGGTATTCATTTTATTAGGTTCCACTGTACATAAACTGTGTCCCAAAATGACCGTACCGCACTTAATAAATCGAGTTCCTAACGTAAAAATTCATTTTATCTAATTTTACAGATTTCCAAATGCGCCATCTTCCTGTACCATGAAGAATCCCATAGATATGGATAGCGTGTTATATAACACACCTTTTCTCTGTTATTTCAAATTGTACCCTATATATTTTACTATACAAAAAAAGTTTGTCTAATTATGGTTCTAACGGGACCAAAATGGATTTTCTGAGATGAATAGAAGGTACTATGAGTTGAAGTTCGACATATGCGTCAAATAAATTGAAAACTATTAACAATTAAATTGCTATGTATTGTGGCTGTTGCCACTAAAAGTTGTGTTCTCTTCAAATGTCAGTATTATAAGAAAGTAAATTTCTCACAATTTCATATCTTTGTTAGTAACAATACGCTGAAGCGAAGGTACTACTTACTCTATGATTTATGACTTTAACGAGACTGAAATGGATTGTTTGTAAACACATCTGGAGTGATATTACAATTCGTTATTTACGGAAATGTTTAAAGTAAATAAAAAAAAATTGTGTTTGTAACCTTACATGGAATTTTAATTTTTTTTTTCACCTGTGGAAGCTACGCAATTAAATGCATTTGTTAGTTTTCAACTCGTAATATTTCCAGTTCTGTTCTTCGCATAAAATGCGTTTTGGTCTCATTAGAACTATGAACCACATTGTGGTTCCCTTTACCTCTACGAATTATAACTGGCAGAGTATTAAATTGTGATGTTTTCTCTTTCTTATATTATTGACTACTGAAAAGCACAATTTTTTAGTGATGATAATAACAACAGATAGAAATGTAATTGTTTATAATCCTCGAGTTATTTGATGCACACGTCAAATTTTAGCTCTTAATATATCCAGTTCATCTCGGGACCTTTTTGGTTTTGTTAGAATCATTATTAGAAAAGCTTTTTTATTGCATAAAAAAAATATATATATATAAGGTGCCATATTTAAAGTAAGAGAGAAAGAGTGGGTTTTGTATTCTTTAAAACATTTTCCATAATTCCACGGAATTTTTCATGGAAAAGGAAGATAGCGGATTCGAAAATCTATAAAATGAGACATATATGAACTTTTACCATTGAGAAGAACTCCAGTTCTTATGAGTGGTACTTCCATTCTCGAACACCCTGTACAATCGTGCTACCTCCTAAAACAACAAAGTAATACATTCGTATAATTTTACTTTTTTTTGGGGGGGGGGCACCATTCAGACTTGGACCGGGATCAGCGGCATGGAAGGCGAATGGCTACTACTGCTCTACCACAGAGCCATATTATACATAAAATTAAGTAAAACTAGAGTGCGTATAATAAAATTGTACCATAAGCGATACAATACTATGCACGGTCGTTCACGAAAAGAAGTCCGATGGAACAGTTAGAAATAACGGGAGGTGACGTCACAAATGGGTTAGTTCATTACAGTGGACGATGACTACAATTTCAGAACTGATTTTTGTGAACGCTTGTCGGCGGTAAAATCAATTTCTGAAATTGAACTCCTCTACTGTAATCGGCTAGGCCGTTTGTGACGTCACCTCCCGTTATTTCTAACTGTACCATCGGACTACTTTTCGTGAACGAACAGTATATAGGTAACTTTACGGAGGAATATAATTTCCGCGTTTGATTCTTTTCAGCCTAAAAGTATATATTAAAAAAAATATTAAGTTAATCTTAATAGGAAACAAAAGCTGCTGTAAAGTATTTGGGACGTTAAATTTTGTATCTGCTATTACGATACTTTTAGTTTTTAGAATCAGGATATTTATCTTATTCTTAGTATTTTGAATCATGCTATTTATAGCATCCTTAGTATTTTGAATCATGCTATTTATAGCCATCTTATTATTTTGAATCAGGATATTTCAATTATTCTTTGGATTTTGAATCAGAATATTTATAGTATTCTTAGTATTTTGAATCAGGATACATTTATAGTATTCTTAGTATTTTGAATCACGATATTTGTCGTATTCTTAATATTTTGAATCAGGATATTTAGAGTTTATAATTATAAACTTACTTTCTGTAATTTATAGTAATTGACGTTAGTGACAAAAATATCCATTTAGTAATAGGATATTTGGGTCGCTGCGAAAGTCATTAAATATCCCTCACAAAGAAAACAAAATAGTATTAAAACAAAGGGTAAAGGACATTTATCGCTTAATAGTCCAAGATCGATCATGACTGGCAAAGCAAAGGATAAGTTTCGGCCTCCTATGAGACTTTTAGCGGATCGTTTATCCTAAGCTAATTAGTGAAGGATAAGCTTTAGGTCTCTATATCCATGGCTGTTAAATTGGCTGCAAATTAAGGCAATTTCCAATTTGCACTTTACGCTTTCCTAAAAGGATATCGGATAAGCCTATTTTTTCCAATCGATCATTATCGCTTATATTCAACGGAAGAGTTTCCAAACCTTCTGTTTACAGAATAAATACGACTAGTAATTGACTATATATATATTAGATGTTTAGTAGTTTACTAACTTCGGTATATAACAGTTTGAGACATTATTTACAGCCTTTTTGAACAGGAATATTACGCAATCCTATGAAAATATCAACTTTATTAGCTTTGTACAATAACGTGCGAAAATACCAATTTTTAACGCCGATATATGTATACGTACAGTGGAACCTCCATATGATAAACTTGCGTATAATGAAATTCTCGACATAGCAAAGTTTTAATAAATCCCCATAATCATTACAGATGAAAATGCAATGATCATATGTTATGATCATTACATATGAAAGTGTTTCTATATAACGAAATAAATTTTTATACAACGAAATTTTTAATGACCTAACAGAAAACCGAATGGTCACATCAGCAACGTCGGGTTCCCTAATGCCGTTGAAATGCAATACGTACCCTTAAAAACATCTATTTTTAAATGGTTGAATGTCATTTATGAGAAACAGTCGTTTACTGTAAAGCGGGATTTTAACTGTGGTATTATATTGCACTGCCCTGGTTCATGAATACATCGTTTCCACATAGCGAATTTCCTATATAACGAATTTTTTTATGGAACCGTCCATTTCATTATATGGAGGTTCTACTGTATTTAAAAATCTAAACTTCCTTTTTAAGAAGTACGTCATAATGTACAAATGCAATATTTAAATAATGAATCTATGCTGTTGTATATTGTAGTCATAATTAGTCCCTGATATCTTAGAAAAACAGATTTTTTTTTTAACTTTTAGGTAAAGAACCTTGTGTTTTAAATTTGTTGTACGAGTTTCTATTTAAAAGTAACTTTCTATTTAAACGATATATCGATTCCATATGACTAATTTAATATTATAACGAGTTCGTTTTCAAACAACGCTGATTCTTTAATACGAAATCCGCTTTATTTCACTAAGTCCTAACTACTAGTCACTAATTCCTATAATTGGATTTTGTTCATAAATTGCATTCGATGTTTGTTTGAACTTGTCGTGGTTCTTAGGTATATAAGATTTCTTCTGTTTCCGTAATCTTCTTATGATATACATTCGGCCTAAAATATTCTCAAAAGTAAATATATTTTTCGTCTATGGTCTATGAACGAGGGTTTAATTGCTTCTACGTACCAGTATCCGAAATGCAAGAAGCCAATGAATTTGTGTGCGAGACCTGGCTTGGAAGATGAATATCAGAAGCATTGTAGGAAACGTGGTTTGGATGAACATGATTGTGGCAGGTCTGTTCGAAAGGGTTCTTGGTTTGCGGAAAGCAAGTTAAGTATGGATGAAGTGCTGTGTGTTACATATTTGTGGGTATAAAAGGCAACATCTGACCTTATTCGAGGGAAACTGAATATAAAGAGTGATCACACTTTGGTTGATTGGAGGCATTTTTGCAGAGGAGTAGATATTTTCCCGTTAGCGCCACGCCACTTACGATTTTTATCGTAGACGCATTTTTACGATGATTTCCGTTAGCACGACCCAACTTGCGATTTTTTTTTTGTAGACGCATTTTTATGATGATTTTGCTGATGAAAAAATCATTAGTTAACGTTGGTAAGGGATGTTTTCCAAGTTATCTTTAAAATTTTATTTATGATTTTTTTTTTTATTATATATCTTCACTTTCGCTTTCTTTTTGGTTTTACGGCTCAAAGACTACAGTGGTCATGCTGCGCCGGGACCTACTGTTTTCCGAGGAATCCGAACCTCTTAAGGCCTAGGGAACCAAACCCCGGACTACAGTGAGCAGTGCGATCTTTATGAGATCTCTGAGTAAGCGTTCTTTTTGCACTGCTGGGAGTCGAACCCGGATTAGCGGCGCACTAGGAGAACGCGTTACCACACTGCGCCACCGCAGGGCCAAATATCTTCAACATTTTACATAAGAAAAACGACGAAAGGAGACCCCTTCTCATCGTTTTGCGACTCTTGACCGTTCATATCACATTCGATGTACGCTGCCTGAATCAGTAAAAGGCTGAATCAATATTATATTGCAATTAGTATTTTTCACGCAATTAGTACATTTACCCGAATCACAGGGACAGAACTAAGGGGAGACCCTCCCCCCACGCTCGTCGCTTCGCGATCATTCTGATCACATTCGATATGCGCTGCCTGAATTAGTAAACGATGAAAGGAGAATTCATTTTTCCTGTAAAAACAAAATCGCAGAATGCTCATAATTTGGTAATTACCAAAAAGTATAATCCATCTAAAATTATTTTTTTGGAAGAAAAATTTTATTTTTTTTTTGGAAGTTACAATGAGAAAAGGAAGGAATGGGAAGACGAAAATCTCAAAAAACGCTATAAACGACATTTTTTACGATTCAGAGGAGGTAAAGGAGGACGAAATATCCAAAAAAAAACTGAAAACAAAATGGCGGTTGGCCAGCTTGAAACAATTGCCAGTTTTGGGATTTTTGGAAAAACAGACCAGATTTAGGGGGTTGACGTCTCGTGAGGTAGCGCGGAAATTTGGGTAAAAAGTTTTAACTTTTTTTTCAGTTGAGAAATATTTAATATAGAGCATTGTTTTGGTTGCTTTATTTTGCGTAGTTGGTAGTGAGGATCAAAGCTTTCATATTTTTAAAAACTGGAGAATTTATACTTTAATTTGGTACAAAAATTGTTTTTTTTATCCATTTTCAAAAAATGGAATTCTTGTCCACTTTACTGTGGAATTGCCCTCAAACCAGAGTTTTTAGTAAAGAAAAATACGCCGTGAAAAATTTTCACAGTGTTAACTATTTATTTATTAATTGAACTATTTTGAAAAATAAATAGTACACCAAAAAAGACATACTACAATAAACCACAAAAGAAAGATTGGAGTTTATGGCTCAAGGACAGAAAAGGTCTAACTTCCCCGGTACCTAGAGTTTTCCAACAAATCCGAGTCCCTCAAAGTCTAGGGAATCCAATCCCAAGCCTACGGTAAGCAGATGTTCAAATTTTTAAATTTGTGCATAAAAAATAAATAGTTTAATTGCACCCAAGATATCATAAATATATAGTTTCATAGCAACCAAAAATACAAAATAAATGTGTATCATTACGTATCTTTTCGATTCAAGAGTACACCACTTCTACAACATTACCTAAAAACGAAATATCTAGTCTAAAGTAGGACAGTGTTACCTCCGTAACTCCGAAAGCTTTCTATCTCGACTGCAATCCTCGTGAGTGATTTTTTTTCCCAACAGTTTATATATAAAAGCAGTACGAGCTCTTACCGTTCGAAATAATAGTTCAAGCCACTGGAAATGATGAAAAGAGGAAAACAATGTTTTTCGAATTTGACGCGTGTCTGGATCATATTTCTCTGGTTTGCTGTCATCTGACAAATATCAAATTGGGAAATCCTTCAATATGTTTTGCGCTTTCATGCAATAGATTTGTTAACCACTGGTTTTTACCGAAGTTTCAATTTAAGTGTGTTTAGAATTATATAATTTTCAATATCAGAAAAGTTCCGATAATACTGATCATTTTTTTATAAATCATATGCAGTGTGATTAAATGGTATTTTATAAATTTTAATTTAACGTGTTATGACAAACTTGGATTCATAAATATTCACGATAATAATTTTTTTCATATTAGCTGATGATGTGGCAACAAAAGATGTTAAATAACTTGTAAAGAAAAGAACGATTTTCCGGCGCCTGGTGGGACCCGAACCCACGACCTCCTGATTGCCGGTCAGGTGCTCTAACTGCTAAGCTACATGCGTCAATCATTTCTCCTTTACGTGATATATAAGGCTTTCTATGGACAAGTTCGCTATTGGTGTGGCAGTGCTGTGACTACTTTGTAACCAAAGCGACAATTTAAGAGAGCAAAGTTACCAAAGCGACAATTTAAGAGAGCAAAAATGTCCCATATAACGTACTAGCATTAATATCATTAAATTAGTTTTTTTTTTCATATTAGGCTAATATAACATTATCCAGCATTCAGGAAGTCGTGGGTTCGGATCTTACCAGGATCCAAAAAATCATAATTTTCTTTACGAGTAATTTAATATCTATTTACGATAGTTGTCACATCCCTTGCCATACGTGGACATAGTATACAGTCAGAGGATTGATTTTTTTTTTTTTTTGCATGAAGACTTAGTAATTACGTAAGCTCTAAAGTTTTAGGTAAATCTCTGAGAAATTTATGCCACAAAAAATATAAATACGCACATCTAGCAAGTTAGGAATAAAAAATATTCAATTTCAAATATTTGTTGTTTACTTTGGAATATTAAGTAGAAAATTATTCAAATTAATGACTTTCAAATAAATCTTTCAGAAGAAAAAGACATTATGATTGTATGAATGAAAAATCTAATAAAATAAGTTATATGCTTTTCATTTATATGATCAAGAATTCGAGACAAATTTGACCACAACCTTTGGCTGATCGCCCGCGTTTTCGTTATATTTTACGAAGTTATTTCTCTCCTGCGAGAATTGGAAAGGAAACAATGGAGAAGAAAATTTACATTTCTTTTGAGACATGCCATCCCTTTCCAAACTACGAATTCATAAAAAATAAAACTAAGCTTGGAGTAGGCAAATACATTTGGAGAGAAATTTCAGTGCTTTTTTGGGCTTTCCTCTTTCTACCTTTACTTTATGAACGAAATAAAAGAGCACGATTTATCTTTCGGAAAATATGAAGGAGGCTTTGTTGGCTACTTGCTTTATAAAGATAACGTAAGAAAGACCTCCATTGATAAACATTTACTAACTATGAATGAAAGTTTTTTTTTTAGAAAAGAAACCTATTGTTTTAGTTCTTTCCACGGGAACAATACGATGCTGAATTTGTCATCCTTTAGACGCCGGGAAATAAGCCTACGCGGATGAAAGGATATAGGAGGAATGGAGAAGTTTCGTGTGTTACATGAAGTCCCGTAATTAAAATGACGAATTATATTAACATGGCAATCTATTTTTCCTCTCTCAAACGTAATTAACGACGATTTTATTCCCATGTGTAAGGTTTAAAACATGAATTAATTAAAAACTTATAATAGCTCTCGTATAAAATACATTCAACCGAAAATTCTTCTAATTCTGAACCGTTAATAATGTTTCTTCTGGAAGTATATGAACTACAAACTTTTCGCCCTTCCGTAAAAGTCCATATCAACATGCAATATTAAGGACAGGTTTATAAGACATCATAATTTTTAAAAAACGTTGAACATAAATATGACTGGGTAATGAAATCTGAAATATTTTAATGCCATCAACAAATAGAGTAATATAATTACGTTGGGACATTTTAAAAAACAGGGTAATATATTTACCTATTAAATTAACAGAAGTAATAAGCCAATTCACATAAATTGCATAATAATACCATGAGTATAATCAAGAACATGTACAATTATTTTATAGTAAATTATCATTGTATCCGCTTAAACCTAGCTTAACTTGAATGTATTTTTCAAAAGTAAATGGAAAACTATATATAACTCTCTAGAGAATATATTACTTTCTCACTTATTTACATCATCTATCTATAACCACAATCAATCCTCTACGCTTTGTCCAATATAACATTCGCTTTAATTTTTTAACAGTTTTGAAATGTTTAATTTTTAACCCTACATATTGTTTATTCCATAATTTTGGCCCTTTATAATTAATGCAGCTTCATTCTAGTTTTGTTCTTATTTAAGCTATTCATGATTAAATTCTCTGAACCTATTGAATTCTATTTCATTTATTAATTTGTCATGCTTGCTATCTCTAGACCTTTCTTTCATTTTAATTAGCACATACTACAACTCTTTTTTCAATTATTAGAAAACTTGCCTTCTCTTTATATGATGTATTTTTTATTTGTGAATGCAACATTGATTCGATTAATGGAAACATAAATCATATGTAGAAAAATATTTTGACAAATACTGAGGTTATATTTAAAACCCCGTGATTTTCTATCACCAAGGAACTATTTTTTGAAATTGTATCATCGAAATTATTTTAGAGTCCATAATTCCATTGTTTACCTGTAGTAATGGTTTAACTACTATGTTTGCCTCAACTTTATGTTTTCGAGTTAATTTAATCAACCTTGTTATTCCTAAAATTATTTATAGTTTTAATATTTTTAGACGTTTGCTACCGGTTAGGCAATACTTAGCGTATTAGTAATCATCTTCTTAGGTAATACTACATTTTAAGTCTTTGCAATATTTTAAGCATCCATTAGTATAACAATTATCAAAATATAGACACTTACCAATACGTCTACCTAAGAGTAAGGTTACCGAACGTCAATATATTATCAGCAATTAGTTCTCAGCTACTAGTCCAAAATAATCCAAGGTATTCGCAGTTCTTGTTTGCATGCACTTGCCACGTAGCTTATGGTAATTTCAGAATGTATAAATTTGATTCTTTTCAACATTTTAGGGAATACCTTGCTACAACACGCTTTAAGAACCGTATGTTGAACTGTTTAAATGAATTATGCCCTATTTATTTATTTGCTAGCAATCATTTCGATGGCGCGTAGTTATCGTGTTTAATTTATCTACGCTACCTGGCGGAGAAAATGGAATATAACACGAAATACATATATAATATTAGCGGTTGCACATAAATGGTATATATGAGCATTTGTTTTATATATTCGCAGCCTGAACTTGAACAACATTCGAAATTGTTTGTCAAACAGAATTACGCACTTCGTCGAAGAACTCCCACTTTTCATAAAGAAGCTCCCTTCCTCTCAGATTGTCATGTCCGGTTCATATGGCTAAGTTGGGTTTAGTCGCTGACGCGCTATGCAACGGCGATGGGAGACCATGCATCGCTACAAGCTATTCTATTTGCCTTTGCTTAAAGAGAATATTAGCAAATAATTATTGTTTATTTTTATGTTCCAGGGACATGATAATCGTGCTGCCTCGGGGCCCACCATTTTCGGAGGAATCCGGACGACTCATGTCCTGGGAAAACAGCCTCCCGACAAGGACAAAAAGTTAGTTGAAAAACGTTCTTCTGTTTTTGCATCGTTGGTGGTCGAACCAGGGATAACGGCGAGATGGGTGAAAGTGCCACCAACGTAGTGTCATTACAAATAATTACATATTGGGATGGATATTATATAAAACATGATATAAATTATATTACAGTCACAGTTGTAAAAAAGCCGGGAATTTTGCACACATTGGAAACATTGATGGGAAGAAACCAAGGTAGCTAGAATGAAAGAGGTTTTCCGTACCGGAATGGACCAATAGGAAGAGGTGCGGGCTGGACGTCGAGTTTCAAATGAATATTGAATATGATCGTTGAACGAGTTGAGATTATCGGTGAGAACCTTGAGATCAGTATTATTACCATCTAGAATTGCAAAGATGTCGTCTACATACCGGACCCATAATTTGAAATGAAGATGTTCGTGAATTTTTTCTTCGACATAATGCAAATAGATATCTGATAAAATAGGAGATACTGAGTTTCCCATAGCGAGACCATCTGTTTGTTGGAAGAACGCATTTTGGAAACTGAAGCAAGTTTGTGAAATATAAATTTCGGTCAGGTTGGTAAGTTCACAAACTTCAAAATCAGTGTAGTGGAATTCCTTCATGCGCTGTTCTAGAGACTGAAGGGATCCTTGGATCAGAACATTCGTGAAATGGCTTTTTACGTTAAATGAGACTATTGTGTTTGGAGTGAAGGTACTGCCACAACGTATGTTAGCGAATTGCAGAGAATTTTTGATTGTAAAGGAGTTATTGTATAGTAATGGAGAAAATCTTTGCGCTAAATGCTTTGAAAGAGCGTGACATGCGGTGCCAATATTTGAGACTATAGGACGAAACGGCATGCCCGCCTTATGGACTTTGTGTAGTGCATATAGGCCAGTGATGTTAGCGAAAGATGGTTTCTTGCCTCTTCGATGAGAGCTCCAGACTTTCAAAAAACGTTTAAAGCCGAATAAATTTTCGTTTCAAAAACTATGCCTAGTGGGCATTATATTATTCATCGAGTATCTGGGTAACGTTATCTTTTTCCGGCCCCTAGAGTATCGTTGCTGACAGATTTCACTGTAAATCCTTCAAGTTAATACCAAATAAAACTTCGACTAATAATGCATCTGTACTTGAGAGAATGTTTGGGTATATTATGGTAGTTCTCAGAGTTGACGTAGTATAATTGTTGTCACGGTTTGTGGATATAGTATTATAATTATTGCAGTTGATAGAGTTTGATAGTTCTCAAAGATGACGTATAGTGGGTTCGCGCTCAGTTGACGCCGGATACTCTTATCAGACGGGTTGTTTCACTGCAGTTTAGGGAAGGGCGTCTTGCCGAAACTGGTTTTTCGCGCGGGAAATCAGTTACGGCAAGACGCCTTCCCTAAACTGCAATCAAATAACCCATCTGGTAAAGATATCAGGCATCAGGTTTGCGCGAATGGACTATAGTATGATAGTTTCCAGATTTGCCGTTGTATAGTAGTCGTCACAGTTGACGTAATACTATTTTTTCAAAGAGGACGTAGTATAGACCTTGTCACAGCTTATATAGTACTACTTTTTCAAAGAGGACGTAGTGTAGATTTTATCAGAGTTGACGTATGACTATTTTTTCAAAGAGGACGTAGTATAGATGTTGTCACAGCTCAGTATAATAGTTATCAATGAAGATGTAAAAAACCCGGCAATTTTGGACATATTGGAAACTTTGATGGGAAGAAACCAAGATAGCTAGAATAAAGGAGGTAATTCCGTAGGCACTTTTCTTCCTATTTATCGATTTTGACAAAGCTACCCTTTATTCTACTTATCTTGGTTTCTTCCCATCAAAGTTTTCATTGTGTCCAAAATTCCCAGGTTTTTTACATTTCTAGTTATCAGAGTTGATGTATTATAATAGTCGTTAAAGATGACTTAGTATGATAGTTGTTACAAATTTTTGAATCAGGATCGACGTGTTAATTAAATATAGGTTTCGGTTTTCAAATTACTCGAATAGAAAAAAAAAATGTTTCTGTTATCGGATTAGATACTAGGTGTATGGCAAACTTTATGAATAGTCGAGAAATGAAACGATATTTTTAATAGAACTGATTTTCAAAACTCGTTTCTAATATTCATTCGTTTGGTACGAGTGTAAATGTATTATCATTATTTAAGAGAATATTAAAAGTATATATTATTATTTGAACATTTTTATAATTAACTAAAAATAGAATTCCCCGTGATTTGTTTTAGTTCCATTTTTAATATGGATAATACAAAAGAATTTATATAAATTTAGACAAATAAATACTAAAACTAACTTGGAGAGTAACTGAGTTTTTAAAAGACAGAGAGAGAGAGACAGAGGGAGAGAGGGAGGGAGTTAGACAGAGGGAGAGGAAGGGGGCCATTGCTCACGAATTCCTAACTTTATTATCGACCTGATATGAATTCATGAAATACGCAACGTCTCTTACCCGATACAAGATTCATTTTCTTTGCTTTTCCCATTAAAGTTCTCCCTAAATGGAGAACACGCTTATCAGTGAACAAACAGGCGAACAAGAGAGCTACGGTATTGGTTACTAAATAATAACATGTCTAGTTTTAAAAGGTGATTTAATAAGCTGTGGAAAGTCAACTGAGGCCAAAATTAAAATCGTGAAGAATAAAATATTAAAAAACTATAAAAAAAATTAATTTGTGAAAGAGAAAATTCCAAAACGGTAACTTTTATGTCCTTCGTTGCTGCTAACTATATTTTTTTCAGCTATTAGAAAAGTTAGGAGAATTCCAGAAAGGGCAGAAATGAAGTTGATGGTACGATTACCAAGAAAACAAGACTAAACAAATAATAACACGAATTGAGTAAGCCGAACTAATGTAAGTAAAGAAAAACAAATTTGGTAAAGGTCACATGCAGATTTTAATACAAATAATATGTATGACCTTATGTAATTTAATACTTTGAATTTCGCTTTAAGTTTTTTACAAATTTTCAAATAAATATGCAAAACATATTTAACTTATATTTATTCTAAATTTTTTTAAATTTATTAGAAGGCCATAGTAAATAATATGCAAATAATCGACGATACTGTCCAATATATATAATGATGTATATATATATTACCATCAATATGTATATATATACATTGTCAGACTATATATATCATACAAGAAAATTAAAATTATGACATGCAAGCCGGTAGCTAGACACTTGTTAAAGGGCCAAGAAAGCTTGTGATGGGGGTATAAATTTTTCAATATTTTAATGCATTGTATTAATATATTTAATAAGATTAAATATCTAAATGTATTGATATATTCAACACCAAGGAATAAGTTTCTTAAATTAAATTTTTGAATTGAATACTTATAGGTGTGTACTGAAAATTTCTTATCTCTCTTACCTTTATTATGATGTAGATGAAAATTCATATCTCAGTAAAAAAAAGTTAACAAGGTCTACCACAGAAATCTGTCTTGAATACATATATATACACACTTATTTAACCCCTATTTATATCAGTTCCCCTTAGTTTTAGAAAGGAGGAATGCAATGTTATATAGAAAGAAATCTTAATAGGAAGGAAAATTAGGGAACACACTTTGAGTACCCTTATATTCCTGGTCCAAGTAGTGCAACTTCAGGACACTCTATATATATGTCAACAATTAAAAAAAATTGTGCCAAACAAGAAATCGTTAAAATATAGCGGAATTTGGTGATTTTCTTATTGAAAATCAGGATTTTTCACTTAAAAAGAAACAAATGTTACAATTTGGCAGCTCGGGTTACTGTCAGTACGTCTTACGTTCCGATGGCTATGCCTGGGAGATATACAGCCCGTGTCTTCATGTGAAGAGTTTTTCTGGAGATTTCCTACATAATCTGACGATAAGTGTGAAGAAAGAATGCGTTTTTCCTTTCTTTTGGGGCCTCTGTTGTTCTGTTTCCTTCAATGCCATTTGAATTTTTTTGCTTCCTTTCTTCTTTCTCACGTTTTCCTTCATCTTTCCTTTGCAGGAATTGAACCGGTACCCCAGGACCAACTGCATCGGGAAGCTTAGTTTTATTTCTTGGTTTACTTACATTTTATGAACGCAATTCAGATGGTCACGTTATGCATTACGGCGGCCTGCCTCCCATCAGTGAGGACATTTATCATGTCATTAACTCCATCATTTTTCGGTATCTGAAAAGATAAATAATTATGAATTAAAAGCCATAAATATTTTGCACTTTTATCCGAGCAACAGCACTTTAAAATACAATCACAGACCATATATTAGATTGATAAACAATTGGCTTAACTCCATAAACGAAAAGTTGATCAGCTAATGAATTATGGGACGAAATAACATTCCATAATACAAGCACGGCGATCTCAAATTAAAAATTCAAATGTATACCAAAATTTTAAATAGAATCAAAAATATGGAACATATATAGAGGTTGTTTCAGAACTAATAGAACAACCTGAAAGGGGTGGTAAAAGACATTAAACAAGCATTATTTGGCGAAATTTCCATGTCTATAAACGAGACAGTTTGGCCGTGGAGCGAAACTTCTGTTTACGTCTATGTCTTCGTTTTGTAGGCGATTAAATTTAATGAACAAATGAAATGATGGACCAAGTAATACAACAGAGACCAAAATATCCTAAATTCCGTTTTCTGATCCTGATTTATGTTACCACGTCGTGAAAATCAGCATAAAACTGCCTTTTTTGCCACACTGGAAGAGAGTCGGAGCTGCCAAGTATGTGTGATAGGTGACGAACATGAAAATCTAGTCTGGAAGGAGATTAGGTTGAGAAGTTTCAGAAGTTTTAATTTTCTTGGGTAATTAATTTTTTAGAAAAAGATTTGAAGACATTACAATTTGAACGCATGTCGTACATTCGTAACACTACTCTGGCATTACCATTTGCAATCCTGTACATTAGATGCACGTCTGCCTTTTCGGCATTCGTAAGGTCTTCCATCATTGGCAACAACACAGACACAAAAGACATGTTCCTGCAGATGCATAACGTTGACGGCTTCCAAGTCACCCACTACCCTCTACTGGCAACAGTACACGTCAATCACCCTTCTCAACGTCCGTTCGTATTAACCAATTTTTAAAATCCTTGAAATCGTGCATTGCACCTATGAACGGAGTGAATGCGAGCACTACTTTCCCTCTAGTGTCCGAATGGCTAGTTTTTGGAGAAAAGGTTACTGAAGAAAAAATATTTATTTTCATGTTCTTCATCTGTTATACTTACTTGGTAGTTTCCAGCTCTTTTCTAGTGTGGCAAAAAAGACAGCTTTTTGATTATTTTCACTACATTGTAACACAAATCTGGATCAAAAAAGGGGATTCCAGATTTTTTTGTCTCTGCTGTATTATTAGGTCAATCATTTCATTTATGCATTAAATTTTTTATTGCCGTAATCGCCTACGCAGCAACAACATGGACGTACACGGTAGTTTCTTTCCATTACCAAATTGGCTCTTTTGCGGACACTGAGATTTCCCAAAATATGGCATACTTGACATCCTCAACCACCCATTTCGATTCGTTTTATCAGTTCTGAATCACTTCCTACGATCTAAAAGAAATTTAATTCAAAATTTCAAAAACTAACGAAGATATAAAATTATAAAAATAACCTACCTTCTATCGCGTCTTATAACAGCAGCGACTTAATCCACAAAATTCCATAATGACTCCTTGAAATAATTTTTCCTCGCCTGTTGACAATTTTTTCTCTTGACAGTAAACGGTTTGAAACGTTTCTTGCCGTGAAATGCGCATACCATGATTTTTACAAAATAGCGAAGGATCATATTTTTGAGAATTCAGACTGAAATGATTGGTAGCAGGAGTCTGCTCGGTAATAGGTGTACTCGACCTGTATAAATTTAAAATAAACCATTTTGGAGTTTACATTATTATACCACCAGAAATTCACCAGACATGGTAGATTAATAACTAAAATTTCGAATAACCCTGCCAAATTGCTAACTGGCCAATGTCCATGCCACGTCATGGCCGGTTATGTGGGAATGTATTGTGTTTCAAACAATTATCTTTCGGGATATTAAATTATGCTAAAATTTACAACCAATATTTTGTTCTTCAGACTCCCGCATGATCTTGGCATACACGCGCACACATACACACACATTATATGTAAAAAAATAAGTGGATTTGAATTAAAACAATTTTTTCTTTTTTTTTGTATAATGTTTAAAATAATTGTATGTATATGCATTTCATTTAAACTATTATCTTTTTTTTTTCTATTTTTGCTCCTATTTCCGTACTTTTCCTTTCATTAATTCTGTTGAATTGAAAAATGGTTCCCTCTTTTCTCTTTTGAAACCCTAACCGGGAAATTTCGTTAATTTATTAAAGCCAATAAAACAAAATGATTAATTTTACGGCGGCTAATGTAGTATTTTCCTAGATTGTGGGAAAAAGCAAACTAAGCTACTACTTATCCACTTCTGTATTGTTGATGCAAATGAATTCAGAAAAATTACTTTTAACATCTTTTATCACATGGGTTAGAAATTAAGTGGCTGTATTCGAGATGGGAACTTTTTATTGCCACGTTTCACACGAAATCTATATCCAAAATATTTTATTATTTACTTTGTGCATATTCATGTTACAATGATTTGAACTAGCGTTCGCATATCAGTTTTGTTTTATAAATTTCTGTGTTTTTGTATCCAATAAGTAAATTTATTATCCCCAGCGGAATATGATTTTTGAACAATTTACTAGCGTATGGTGTATTTTTCATAATTTAATATTAGCTTATAAACATGGAACATAAATTTTGTATTCTTTCATCTCGATTTCAACATCCATTCTTATAAATAGTTTAGAACTAAATAACTATTATCTTCTACATTTTTTACGTTTCTAAAGTAATGCTATATTTTATAAGTGTTATTTTTTTGAATACAGAGTTTTATTCTTTTACTCTCTCCCTGGCAATAGATGAGAGTAAAAAACAAAGAGGAAAATATTTCAACGTTAATTTTTTTTAGTTTCATTGAAAAAGTTGCCTTCTCTTTATATAATATCAAATCTTATTTAATTTAGACAAATAGCTTTCCTGATGCGAATATCGACTTTTGCAATTACATCAAAACTTTCCTAAAGCGACCACGGCCGGTTTCGTGAAAAAGCGGTCGCTCAGAGAGCTGGTCTCTGAAAGGAGATAAATTTAGCATTGGATCTATGTGAGGAGAGAGCAGATCTGTTTCCAGAAAAAATAGTTAAGTGAGATGGCCGATGAAGAGAGGTGGTCGTTAAGGGAGGTTTACTGCAGTTTATTCTTTGCTTATTTCTCTTGAAGAATTTTCTTTTCTCTTATTTTTTTTAGAAATTTCGATTATTATTTTAAATAGTAATTAAATACATTCATAAGAAAACTTAAGGAATGATAAAACACATGATGAAACATTACATAACGAATTAATAGGTTACCGTCAGATGTTACATGGTGCGTGAGGAATGAAAACTTCCGCTCCTCATGTGCGTAAATGCAAGTGATAAGGAAATACCCATACTATGTATGAAATTGATTAATATTATGTGGTTAAATATAACACTTTTAAAGAAGAATATAGGAAGTGAGGAAATAAAAGAATACGGTCTTCAGTACAAGCAATCGTATGTTACGTGAACGGCGGATGTAAACAGTATTTTGTAAGCATAGCGATTTAAACATAATGATCGCTGAAGACAAATCAAACATTAATCCACAACCTCATTGCAAGATACAAGAACTGGTAAGTGTTTTTAATTGGAATATTAAAAAATTAATGAGAATTGCTGGAATTCAAATTTAAACAAACGCTTCAAAATATAAACAGTGTTACCAAAGTGTGATTAGCAATGTAGCCAAGTGTAATGCTGCCAGTTTAGTGATAGAAGAACCAAAACGTATAATTGAATCTAGCAATAGTAATATGCAAAATTGCATAAAATAATAGTAGACAAATTGCTAAATACTGACCGCATCCTCTTCGTCAATTTGCTTAGTACGGCTCACATATGACATTTATTTTAATCAATTAAATTTATATTCAACGTTGAATTCTAAAAATAAAAATATATAAATCTGCCTCTTTGATGGTAATTTTATTCTCTTAGTGGACTTCAATAAACTTCTAATTGGGCATCACTGCAAGGATGTAGCCAGATGATTTTTACAGGGACGGCATTGAAAACTATTCGCGGCGTATAATTCATTACTGTTTGATGTATTTATATATATATAATCAATATGGAGAAAAATGTTTTAGTGAAGATGATCGATTCTTATTAAACTGTACGCTTCAAAGAAACTGAAAGATATAAAACAATACAACATACCCAATATGGAATATAAAAAAAATGTTTAAAATGATTTATACATGAACAATTTATCTTTATTAATAAAATCAGATTAGTCCACTGAACACATTTCTTAACATAAATATTACATTAATTACTTATTAGAAGACTTCAGAACTTTTTAGAAGCTGTATATTAAAATTTATATTTTCCTCTCCTATGCTTTTAGACTAGATGAACAATTATACCGTTTTAAAAATATGATATGATATACATAAGAACTACTGTAAAAATATCTTCTGAATATATTTTTAACGTCAAAGAACAATTTTCATTGTCATGTACAATTTTGTACGAAGCAAAATATTCAAAAGAAAATTCTACAGTAATTTATAAAATCCTGTGGTGGCTGGTTATATTTCCAGTGCCTCAAATCTTCTGGCCCCTGTTTTGGTTACGGTTCTGCGCAACTAACTCATATCCCAAGATAAATAATGAAGTGCGTTACAAACACTCGTACTTAAAAATCTATATTCCGTGTTGGCTTTGAATGTCGGGTTTGTCAAAAATACGTAACGGGTGTCATACATAAAGGGTGAAAATTTGTTTGCTTTTTTTCTGCTTGTTTGGTTTTAAAATAATGTGGTTAACTTCACGCTTGCTTGTCTATTTGCAAACAAATTTGCGGAGGATTGATTAGAGTGGGTCAAAAAAAAAAAAATTCGATCATCGCCCGTTATTCCCATTCCTGAGGACGTACAAACAAAACAAATATGTCGTTAGACTCGGAATAGTGTCTTCTACGAACAAATGTGCATCTCATTTGCATAAAGGGCCGTCTTCATATTTAGTTGCTCATTATTTCCGAAAAATCAGATGGCAACACCCATGTTTCATGTCATCATGGGCTTCCCTGTGTCAATGTTATGACATATCTAAATCTGTGTGCAATTCTGATCATAAATAGGGAAGATATTAAAAAGAAACCATTTGGGATCCGTCTCCATGTAGCAGAACGTAAAATGTCACATATACTGCAAAATATATCTTCCATTTACTTGATATAGGATATTGAATACAAAAACTTCTTATTAAAGGCTTGTGGGGGCCTAAAGCCCGTAAATTTTAGGGGCAGCGTTACTGGCATAAATCAAGGTGGGACCAAGGTTTGGACCTCATCCCCATCTTCAAAGCCCGGTAGTATTAGATTAGAAATCGCTTTAAATTTTTTTCTTGGAATATGAACATTGTATACATCAGGGTCTGTCCCCTCCCTTCCAGAAAGACAGTTTATCTAAACCACTGGGTAGCATAAATGACAATTAAACCACAATATTATTAGTTAACATTAACTCAATACTAACCGAAATAATTTTACGATATAATATTGGCAAGAACTCATTTTCACGTACGTGAAACGTAAATGCCAATCACAAAGAAAGGCGTGTTTTCTAACTATTTTATAAGCGAATCACAAAGAAAGGAGTGCTGTTTTATAGGCGACTCACGGAGAAAGGCGTGTATCTGTTTCATAAGCCGAACAAACTTTTGAAAAAAGTTTTAAAAGCGCAAACCATGCAGTTTTATCTGCTCTTTCTTTGCAGATATCCAATTAAATTTCCTATTTTTAAATGCACAGTATACGGGTAAATTTTGTCGCCAATTAATCGAATAAAAATGTCTAATCACACGTCGCACAACAACCAAAAGTCCAAACTTTGCATCGCACTGCAATTTTGATAGCTTTCTCCTTAGCAGTTTCCATCGGCAATTGATGAAGGGTCCCTAAAAAGCCTCAAAATGATGCAATTTTCAATATTGGTCTGTATTTAAACAAATACTAAAGGGAATGAAGTAAAAATTCACATACTAAGGTTTCTGAGACTGCTAAACAGATTGCCGTTGAAGTTTACTCACCTTTATATTCATATTTTTTTAAATATGCTTTTCATAATTAATAGTTAATATTAAGTATTTGTTTAGAGGTAAATGATGATATACGTTTTGTTTGGATTATTCATTGATACAACATGTAACATAAATTAGTAGGATAGGCTGATTATTTCGGAAACTATGAAAGAAAAATTACAGCAGCAATTTAACATTAGAAGCTCGAAATTTCAAACAATCATAGCTCCCCAAAAGCTTAAGTAAAATATATATATTTTTTATATGAAATCTAGGTGTTTTTACCTAGGGAATCAGAATCAGTTGTCAAAAGTGGGTGTTACCCTTTAAAAAAAATCGAGTTAGTCTAAAATTTAATAAGAAGACGACCCCTTAGGCAAATGAGATGCACATTTATTTTTAGAAAACACTATTCTGAGTCTAACGACATGTTTTTTTTTTTTTTCGTACGTCCTCAGGAACGTGAATAACGGTCGGTGATCGGATTATTTTTGACCCATTGTACATATGCATATTTAATGGTTATAAATTTAAAAGGTATAAAAGCAAAATTACTATCACTTCCCTTTTTTTGAGATATTTTTCAGAATTTCTGTATCTTTTGCCACTTGTAACAGAAATCTTACTAACGCTCTTACATTCAAATTCATAGTTTCGCTGCGAAACACGCTGAGTGTCCATAAATGTGAAGGATTTTTCAAAAGATATTTTTCAACAGTTCCTTATTTTTTTATGAAACCAAACAAATTTTCTATTTCAGGTTACCGAGTTATTATGCTGCTACCTTATCAAAAAGCTTCGAAGGCGCAGTTTAAACCCACATAGATAACTGGAGAGTTTCTTTCTTACCTCTATTTCTTGTTTAAAACGCATATTTTTAGTCCTCCCATGGTAAAGCGTTCAAGTAGATTGTCGTTTTCCCAAACTCAGTTCCCATTGGCACCAAAAAAGTAAACACTTGTCGACTAACTACTCGCTGCCGTCTAGAGTTTGGTTCTCTGCACCTTAAGAGTTTAAGATTCCCGAGTAAATTGTAGATACCAACGCAGCAAGATTATTGCTGTTTTGCGCCTTAAAGTGGCTAAACAAACAAAAGATCGATAGAAAAATTGGTACTTAGTTTTGTATCTGTTCCTTATTATTATGAATTTCGGTAAAGTTTAACAAATTTAATGAAGAATGAAAGGCTTGTGGGATCCCACAATAGAAATTATAATTCACTTCGCAGGCTTTCTTAACTGTTGCCGCTGGGAATAGCAAGGAAATAAATCATAATTAGTTCAATTACTAATATTGGCAATAATCCAAATCGTTTCCTTTTATAAGACGTTTTCCATAGGTACATAATTTGACTTTCCGTATCTGGCAACGTATATTGTATGACTATAATTTCATTTTTTATGTTTGGCAACAGTACGTGTAATTGTTTTCCGAATTCTAAAATCAAATCAGTCTTCCGTTTACTAATGAAGTCTGTGCACGTCCTACTAGGAGGCTCCGCCAAAAAGAGGTACAGAATTTCTTTTAACGTTGTATTTAATTATTTATCTTTTTGGACACTTCATTAACTATTCTAAACATTTTAAGTATTAATAAATATAATTTTAACTGGATGGATTTACTGCATTTCTTCGAAACTTATATTTGCAGGTTTACCATTTTTAGTGATCTTATAAATGTTTTAGCATCTTGAGAACCATCTATTAAAAATACATAGAACAAGTTGAAGGCGAACGTTTCGAAGCTATCGCAGCTTCATCTTCCGTACGAAAATTGTTGAAATGTTGGAATTTTATTTGAACGTTACATATTCTGTGGGTAGATCGTGGAATTCATTTAACTTAATGATGTCTATTGTTGCTAGATTGCAAACTTTCAAGGAATATTCGACTATTATAGTTATGAATATTTTTGTGCAAGATTTTCGCATTATGCCAGGATGGGATATGGTTCTGTTCGGCGCAGTGTCTGACAAGAAGTGAACTAAAATCTTGAGTCCTAAATTTGTTTTTTAGTTTGGCCATAATATTTGTTGGCGCAATTACTGCAAGGTATTGAGTAAATAATTCCGGTGATTTGATCTGCTGAAGTTGGGTTTCTTAGATTGGGGAGGATGTTAGCGAGCTTAGTAATTGGTTTGTGGAAAACTGCAAAGTTCTGGTTTCTCAGAATCTTGGTGACCCGATCAGAAATGCCTTGATAATAAGGCAGTGTCACAGTTTCCCTTCTTTCTTTCCTATCGGTGTGCAAGGAATATAGATTGGAAGAAAGTTGGGAACTGTGAGTTTTCGTGAATTTTTGGTGGGGGGACCCATTTTGAAGATGTTGGGTGCGGATATGTTTAAGTTCTGTACTAAGCTTGCCTTGAGTGCGGCAATATCTGTGAGCACCGTATGTTAAGCTGCGTATCACTCATTTTTTATGAGAGAGAGCGTGATGAGACTGGAAGTGTAATAATTGTCCGGAAGTAGTTTGTTTTCTGAAGACTGAAGTGATAAGCTGACCATTCTGTCTGTGGATAAGGATATCCAGAAATGGTAGAGATGCATTTTTTTCTATTTCGTGGGTGAATTGGATGAATCTATTGGTAGAATTGGCAACATTGAGGATGCTACTTATTTTGCTTTTTTGACAAGAATCAAAATGTCATCCACATATCTTTTGAATGGGATTATAGAGTTGACAGATTTTTCAAGGATTTAATTTTCATTATGTTGCATGACAAGTTCAGAGGCAGCTGCTGATATACGGGAACCCATAGCAGTTCCATGAATTTGTTGGTAACTTGTGTTATTGAATTCGAAAACAGTAGCATTGAGACACAACTTCATTAATTGGATGATATTATCGGTGGTTAATGTTAAGTCAGCGAGAGCACGTTGGAATCAATTGTTAATTGGGTGACTTCACGGGCGAATTCAGTGTGAATTGATGTGTCGGAAGAGGCTAAGATGTAGTTGGATGGCGCATTAGTGGATGGAAGTTTTTCAATCAGGTCGTGTGCTGACGACATGAGGGCTGTGTAAAATTAATTGTGAGAGAAGGTTAGATATGAATTTGGCCGGTTTGAAAACTGGAAGAACGGGTGCAATCGATAATTGGTCAAAGTGGTATGTTGATTTTATGCGTTTTTGGGTGTCCAAAAAATTAAGGAAATTTTCCAGTGTAGCATCTCAGGTTTTTAGCCAGGTCTGTCAGAGTTTTGTTCAAAATTTTTTGAAGTACCGCATTAGGGCCCTACTTTAATTTCCTGTATGTGTTGACAACGTTCAGGAGGCACAAGGCTTTGTCGATGTAGTTTTTTTTTGTTTAAAATAAAAGAAAGATTACCCTTGTCAGCTGGAACAATTACAATGTCTTTTTGAGCTTGTAAATTCTTTAGGGCGGCTTGGAGGTTTCATGGAATATTAGATAGGCGAAGTTTGTTGGGGATGAGGATTTTACAGATTTTGCTTCGAAGATCACGTGGAACGGTTTCTGGGTATTTTGCAATAGATGGCTCAATAGTTGCAAGAAGATTTGGAATGTTGACGTTATTAGGAGATAGAGAAAAGTTTAAACCGAAGTTTAACTTCTTTGTTTATCTTCGGATAGATGTGCGCTTGAGTCGTTCAAAATCCAATTGTCAGATGTTAATGTATTTACTTATATAGTCGTTTATATCAGTCTTTAGTTTATATCAGTCGTAATTTATTTAATTTATTTCAAATTAATTATAAATGCGTGTTTATTACTTGAAATCGTAAAAGTATTCGAACACCATACAGTGTGTTGCATAATGATAGGTCCATCCGAAAAAATGAAAATTTTACTGAACTACTGCTTCATGTCTTTAGCTTATATTTATAACAAGTTACAAGGTTCCTCTTAACAACAAATTATGTAAAAATAAAAAGGCTTGCAAACGTACTTACAAGAATAAGGTCACAATAATTAAAATCACCTGTTGCAAAAAGATAAGTCCACCATATGAAACTTATTCATAAAAATTTATTAGTAGTAGATTTTTCCTCCCTTCTTTAGAATCAATTCATAAATTCTTTTTGCATAGAATTAATAACATTCTGCAAGTAATGCACATCGATGGCACGCCACTTAAACTGAGCTGTCTTTTTCAGTTCATTAGTAGTATTGTATTGTTTCCGATCTGCATATGCAGCTCTTGCAAGTGTTCACCATAGATTGCCTGTGGGGTTTAAATCTGGACTGTAAGGTCGCCAGTCAATAATGTGGACACCGTTTTCTATAAACCACTCAGAGGTTGAATTAGCTGTATGGATTGGGGCATTATCGTGTTAAAGCATGAAGCATGGCCCTCCGATTTCTGCTGAAAATGGTAGCAAGTGCTCATCAAGTAGGTTTTGATAATCTGTGGCATTCATACGAGTATTTAAGAATGTAATATATGTTTTTCCATACCACCCAAAGCCTGCCCAGATCAGGATAGAACCACTTCCACCTTGTCGTTTCAAAAATATTTGTACTTCTTTGCGCAAGTCGTGCCAATAAAATTGCCAGCCATCTGGCCCATCCAAATTTAATTTCTTTTCGTCGCTAAATAATACTTTTCTTCAGTCTTCTTTCCAAGTCATCACTCGTTGCACAAATTTCAGTCTCTTTTCTTTGTGTTTTTCAGACAACTTTGGGGTAATTTTTCTTTTTGTATCTTAAACAGTGCACTGTCTTCAGGGTCCTAAACAGCATTGACTTAGAGATTGGAATGTCCTTTTGACGTGCTAAAGCACCCAATGAAGTTAAACCAGATTGAACCTCGTTAACAATTATCCTTGTTTGGCGAGAGGTCAGTTTAGCAGACCTCCCGGGGGATTTTTTTGTACCGTAAGCATTCTTTAATCGAGTAAAATTGTTCACCACATTGTTTAATCGTTTCAAACGTTTCGATATTCCTCTATTCGACTTTCCACATTCATTAAAAGCTTTAATTTGGCTTTTTTTCTTTTTGGTAACCTAATTTTTGTTACCAATTTCTTTTTCTGTTTCTTAAATTGATACTACACTAAAAGCAACAGTTAAAACCATGTTCTAACGTTAAGCGATGTCGAAAGCAAACGTCATAATGCAAATTTGCATGAATGAGAAATAATCACGCCGTATTTTGGAAAGAAATCTAAGGTGGACCTATTATTTTGCAACACCTCAATCCTAAAAAAGTGCCGCATTTTTTATAAAAATTAATACATTTTTCAGCATATTTCGCTATGTTTTTGTTACATATCCTAATACGAAATCACTGAAATTTTTTTGGAGATTATTTGCATATTCATATGAAGAAAAAGTTACGCTCTATAACAAAACAAAATCCACTCACCAAGAAGGAGTTGTCCGATTGTAATGAAATTTCGTATGCAAAGACATTTTGACCGAACATGCAAATGATTAAAATTTGGTGTCCAATGAATGAATAGCGGGAACTCCAGCGCATCGGAACTGCGCATTCAGCAGGTGTATATAAGGAGCGATTCTCAATATGTGGTCAAAATTTCTGTTGCATTTTGACTGCGGATATCTTACGTCGACTGTAACAATGCCTCGCCGAAAGATTCGTGCTCATTACGAGCATATGTCAGAGTTTGAAAGAGGTCGTGCTATCCGATTGAAAGAGGCTGGTTGGACGAATCGAAGAATCGCTGGACATGTGGGTCGAAGCGATGCGGCGATTGGACGGTGCTGGCAAGAGTGGGTCAACAACGGCAGATGTCAGCGTCGGGACGGCAGCGGTCGACCTAGGGCCACAACAGAACGGGAAGACAGAGCGATTATCAGAGCAGCTGTCACAGCACCGGATTCGTCGTTATCAACTATCCAACGTGAAGCCTGCACACATGTGTCCAACATGACCCTCTGCAGACGACTGAGAGAGCGGAATTTACGCTCGCGCAGACCGTTACGCCGCTTACCTCTCACGTCCTCGTCCATCACACCGTCAAGTCCGATTACAGTTGCGCCGGGCTCGATCAACTTGGAACTGCGCTGACTGGGGACGTATAGTCTTTAGTGACGAGTCCCGTTTCCAACTGTGTCCTGACGACAACCGCAGACGTGTCTGGAGACGTCCAGGGCAGCGTGGGGATCCTGCCCTTACTATCGCACGACACAAATGCCCGAAAGAGGGCATTATGATGTTTGATGCCATCTCCTTTGATAGCCGGACCCCTTTGGTGGTCATTTCTGGCACACTTACAGCACAGCGGTACGTAGACGACATTCTACGACCGGTTGTGTTACCGTTCCTTTTGCGACACCCTGGACTTACGTTTCAACAAGACAATGCCCGGCCGCACACGGCACGTGTTGCTATGAATTGTCTTCAAGCTTGCCCAACACTTCCTTGGCAAGCTAGGTCTCCTGATCTCTCTCCCATAGAGCACATTTGGGACGCTATGGGAAGGCGATTGCAACCATCCCGGAATGTTGACGATTTAGCCCGACAGTTGGAGACAATTTGGCAAGAAATTCCGCAGGACACCATCCGGGATCTTTATCAGTCTATGCCACGCCGGGTGACAGCTTGCATCCAGGCCAGAGGTGGACCAACGCCTTATTGACTTCCTCCCTTTGTAACGGTCAAACTCTGCAATAAATCATTCAATTGTTCTGAAATTTTAATCGTTTCTTTTTCTATGTATGTTCTTCACATCCACCAATTTTTATCGCAATCGGACAACTCCTCCTTGGTGCGTCGATTTTTTTGTTATAGAGCGTATTTTTGTAGGTGAACCTATGATTATGCAGCGTACTGTACATACAGCTTCTGTGTGGCAGTTGCAACTTACAAAGCTCAGCACAGGGCTTGTATTTATAAAATTTCAACGCAAGTAAAAAAGATACTCGTATCGAGTCAGAGGCAACAGGAAAGGTGCCGAACGTAATGGCGAATGGCAATGGACTTCTTGTATACAGGGTGTTCGTAAATTGTTTTGGTAAAACAAGAAGGGTGATAATACCCATCAAGACAAACCGTTGTTGCCATTGAACCTAGGGTCGCAAAGATTAAAACATTAACAGCACCAGTTCGAAAACCGCCCAGAATGAACAAATATTTACAACAAGTGAGAAGCGCGAAACGTGATGTCCTAACCATTAATTCACTTGTTCAACTGACCTGAATTTTATTTGGCGTTTCTCTTGCACTGGTTGCAAATATTTGTGCATTCTGGATGGTTCTAGAACATACTCTTTTCTGGCTCTATAAGTGGTTTACGACACTAGATTCTGTGGCAAATATTATTCGTCTTGATGGGTGTTTTCACCCCTCTTGTTTTGTCAAAAAGTTTACGAACACTTTGTATTGTGTGGTTCCAGAAAACATAGTAATTTCATTGAACCATGAAAAAGAATGCAGTAAAATGCACATTGAAAATACATTTTTTAAACCTGTAAAATTATATGCATGTAAACAATTAAATACCATTGAATTAGAGACGTCAGAAGCTATGGATAAATTTTAATGTATCGGATTTATGTTTGCAGTGGCACCTCAGTGTAGTTATGGTATTTGCATATACGCCTATCAACAAATATGCAAATATTATATTTATATCGAGGTGATTAAAGTTAAGGAAATTCACTTTATATTCCTGCTCATCAATCAATTTTAAATCAATCTACTGTAAAAAAATTATAAATAATTTTAGAGAAACAATGCAAACGTACTCTATTAAAATAAACATATTTAGTTATTTGATACACTTTTAATTGGTCAAAGTTAATTGCTCCCTCTTTTGTATGAATGCTCCCACGTTGATCTTAAATATTTACTAAATTTCATTTCTTGATAAGTTTTTTCTTACTTCCTTGCAGTACTTAGAATCTTTATTTATTTTGCTAACCGGCGTCCCTCTCTTTCAATGGTTCAGAATGTCACAATTTTTCGTGCCACTTGATAAATCGCCTTACTTGTCTTCTGAAACGTGATGGAGTCAAGAAAAGCAGCAAAGAAATCAAAACATATTCGGAAATAATTTCTACGTATTTCCTGAGTCTTTCATATTTTCACAAAAATTTGTTCCGCTTCCCATAGGAAATCATCGCTAGTGGTGATCAAAAATGAATAGCACACTAATAAAAAGCCTTTTTGGCGCTAATTATGAACTTGTAAAATTTTGACAATGCAATATCGGGAAGTGACTCTTTTAGGGACTTTAACTTACAATGAAATGCTGTAAAAGAAACACGTGTTTCTAACGTTTCTGTAATGTAGGCAAAATTTGACCTCAGTTCCGTTATCCTTTTACAGAAATCGTAGTAATTCATTTATTCTATAAACTCCCATTATAATTTGAAGTCATGAAAATAGTCTTTCCAACGAATTATCTTCAAAGCTTTGACAGATGCGGAGTCAGCCTCAAAACTGATCTTAAAATAATCTTACATATTGCTGCATGAAGATAATAATAATAGTAATACTAATAGTAATAGTAATAATAAGAAGAATAGTAATAATAATAATATGAAATAATAATAATAATAATAATAATATGAAATAATAATAATAATAATATGAAATAATAATAATAATAATAATAATAATAATAATAATAATAATAATAATATGAAATAATAATAATAACAAGAATAGTAATGATATAATAATAATTAATCAACAATATCGTAAATAACCTTAAATTTTGCTAATTATTTTATGTCAGCGATTAGAAGGATTATCGATGGGAGATATTACCTTTTCCACCAGAAAAAACAGTTCAGTAAATGTGCTACCTCTCGCAATTTAGACTGTGTAATTTGAAAAAAATTCATAGGTTTATAAATTATTTCTGAACGAGGTTTGCGTATATTTACACGGTTCGACCAATTTCAAATTTGCATTAAAGCTCAAAGTATCAAAATCTGTCAATTATATTTCATCGCATCTTGCTTAAATCAACCATACCTCCGTTTTATGTTGAGAAATATCTGCAAATAATTGTAAGGTGCTGTTAAAATATGATAAAGGTTACATTTTTTCTAGAAAACATATACGGAATGCTGGAATAGGATGATATAAAGAAAACTAAATACATTTAAGTATTGGAAGTGTCTTAAAATTATCATACATAAAGTATAGGCTTTTATATGAAGGAGTAATGCAACTATGCATAAGGTCTGATTAGATCATTGTAAGAACTGTAATTCAACCTGGATATCTAGTATTTGACACGATAATAATTTAAATCATTGTGTGTTTGCAAAAGATTTTGAATGAGATTGAAACATTTTATAAAGTCCTATCTATGAAACATATTCTCTGTGGTTTGTAGTAATGTCGATCATAAAATATATTATATAAATAATGCTTATAATGCATTTTGTAACACACACACAGACACATACACACACACACACATACATACTTATGGTTTCAAATGTCACAATTTTTGACAAAAAACATAAAATTTTTCTCGTAGAAAAGTTTTATTTAAAAGTTTTCGGAATCCCTTTAGATGTTTTTTCTATATATAGTTCGACATACATTAAAACAAGAACATTAATTTAGAAACGATTTTCATAACCAACTATTTTTCTAAAAAATGTTGAAGAGTGCAGAAAGGTCTCAACAAATGCATTATTCACTAGTGCAATTGTAACTTCTAGAAACCGTTTTACTTGCAATTGAATCTGACGTTATTTTCAAATACCGGGAATAAATACAATATTTAGAATGAAAGGCTATACTGTATTATCTTCTAACATTAAAATATGCGAGCTGAAAACATTGCTGAATACAGGTTCTTTCAAATTATTTTTATTTTGTTCAATATTGTTCATTAATCAAGATGAACTGAAAAGGAGGCCACATCTCATTCAGTTTAAAGTAATATTTCTGAGATAAGCTTGTCGATAAAAAGAGGCAATTAATTTTGAAAAAAAAAAAAAAACATCCACAAATTGCGTTTTTATTGCTCCTGTGAAAGATCCTTTTATATTTATATTCCATTTTCAAAAAATTATGTTTAAAAACGTTTCGTACTTCTTTTCATCAGTTTTCATGAAATAAAAGCGTGTTAAAAATAGGATGCTTGAATCACAAGCTGTTTTTTGTAAAATATTAAGGTTGGGATTGACATAAATGGCTAAATTTGGAAACCAAAAAAGGTGAAAAGCGTTAATTAATGTATTAATTATTCTCTCTAGAGATCACGCTGGACCGTCTTGTTATTCACTCTGATGGTGATGGAATAAATTCAGCGGAGTATAAAATGAGTTACATAAATTTAAAATGAATTCAGTTAAAGCGCCTTTAATTTGTTCTATCAAACTATAAATGCTATCTATAAACTCTGATCTATGAATATGCATCTAAAACATATTGTTAAATATAAGAAAACTGTAGACATCAACCTCAAAACTCAATAACAATATTATAATACCAATTAATATTAATAATCAAACCACAACTATCACGTATTTATTCTGTTTGAAATACACAGGGAAACTAAGCCCTAAACAATAGTTAAAATTCAAAAAAATCACGGATCGTAACCAAATGAACCATTTTTATAGTTTGCGGTAATTTATTACTGCAAGCTATAAAAATTTTCAACGAAATGAAGTTTATATTCAAATTAAGAAAGCATGGAGAAACAAGAAGTCGTAAAGTAATCGCTTATTGAGACTGGGGTGAACTATGATAAATATCTTCAGCATATACTAAAATGCACGAAACACTATCTCTAAAGAATTACAACGGAAAAAAAATACATGAAATCGCGGTTTAAACTTTATTTGGTATATGGTATTTACAAGGTTTATGGTACTTGGATATTTTAAAATTTTAAGAGAGAAAATGAATTCTATGGAAATTTTTATAAATGATCTTGCATTTAGTTTATTCCATAATCTAGTTCCTGTCGTCATTGTTGATGTCATTAGATATGCTTAGTTATGTCTTAGACCATGGTTTCTCAAACTTTTTCTCCCGCTTACCCTTCCGTTCTGCACAAGTGTTTTGGCGTAGGACCTGGGGAGAATGTTACACAGAACGTATGGATCATTATAGATAACATGCAAATAGCTAGTATCTCTTTGTAATTTTAGTCAACACATAGTTTTAGATTTAGTGAGATGGATGAGCTTGTCTCTTTTCAATAAGTAATGAACAAATCAATTCTGGAAACCGTTTCCGAGAGAGATGCATACACGCATGTCATTTTCAACTGACAGTTTCTCGCGGTATTTGGTTTTGATCATAAACATCGTTGAAAAACCTTTTTTTGGCAACGATAAATCGACGGGAACAGCAACAGCTAGTATGAAAGGAGTGAGACGAGGAGAAAGAATTTAGAAAGCAATTTGCCTCTTTTCATTTTGGAAAAAGGACAGAAGGCCTATAAACTACAAATCATAAAAAGGGGTAAAGTGCTAACCTTCTCACGCACCCTTTGATTTTCTCACGCGTATTCCAAGTTGAGTAGCCCTGTCTTAGACCGAAATGCTCAGATATTTTTTGAAGATTTTACTATTTTGATAGCGTGGTTGTTTCCTCCTACGATGATGATTTAGTAATGTTATTCTCAAATATTTTTGACACAGGAAAACTTAATTATGATAAACAGAATGAAATTTCCATATGTAATATATTGCTGAATCTATACGCCATAATTAAGGTTTATCTTAAATCTGTTTGTTGTAAAGAATTTTGAACCATACTTTGTTAACACATCGTTGTAGGATCTGGGAACTTTTAATAAATTGGTATTGATTTTATATACATGTAGTGCTATGGGTTCATATGGCGAAAGGTCAATGTATTCAACTCTAACACGATTCCTTAGCGGAACTGCATAAATCAAACTAGAGTAAAGGAGTTTTGCATCAAACTTCAACAACCAACATAAAAATAAATTAAATTAAACTATACATATTGAAATTACAGTTAAACCTCGATAACTCGAACATTTATAACTCGAATTTTCGGTAACTCGAAGTAATTTTACATTCCCGGCCGAGAGCATAGGCTTTAATTTTGAATCTTTGTTCTGTAATTCGAAGTTCTATAAGTCGAATTATTCGATAACTCGAAGACATGGCTAAAGAGATAGTTAAAGAGATAGTTAAAGATTAGATAGATAGTTAAAATCATTTTTATTTTATTCTAAATGTTTGTATTCGATGTTCGATATCATTTTCATTCTGCATCTGATGATGGCTGTCCAATGGAACAGCCGAAAGCCAGGCTAATGTAATAAAATAACTTTTTACCCGCTTTACGTTGTCATATATATCGTATTACTCGAAGACATTTTCATCTACCAAACATCAAATCTCATCCATGTCAAATTTTCACGAAAAAAAAGTTCTACTTAAAAAACTTTCGACTGTATCAAAACAATGCCAATGAAGCCTCCTATATCTCTCAGTTCTAATTGTCTACCCTCCGCCACAGTAAAAGTAGTCCTAGCCTTATGCATGCTTTCTTGGAAATTATTGGCCTTGAAAAACCAGTCTTTAAAGTCACTTACCGTGGGTTTCTGAGAACTAAAAGAGTGCGATAAGGATCAATTACGTTTGTTAGAGCGTTTTTATTTTTGAAGCGGAATTAAAATTTGTGCGAATAAGATCGAGTTCATCATGGAAAATAAAGAGAGTTTAGAAAACTTTAAGTGTCCATGAAAAATCGAAACTCATCGACGAAGTAGAAAAGAGCACTTAAAAGAAGAAATACATCGCTGTCGATTTTGGTATTCCTGCAAACACTCTGTCAACAATTTTGAAAGAAATAGAAAATATAAGAAAAGCTGTGGAAGTGTCTCGTCCCGCGCCTGAAAGAAAGCTTTTAAAAGCATCAAGTTTCTCTAAATTGGACGACATGTTTTCATGGGTGAAAAGCATGAGAAATGCGAATGTTTCTCTTCAAGGTGGTCACAGGCAGAAAAATTTTGCAAAATAAGTGGGAATTGAATCTTTTCAAGCAAGTGCTGACTGGCTCGATAACTTTAAAGTTCTTAATGGAATTGTGCAGGAAAGTCATGTCTTGTGAAAGTGCTAGTGTACATGAAATTGATTTCGAAGATTATTGTCGCAACGTGCTGCCTTCTTTGCTAGCGGGCTACAATCCTGATGATGTTTTTTAATGCCAACGAAACTGGACTTTTTTCCAAACGTTTACAAGAAAAGTGTCATGGGGGAAAAAGAAATAAAGTAAGGGTAACTGTCATGGTTGGAACCAACATGACTGGCACTGAAAGTTGAATTTTTTTATCATCGGGAAGTCTGCGAAACCGAGATGTGTTTTTGTAGTTAAATTTTTGCCAGTAAATTACGAAAATATCAAAAACGCGTAGATGACGAGTGCAATCTTTAAATCTTGGCTGTTGAAACTTGACCGAAAATTTCATCGCGAAGGAAGAAAGGTCTTATTCTTTGTTGACAATTGTCCAGCCCATCCTAAAATTAAAGAAGATTTGCAATACATTAAGCTTGTTTTCTTTCTCCCCTAACATGACATCGAAACTTCAGCCCATGGACCAACATGTCATAAAAAGCTAAAACTAAATGTATAGAAAAAAATGTGTCCAGCGGCTTATCAGAAATATTGATGCAGGAAAAGAAATCCATGACATCAATCTTCTTGATGCCATTGTGTTAATCCAGAAATCTTGGAATGAGGTGAAAGCAAGTACAATTGTCAATTGAAAATCCTGATTTGATGATTCCTCATCAAATCCAATCAAACGAAGAATTCCAAGAAAATGAAAAAACTGATGAGTCTGAGGAATGGAAGAAATTTCAAAATTGCTTTTCCATCGAAGTTGATTTTCGCTTTCGAGCCTCATTTTCCTTCGTTGACGTCGATGAAATTCTCAAAACAACGGAATATCCGTCAGAAACGGACATTCTCTTTGCAATTAATGATGAGAAAGAAAACTCAGACCAGGATGAAGAGAACGATGAAGCAATGAATCTTGAAAACAATCCTCCAACGGGACTGCAGGCTCTCGCTGCAGCAGAAAGTGTTCGTTCCTATATCCATTATCAATCCTCTGTAGAAGATAAAGTGTTTAATGCCCTAAACATTTTGGACAATTTCCTGGACAAATAAATTTCGCAAGGTATGAAACGAATGAAACTTGCACTCCTTTTTCAAAAGATTTAAATTGTAAGTACAGTAATTTTTTATTGCTACTAGTGATGAAATTTGTATGCGGTAGTACGTTCAGTTAACTTGAAACTTTGCAATTAACATGCACTAGACGTATTTTTAAAAGATTAATAATGTTCATGAAATATTTTGAAATCAGTTTCCTTAACGAAAATGTCTTCTGTTATTTGCTTTTGACGATATTTTGCCTGTTATCGTAATAAGGAAGCATAATTCATTTAATCTTCGGTAAGTCGAATTTTCGATAACTCGAAGTGTTTTTGGTTTCCGAAGGCAATTCCAGTTACCAAGGTTTAACTATATGAAATACACAACGCCGTATCGCTTGCTTGGACGTCATCATTGCCGTATTCCCCAATAGGATATAAACTAGGACGGCATATTTGGTGTATTGTGAGTCTGATATAACAAAATCAATACCATACGATGATACACGTACAATCATGTCTTTTGCCGAGAAGAAAGCTAGACGTCATGCTTTCTATTTAAATACCCGTGTTTAATAGGTTTTTAGTTTTTGCTAAAATTGAATTTAATTTATTGTATACCAAAAATAAATAATACTTCAATATAAGTTAATATTGTTGAATGTTTATGTTTCAATTTATGAGTTTGTTTTTCAACATATTTATTATCGACACAAAAGTTATTGGCGTATATTGGATGTTTCAATTGTTATATTCCTACCACTGATTTGGGGGAGGGGGTAGAAAGGGGCGGCAAAAAATCGCTGTGTAGCGGCAAAAATAGCCTAGGGGCGGCAGAATGGTAAATCCGCCCATAGACGTCAGCGGAGGCTAGCAATAGAGTAAGATCTCAGTTCTGTTTTATAAATACATATTTTGGGGATTTTAGCGCATGCGTGCATGCATATTTTGCTATTTTGTTAGTTTATATAGTCTGGGCCACACCTATCATCATAACATGAAACTCGCTTAGCTTATTATTGAAGTGGCAACAAGAGGCTCATAAAAATATCTATTAATAATTGAAGCAGTGACATCCATCGGATGACCTAATAAAAGCTGTTATATCCTTCATAGAATTCGCATGTCTTTTTGAGCTCTCTCGAGTGTGCCTCTCTAAGGTCTAAAATATTAAAAAAAAGTAGTTAATAGTAAGTGATTAAACTCCAGCGATAGGTTTATGTGGAATATATTCTTTTACGTGCTTTATCCGTATATAACGATACACACACACACACATATATATATGTGTGTGTGTGTGTATTACTGAATTTTCCTTATGAAACAGCCCGTTATCGTTTCAAAGTTAAAAGTTGCGTTTCTAAAACAAACACTTCCCGTTTGCTCGTGTTTTACGGAGCAAGGACCACCAGAATGATGTTGCCCTTATGCCGTAAGGATAACAAGAATGGTGTTGGGCCGATAACTGCAGATTTTCGGGGAATCCGACCTCCTCAAGGTCTAGGGAATCACTCCCGGACGAAAATGAGCAGTTAGGCGGTAAGCATTTATATTTTGACGATATTGGAAATAGAACCCGGATGCATGGTTGACTATGAGCGAACACGTTACCTTTGGTCCCTCGCTGGGTCCATTAGCTTCCCGATATTTTGAATAAAATCCGAACGAAAAGAATACAAGGCGTTTTACTAGATCTGAAGAACTGAAAAATGCATTTCACCGTTCAAGCACCATCAATAAAAACGAGACTCAAAACGTCGAGAATATCCCAAGAAAATGAAAAATTGTTATTTTCTTCCGCTGACGGATAAGATTTATTGTTCAGCAAAGATGAAAGCACAAAGCATAACCATTTTCATTCTTCTTCCTTTATTCCCTGTTTTGCATGGAGCAAAAGCAAACATTTTTGACAATCAAATCTTCTTCTTTAATCTATATGCATTGGAAAATTTATATGTATATATGTAATCTTTCGCCCTTTTTATCTCTAGTTTGTTTGAAGGGATTGTTGAGAGACATAAAACCATTTTAAGACATTTCGTTTCATGCAATTATAAGGCTGTTTAAAAAACACGCCTTCCATTTTTTGGATATTTACAATATTCATATGGGGTCGGCGTTATGCTCTTTTGTTGTTCGTTTTCACAAAGGTAGTTTAAAAATATATTTCACATTAAAGAGGATGCGTTTTTATTAAAGAAATAGCCTTAGTGTTCTTTTGTTATCACCTTAATTTGAATGCGAAGATTTTATTATGAGCGGTTTACCCATTAACATTTTATGCTATGTATGTTGATATTTTCAGGATTTTTCCCATAATGTCTGCCATCAATTCCTCAATAAGCTTTCAAATAACACCATTTATATTTCATTAAATAATGCTAGACACCATGTTTCGGCTAACTTTTAACTTCATGAATTTAAATCGTGTTAGATAAATTTGTGATTTTATCTAAAATGTATTCGCTTATTAAATTAGAGTTGAAATTCTCAACAATAAGTTAGTTTCTCCCGAATTCACAAGGTGTAAATATTATAAATTCCGAAAATTCTCTCAGTAGCGGTTTTCTAGTTAAATGGTATTTCTGTGTAATAACGATGATTTGTGATCCCGGAAAACGTTTCCCAAAATTACGTATATTCCAATCGTTATATATTATATACATTATATAATAAATATTATATATTATGTAATAAATAATATATACTATGTAATAAATATTATGTAGGTTTATATTTATTATATATAATATTTTCTCCGTCCCATTGAGGTCATTAACGGGGGAGTTTAATGAACTTCGGATGAAAGTAGATGATTTAATAAATAAGTGATAATAAAAGGCTGAATTTTAATGTTAGGTTCATATAAATTTTTAAAAACAATTGGCGATATCTGCCATTATCAATGGCGATCAGTAACATTTTTCTTGAGGCAAGCAATACGCTTATTTTTGTTTTGTGAAGTTCTTTTTAGGGCTTCGTTAGCCAAAAGGCCTCGTCTTAAACTATCCGAAATGCAAAAAAAAAAATCGCATTTATGCTACTAGATGACAGCATTCTTGTTCGCAAAGCCTTTATTAAAATTCCTTCTCAAATTTAAATTTTTTTCACGCTTATAAAACCTAAAAAGTTAAAATAGTCAGTATTCATAAATTTAATTGATATTTAATTTAATCAATTCACAGATTTCAAGCAGAAATACGATTATATAGAATCTTGAAATACGATACAAATGAAATGCTTACGTAGCCCATGGTTAATATATTCAATGGGAAGTAACCTTCCAAGTTGCTTCTTACCTGACGTCATAAGCTCCGTCCTCAGAGTGCGTCGAGCTCAATCTACAAAAATATTACAAAAGGTTAGTTGGACCTCAAATAAAGTTCCAGTTAGACAACCACAATTTTTGCTGAACATTTATAACTGAGGTAAAAGTGGAAATATATTTTCAATTTCAGTTTGAAATTGATTTTCGGCAAGCGATTTACATTGCTTCAATGGATCGTATGTTATTAGTCATGATCCATGATTTCTTCTGCTATTTCCATGTTATATATTGGATATATATATAAGAGAAATTAGTGCGTTCAGCTAAAGCTCTGCCTAAAAATATTCAATACTGATACCTGACATTTTTTTCAAGAATTCAACTTTATTAAGACAGGATAATATCTTATAAGTACTTATCCTTCTTAATCCTAAACGAGAAAAATAGATGACAATATAATATAAGCAAACCACATAAAAAATATAATTAAAATTGCGTAGCGCTATAATTTACAAATATAGCAGTGACAATTTAATTTTAAATATATATATTATAATAATTTATTCAACCTCATTCATACATAGTATTCAACTTACAATTAACTAGTGATTTCATATATACATTGGTTATAAATTAATAATTACAATAAGTTAATTATATGGCGTACATGAGAAGGTATAATAGATAAGTTTATGCTAACATTTGCTATCATAGGAACACATCAACAAGCACAAAAATGCATAACCCGTTCTCCATGTTTAGGTTTATTGCAGAGTAAGGAAACCTTCCTTGTCAAAGCTGGAGATCGTAGAGCAACTAATCTACGTGGATTTGCCTTGAGCATATATATAATCTTCAAGTGTATGGAGAGTACATGCAGTGGAGCACCATTTATACGTCCTTAAAGTGACCGACATGAAACGAAGTATGAGCGAAAAGACGTAAAAGGGCAAAGTACTAAAATATACGAAATAAATTTATGATATTAGCAAAATGACGTACACAAGTGTAAGTGTGAAAAGTGTAAACGGTATGCTGTACCGTAGTTTACATGAGAAATGTAAGTTTTAATTTACGCGTATAACTTATCAGTGTTAAGAGATAGAATTTTAAGAGTATTTCTTAGAATAATGTACTTCATTTGAATGTTTAAATGTATTTGCTCTTTTATAGAATTATCAAATTCAAATTCCAGATTTCGCCCTTATTGGCGACAGAGTATTTATTACCAAAGATTAGTGCAAGGCAGTAACATTGATTTGATAAAGTATTCCTTTGTATTGGCGTTAATGACTTTGCAGGTTAAAATATTTTTCTCTTCCTGTCTGAGGATTAGATGTACTTGCGAAATTCGTTGATTTGCAGAATGAACGGAAGTTTTCTTATTTTCGGCATAGAGGAAATGAGCCGGAAGGTGTTTACTCTCGAAAGAAAGGAATCTGATTAGCAAACTATTTTTCAGTAGACGTATATGCAGGGTTACTTCTTTAGGTTCTCGAGCTTTTCCAAGGAGATTACTTCTTTTATCTCGGAAGACAGGTCGAATCTTCGGAGAGTAATATTACTAGCTGTTGTAGAAGTCGGTTATGGGTTATGGATGCCGGAGAGCATTAGATTGTTTTCACTGAAGAGAGTTTGCCCAATTTTAGCTTTAGGGATGTTATGCAGACTATCGTTGGATGCATAGCACTGTGGAGTTTCTATCATGCCGCTACTTCTCACCAATATAGCTGGAAATAAAAAACTTTCACCCAAAGCACAGAAAACATTATAAAGGGAAAAAATTCTCGATAGGCTACCTGAGTAACATTTTTTCAAATTCAAATTTCGACAATGAATATAAAAGATTTATTTTTTTCGCCATTATTATTAAACATCAAATACATCCTTATATATATATATATATATATATGCTGAATTCATATGTCAACTTGAGCATCATTAAAATTTCAATAACGTTCTAAATGGCATGTAATGACTTGAGGTTAATACATAAATGTCATAGTTTGAAAGGTATTTAACCGGGGAATAAATATACAAGTGGAAAATTCTACCTCAAGAAGAGATTTTGCGTAAAATGTGCATAGCTACATGAATACATTATCGTGTTACTTATAATTGTCTTTATATAGATTATTATAATCCAGTCTGACTATAAATGCATCTTGGTAGAGTCTTAGTCTGAAATATGTCTATTTGCATTTTATTTTTCATCCATTATGTCCTTGCGTCATAAACATAAATCCGACCAACCATTATGACAGGATTTAATTTATTTGGGGTGGGGGTTGAGCTCGTGATTCGTTGTCATTAATTACCTGTTTTTTATTGTTGTAGTTAACTGATTCATTATTTTTCTTTCCGTGATTCAGTCACATTAATATTTTTTTCGTCTTTCTGTTATTGTTATTGTCATCAATCTGTATCTATTTGTTATTGGCTTCTGGAGACATTGTTCAGTACAGAATGAAGATCCTGGGCTCTTTAGACTTGTCAGATGATGCATTTTTAATGTCTTCTTCCAAAGGGCCCCTGGGCCAAGGCAATATTATAGTAATGGTTTTACGTTGTATTTAATTTATGTACAAGATATATATCTGCTGATGACCTGGAAAGAAATACATGAAATAAAATGAAAAATGTATTTAGTAGCGTTTGTAGGCTATAATGCTAGCTTATAAATATTATTCATCTTCCAAATCCATTAACCTCCACTACATTTTAAATCCCGCAGATAAGCCTATGACCCGCTTATAACTTTTTGAAAATATAACATAATTATAACTTCAGTAAAACTCAGAAAACTTAAAATGGCACTACACCTAGCATAGGGTAACTTATCCCTCGGTTTAGTGCCGGAGTGTCAGTGATAATCTTTTGTTATAGATACTATGTATGTGAGGCAGAGAGGGTAAACTATAACAAAAACGCTTTTAAGCTGCCCGTGACCTAGAGACTGGTACAGCTGTGAGTAATACCTACATTGTAGGAATAGCCAAAATATTAATATGATAATAGGTGTGGTTGGTAGCGGTTAATAGGCCTACATTGCAATAATCAATAATGTTGAATAACGCTATTGGTGCCTTTTTCGCAAATTAAGCCCACGTATTAAAATAGCATACGTGTTCAAAGACGTACCCATGTTAGCCACATAAATTATTCATTTAAAAAATTATATATTAAATACACGCTACAACAATTAACGATAATTAGTTTCACGTAGACTTTTTTATAGTTAACGATAATGTTTCTAATTTATTGAAGTACAATGGAAAAATGTAACCCTTATATAGTTAAAACAGTCATGTATGATTTTTAAGTCTTTCCGGAGATCACTTACATTTCTAATTATTAATTCATTTAAAAAGCATGATTCATATTGAATACCATATTATAATAAAGATTCAAAATTAATAAGAAAACACAAGATAATAATAGCACAAATAAGTCATACAAATTATCTGACGTTAATTTGAAACTGTTTTGCTAGCTAATATATAGTTCTAATTCTTAGGAATCGCAACTGATGATGTTTGGGATAAGTAATGAAATGACGTTTGGGATCGTATATTATTAATCAGCAGGCGGACAGGTTGCTGAAAACAAATGTGAATATATAACGTAACTTATATGAGCGCACGGGTCACCTTTCTTGAACCATAACCATCTTTATATTTTACTAGTAGTGAGTAGGGTATAATTGCATTTTTAGAAAACTCTCTTACAAATCACACGCCCTCAGTGGACCATATAGGGCTTACCCCTTCAAACGCACTTCCATGTTGAAAAATTTCAATTCAACGCCCCATTACTCAAAAAGGCAAATCACGGCATTTAGTCTTCATAAGCTCGTCACTGAATACTCTCTTTTTGGAATTTCCCCCTCTTTTGGGATCAATTTTTTTACTTTTTCTTTGTCATCTCTGATTGGTGAAATATTATACAAGACTTTGGGTAAATCACCAATCAGCAAGGTGGGAAAAATCCATTCAGATTAGTAACCTCCGCTTTTGAGGAAGCACAACACTGATGACAAGGAAAGTCATAGAAAATCTATATACTCGTGAAAGCTCTCAGCAGATGCCACTAATAAACAAAGAATATATGAATTTAAAGGGTTTTAGGTTTGTAGCTGTATGATTTTAAATACTAAGTTGTAAAATAATTAATGGTGAACACCTTGTTAAGTCTAGAGAACACTATTAAATTGTTTATTCTTTTAAATTCAGGGTAAAATAGCTTAATCTTTTACAGAAAAATCCCCGTCTTTTATTCCCTTCTGTACTTACGGAATAAAAGTTAGAATCTTTGTATTATAATAATAAACGCTGATAGCGCTTAGCGTAAGCTATCTGCCTTACGATGAATACGTCGCAAAAACATTCTGAAAAAGTTATCTGTTGCTTTTATTTATAAACGCCTTCGATCTTCCATTATACCGTGTTAAGGTTTTTGTGGGCTCTAGGCTTGGAGGAGAGAAAAGACTCTAAAGAGACGGTGGAGTTTGCAATACTCAATCAATAGATCATCAGGGTTTTTTTTCGAAGTTCATTATTTCAACATCCAGATTCATCAGCAATGGAAATTTCTATGATAATTGTAAATGAACGGGATTACAACAACGCTTAAATTTGAATAATACTAGGCGGCTTTCTTAAAATATAATAATTTGACTTCGTCAGATGAAATCATATTCTATAAAAAGGAACGTAGCGTGTATTAACTGAACATATGCAGAACAGGACATCAAAATGTTTAATGTTTTGTATATTTATGTTCACTAACGATGAAAGTGTCCTTTCTTTAATATATATATATATATATATATGGCCTGCAAAAGGGTTGCTGGTATCTAACTGGAAGGAGACCCACACGCTGAACGTATGTGACGATGTGTGGAACCGGCCAGGCCAGTAACCTAGTGTCCTACCCCGCCTTCAAGTGGTGCAGGCTGAGCTTTCTATTTATGTGGCAAATTAATATTTGCTGCACGGATAGAAAGGCGGAAGGGGAGGGCTAATTCACCAACCCGTCTAGCCAGCGTGGTGAAATTATGGCTAATTCCTCCATTATGTTGACACACCAGAAACCATGGCCCCTAGTCTCCAGGTGCTGGAGTGCTCCTGATCAAGGCAGCGGTCAGTGTGGCATGAAAGCAGGGGGTGCTAAGAATCACTGGAATGGCCCAGGCTGCCGTTTGTTATTGACCTTGGCTACGTTTAATGGACGATCCCTTGCTTCTGAAGCAAAACTTCAGGAATTGGAAGAGGAACTAGACAAGATCAAATGGGACATTGTAGGACTCAGTGAAGTTAGAAGAAAAGGTGAAGAGTTGGTGGAACTTAAAAGTGGACATTTGTTTTATTATAGAGGAACGGAAACTGGAAGAACAAGTGGTGTTGGCTTCTTAATCAACAAAAGAATTAAAGACTGTCTTCTGGAAGTTGAAAGTACATCAGATCGAGCAGCGAGGCTCGTTGTTCAACTAACCCAGCGATACCAACTTCAAATAGTACAGGTATATGCACCAACATCAAGCCATACCGACGAAGAGGTTGAAGAATTTTATGAAGAAATCAAAGAGTTACACACCAAAGGGAAACAACATATCAAGCTCATCATGGGGGATTTCAATGCAAGAATTGGACAACAGGAACAAGGAGAGACATCGGTTGGTAAATACGGATATGGGGAAAGGAATGAACGTGGCGATCAACTCATCGAATTTGCAGAAGCTGAAAACCTTAGCATCATGAATTCATTTTTTAAGAAGAAACCGCAAAGAAAATGGACATGGAAACACCCAAATGGGGGAACTAGTGAAATTGACTATATCCTGGCAAACAAGAAATCAATTATTGAAGATTGCAGTGTACTGAACAGATTTAATACTGGAAGTGATCATCGAATGGTGAGATGTAAAGTGCACTTAAATACTAAATTAGAACGACAGAAGCTCATTAGGAAACAAGTAAGTAAGAGGGTGGATTTAAAGAAATTAAAAGAAAATACCGAGGCATTCAAGTTGGAATTAAAAAATCGCTTTTCTGCACTGGAAGGACTTATTGATGAAAGTGATATCTCAGAAGCAAATGAAAACATTGTTAAGACAATAGTTGAAACTGCTGGGGAAATTGGTGGTGTAACCTGTAAAAAGCACAATAGCAAATTATCTGAGAAGACGAAACAGCTCATGAAAAGGCGAAGAGATATGAAGGTGGACAATCGAAATACCAGTTCCAGGATTGAGTACATAGAACTTTGTAAAACTCTGCGCAAAAGCATGAAAGAAGACATAAGAAAATTCAATTGTGAGTTAGTAAGGAAGGCCATTGAAAATAACAAGAGCCTTAGGGTTGTTAAAGGAAGTTTATCTGTTGGGAAGAAACACATCATTGCATTAAAAGGAGAGGATGGCACCGTAACAAGAAATAGGGAAGAAATACTTAGAAGAGTTGAAGAATTCTACAAAAAACTATATGAAAGTAACAGTGGATTAAACGAAGACACTGAAATAGTCGAAGGAACAGCTCCTAAAATCTTAAAAGAAGAAGTTTCATTTGCAATAAAAAGTATGAAGAAAGGAAGAGCCCCTGGCGATGATGGTATTACATTAGATATCCTAAAAGAAGCTGGAGAATATGTAGAAGACATACTTGCAAAATTCTTTACCAAATGTCTTAACAGCGGTAACATACCAAACCAATGGGATTCTGCAACAGTAATTCTTTTGCATAAAAAAGGTGATAAAGAGGATTTGAAAAATTACCGACCAATTAGCTTGTTACCTGCTATTTATAAAATCTTCACAAAAGTGCTAACACATCGCCTGCAGAAAAAATTAGATGCAGCTCAACCAAGAGAACAAGCTGGATTTCGAAGTGGATTCAGTACAGTGGACCATATTCAAGTATTAAGAGAATTAATTGAAAGAACACATGAATATGAACTTCCATTGTGTGTGGCATTTATTGACTATGAGAAGGCCTTTGACTCTATTAAAACATCAGCAGTCATCAACTCTTTAAGATCAACAGACATCGAGGATGTGTACATTGACATGGTGAAATGTGTGTATAAAAATGCAAGTGCAAAATTTCGGTTACATAAAGATACCAAAACTATTAAAATTGGTAAAGGTGTGAGGCAGGGAGATACCATTTCTCCAAAACTTTTTACTTCAGCTTTACAGATGATTTTTCATCAAATAAATTGGAATAACAGGGGAATAAAAATAAATGGTGAATATTTAAATCATTTGCGGTTTGCTGATGACATTGTTATTTTTTCAACGAACCCATCAGAACTCCAAGACATGGTACAGGAGCTCTCAACTAGAAGTAAAGAAGTTGGACTCAAGATGAACCTACAAAAAACTAAAATCATGTTCAATAATTTCGTAGAGAAAACAAAAATACAAGTTGACAACATTAATCTAGAAATTGCTGATACCTTGGTCAGCTGATTTCAATGGATGATAACATTATGAAAGAACTCAACAGACGTATTAAACTTGGCTGGAGTGCATTTGGAAGAAACAGTTTTATCCTGAAGGGGAAATTGCCTTTGTGTCTAAAAAGAAAGGTCTTCAACCAGTGTGTATTGCCAGTCCTCTCTTATGGATCAGAGACATGGAGTCTAACAGTTGGAGCAATACGAAAGTTACAGACAACGCAAAGGAGCATGGAGAGGTGCATGCTTGGAATAACTAGGAGAGATCGAAAAAGAAACACTTGGGTGAGAGAGCAAACTAGAGTAGAGGACATCATTGTTAAAGTAAAAGGGCTGAAATGGCGATGGGCTGGGCATATTGCAAGAAGAACTGATCAACGATGGACAACAGAAATTCTGAACTGGATTCCAAGAGACCACCGAAGACCTAGAAAACGTCCTCAAACTAGATGGGTGGATGAAATAAGAAAACAGGTTGGGGTGACGTGGAAGCGAATTGCTCAGGATAGACTTGTGTGGAAAGCATTTGGAAAGACCTTCATCCAGCAGTGGATAGATAATGGTTGAATATGATGATATATATATATATAGGGTGTATACAAAATGGCGGGAAAAGAATTCACTACACGATTCCTTGTGAAAAAAGGAATAAAAAATGTCCAGTACAATTTTTGCTTAAAATCAATATTTAATAAGTTATTTCAAATCATAGTTGAACCAATAATAAGGCAAAGTCAACCCATTTAGCGTAACTTTAGTGCAATAACATATGTGTTCGCGCATGTACAGCTTTTCTATGAAGAGAGATAAGAAGCGAAGATTTCACTGGTTTTTAAAAACTTGCTTAGGTCACGTGTTACTTGAAATTCAAGGGGTTGGAACTCCACCCAAAAGTTAGTTCATTTACGTCATAATTAATAGCAGACACTAGATTTGGTGATTTCTCGTGCCAAATCAATCATACCACTGACGGGAAGTATACGGATCGGAATGGGCTGTTTGCCACTAGATTCAACCTTTTTTCTTCTTCCTTGTGGGAAAAATATTATAATTAATAGTAACTTTTTCTTATTTTGTAAGTAGCCGCGTCCCAGCGACATTTCTTCGCGTGCCAGTCTGACAGGCTTGCGATGTATTTGCTATCAACAGTATAGTAAAGTGAACTCCAGACCCGCGCCTCGGCCC
>QLNU02014802.1:118947442-118972520 GCA_006491805.2 Dysdera silvatica | reverse complement strand
AACTAGAAGTGAAGAAGTTGGACTCAAGATGAACCTACAAAAAACTAAGATCATGTTCAATAATTTTGTAGAGGAAACAAAAATACAAGTTGACAACACTGAGCTAGAAATTGCTGATTCATATATTTACCTTGGCCAGCTGATTTCAATGGATGGCAACATTATGAAAGAACTCAACAGACGTATTAAACTTGGCTGGAGTGCATTTGGAAGAAACAGTTTTATCCTGAAGGGGAAATTGCCTTTGTGTCTAAAAAGAAAGGTCTTCAACCAGTGTGTATTGCCAGTCCTCTCTTATGGATCAGAGACATGGAGTCTAACAGTTGGAGCAATACGAAAGTTACAGACAACGCAAAGGAGCATGGAGAGGTGCATGCTTGGAATAACTAGGAGAGATCGAAAAAGAAACACTTGGGTGAGAGAGCAAACTAGAGTAGAGGACATCATTGTTAAAGTAAAAGGACTGAAATGGCGATGGGCTGGGCATATTGCAAGAAGAACTGATCAACGATGGACAACAGAAATTCTGAACTGGATTCCAAGAGACCACCGAAGACCTAGAAAACGTCCTCAAACTAGATGGGTGGATGAAATAAGAAAACAGGTTGGGGTGACGTGGAAGCGAATTGCTCAGGATAGACTTGTGTGGAAAGCATTTGGAGAGACCTTCATCCAGCAGTGGATAGATAATGGTTGAATATGATGATGATGATGATGATGATATATATATGTGTGTGTGTGTGTGTGTAGGCGGTTAATGAGATTTTAGGTGGTTAGCTTTTTTAAAAATGGATTGTATAAATTTTATTTAATTGTACATACTTTGAGTTCGGTTGTTTTTAATTCCATGCGTAAGTTGCAATGAAAATCCAACTCAAATTGATTATTTAATATCGAAAAGCACAGTAACTTTGAAATAACAAACTCGAAAGCAAAAACCGGATGACTTATTTCACAAGTATAAATTTCACACGAATGAAATATTCATTGAATTAAATTCTTTGATTTAGTGAAGTAAAAACTTCTAATGTAGATTCATGTAGATTAAAGAATTAACATAACAAGATTCAGATTTACAGATTTCGATTCTTACTCCATAAAGGCCACACCCGATGTTCGAACGCCGATTCCAAACCCAGAACCAAACGCTTTTAAAAATTCGGAAAAAAACCGAATAAAATATCGCATTTCGAGGCGCCATCTATTGCTTCAATTATACACTAAAACAGTTCAAGACTGAACATCCTCCGGCTCCGAGAGAATAGCCAGCCGGGATATTGGGCGAGTGAGTTCTCCAGATTATATCTTGATAGTCACAAGTCTAGAATATTTATCAGTTCCAGGAAATGTTTTTGAGATTCGACCTAAAGTCCATTGAAGAGGCACGTTAATTATATCCTTGGCAAGTACAAAATCTCTAGATTTCAGGTCAGGAAACGGGAACATGCATTTTGTCCTTTGTTGCAAAGGATGGAGATAATTTTGTGACCAGCGATTATAGTTATGGTTTCGGATGTGTTAAATTTGCTGCCAACGAGAAGATAGAGATATACTTGTCTAATTTGAATTAAATTCTTGTAAAGTTCATAGGGGTGTGCCGGTTGAGAAATGTCCAAGAGTTAAAGCATGAAGATCTGAAGGATCAGAAGAGAGAGGAATTAATGGTTGTGAGTTAATGCAGGCGTCAGTTTGGCACAGGAGGGTGGATAGTTCTTCAAAGTTTAACAGAGATGATTTACAGACTTTAGACAGATGAGCTTTCGTGAGTTTCACTTTAGCCTCCCATAAACCGCCGAAAGTGGGGGCACAAGGTGGAATGAAGTGCCACGAAATATTATGGTCGGTACAGAAATGTTGGGTGTTTTGTTGTTGAATAACCTTTAACAGAGTATTAAGATGGTGAGCAGTACCCTGAAAGGTGGCACCATTGTCTGAATACACATCAGAAGGAAATTCACGGGGACTGGTGAACCTTTTAAATGTAGCGAGGAAAGCTTGAGTAGATAGATCGTATACAAGTTTCAGATGCATTGCTTTTGTGTACGTGCAAATAATTAAGCAGATATAATCTTTCAGTTTGATTTTGCTTCTGGGAAAATTGGGCTTGAGCAAAATCGGACCAACGAAGTCAATCCCAACCTTCTAGAAGGCTCTGACCAAAGTGATTCTGTCCGCAAGTAAATCACCCATGAATTGTTGACAAGTTTTCTTCTTGAGTTAGAAAAATGTTAAACACTTATTGATTTCTTGACATACAACCATCGTCTATTGACATACCCAACTTTTGTCAAACTAGAGACAGCACTAGCTGAGGACCAGCATGCAGATATCGAAGATAATACAGTCTGATTACTGTTTTAGTGACATCATGACGTAATGGAATCAACAGCGGAAATTTTTGATCCACACTCAAAGTTTAATGTTTGCTGAGTCTTACTGCAACATATAAGAATCCATCTGAGTCTAAGAATATGCTGAGAGGTAAAAGTTTACTTCGAATTGAAAATGATTTGTTTTGTTCCAATAGATGAATTTTCATACTGAATTCACAACGTTGAATAATTTTTACAATGCAATGAATAGAACTGGCTAGTTCTTTTGCTTTTAAGTTTCCAGAGTATTTATCTGACATGGTTTTACAGTTGTGAAGAATCTAAGACAATAAGCTACGATTCTTGTCATTTTCGAGAACGATGAGTATTTTGAGATGAATTCTGCAACAGGTTGAATTTCAATTGTGTTTGCCACACATTCCAGCAGGTTTGATTCAGATGATTCAAATTCAGTAGATCCTGAAGAATTGACAGTGGGAAAGGAAGGCAAGTCTTTCTGAGAGAGCCAGGCAGAACCTTCTCACCAAAGTGGAGTGTTGGAGAGCTTTTCGGGCAAAATTCTTCGTGAAGCACTGTCAGCGAGATTGAAACTCCAAGGAATATGATTCCAGATGGCATGAGGTGTTAATCTATGTACCTCTGCAACCCTGTTCAATACGAATTGGTTTCCTTTCGTAGGAAGTGATGCAATCCAACTCAATGTAATGGTTGAATCCGACCACAAGGATGTCTGATAAATATGTACTTGAAGTGAGTCAATGATGCAGTTGTATACTTTTGCCAATAATAATGCAACACACAGTTCTGGTCTTGGGAGAGTGACATGTTCCAATGGTACAACTTTAGCTTTTGCCATCACTAGACTGATCTTGATTGTTCCCGAGTCAGAAATTGCTCGAATATAGAAGACGCATGCATAAGCTTTGGAAGAAGCATCACAGAATCCATGCGGTTGAATAGTTACACCATTAGTTAGTTATGTTTACAGTATGTAAGAATCGAGGAAGTTTGAATGATTTCAAAAACACCAATTGGGCTTGAAGGATTTTCCAAAGAGTTTGAATAGCAATTGGAATATGATCATCCCATGTGAGTTTCTCTTTCCATAAATCTTGGATCATAATTTTTAGAAGTATTGTAATTGGAAATAGGAAGTCCAAAGGATCAAAAATCCTAGCGATAAAGGATAAGAGCTGTCCTTTCGAAAGAACTTCTGTCTGTTCAGCAATCTGAACTGGAAGTGAATCCTTGAATGATTTCCATCTAAGCCCGAATACTTTGAGTGATGATGTCACATGAATTTGGATAAAATCAGAAATTAATTTTAGTTCCTGGGGAAAATCAGAAATCATTAGAACATTAGAAAACCATTTTCTCACTGTAAACCACTGCCTTTGAAAATCTGATTTAAGTCACTGATTAAAGATTTTGCTTGTTCAATAGAGTGAGCACCAGACAGCAGAACATGAACATAAAATTCATTCAAAATGGTTGATGATGCCTTGAAAAATTCAATATTGTTGCACTTTGTCAGATGTTGTAATGTTTTCAAAGCCAGGAATGGGGCATAGGCTGTACCATATGTCACGGTGAGCAGTCTGTAAGATGTCAAGGGATATTGGGGATTAGATCTCCAAAAGATTCTTTGGAAGTCTGTGTGTTTGGGATCTACCAAAATCTGTCAGTACATTTTTTTAATGTCAGCGGACAATACAGTGGGATGAGTTCTGAACTAAAGAAGAAGTTTCACAATATCAGGCTGGAGTTTAGGACCAATGTGGAGAAAATCATTCAACGATTGGCCTTGTGAAGTTTTGTAGGATGCATCGAACACAACTCGCAACTTTGTGGTGGTACTATCCTCTTTGAATACACAATGGATGTTGGACTCTCTACTTCATTTTTAGGAATGAGCTTCATTTGATGCAAGTTTTCATTTTTTTCAATTAAAGAACAGTACTGTGTAAGATTTTGATGTTTTCCTAATTTGTTTTCCAAATAATGGAATCTTTTCAGTTCTTGTGGTTTCCAATCACCCAATTGCGTATTTTGTTTAAAAGGAAGTTGTACAATATATCTTTCTGACTTATTTCTGGTAACCGTAGAGTTGTAGTGTTCCTCACAATCATGCTCTTCCCTGGAAAAAAATGCATGTTGTGGAACTGATTCCAGTTCAAAGAATTTCTTTAGATCATGATTTAATTGTGTAAATGCATGGCAACTGAACATTGATTTAAGGTGAGTAATTTTAGAGAAGATTCTACCAGACAACAACCAGCCTCGTTTCGAATTTAAAGCATCAGGACTCCCAGTTGGAAAACAAATTGTCTAGCCAACAATCAAATCACAAAACACGTCAGCTCCCAAAAGGACATCTATAGGATGAGTAACGTTAAAATTCGGATCTGCAAGAGTCAAGCCTTCAAGCTGAGGCCATTCAAAATTTGACATCTTAAAATTCGAAAGGTCAGATGTGACTTTTTCCACAATCAATGCACCAGTTTTGAAAGTATTATTGTTCAAGTATGGAGAAAAATTATTTCAACTTCATGGTGGTATGTTTTTGTAACTACGCCATTTAGGCCTGAAATGACTAATGAGGTGGGTGTAATGGGGAGGTCTAAATATTTACACACATCATTTTATGTTAATGAACTTTGTGAACTATTGTCAATAATAGCACGAATGGGGATGAATTCTCCTTTGAAATTCATGGCACGATTAAGGCAGTTGACAAAAGAACATTATTATTTACTTGACTGGAAAAGCTCTGTGCATGGGTTGAGTCAAGTTAATGTTCACTCACTGGTTGACATTGAGGAGTGTTTGAAGCCAGGGATGGTAGAACATGCTCTGAATATGGCTTAAAGGCATGAGGAAGAGTTTGGTGTCTTTTCTTATAAGATTTACATGTTGTTGTGATCAAAGATTTGTTAGAAAAATGATTGGCTCTGATGTAATTTACACGAAGTTTATGATTTTGAACAAAATACCACCGTTGCTCAAGGTTCATCTGTGCCAACCGTTCACACATATGCAATAGATGATAATTTTGTTTGCATAATTTGCAAAGTGTTTTATTGGATTTAATACTCACATTGATAAATGCAACCCTTTTAGTTTCGAATTTAGATTTATAGTCTTTATGAAACACTTCTTTGGTTTTAACTTCTTTAACAATGATTTCCTGCAGGCTAAGAGCATGTTTTTCTATGAATTGAATCAAAAGTTCAAATTCGTGAATCTTTTGACTATCAAGCGAAAGTTCCCATTACTGTTTGAAAGTATCATCAAGTTTGTTTTGTATAGCACAAATCAATATCATATCAGCAAATGAACTTTTCTCAAACCGAACGTGCCTTGGCGTAGTCAAAGCGGCACCTACTAGCATCTGTCTAGACAGATGCTAGTAGGGACCTGATGAATAATTGCCCCTATCTTTCACTTTAATAAATTTTGCTATATTATGACAACTAAACATTTGCGACCCTTCCCCCACGCTGCACGGTATATTTCGTAATCATCTGTTAAGAGGGTTCTATTGTGCATGTGTATATCTACACACATCCAGTGAAAATCGTTTATAACGGCTAACTGTATTTAACGATGAAATTACTATAACAAGCTGAACTACTTATCCTTTGCTTTTTTTAAATACACCTTTTATAAGTTTCCTCCTTATACCATAGCTTCCCACATTTGTTATCTCTCCTCCTTCTCTTCTCTAATTTATTGTCTAGCTGCCGCTCCTCAAATGCAAGAAAAATTCCGTACGGGGGGGGGCATTTATAATGAACTCATGCTTTAGTTATTATTAATGTAAGATTAAAAAACACGATATTTTTCTATCAATAAATTAATTTTATTTTACGACGATTTTCTAAATTTTTTTGAGTATTAAAGAGAGGAGGCAAGGGCGGATGTAGAACAAAATTTTAGAGTTTTGAAAATTTCCTTTGTAAGATTAATTTTATTTTTTAATTGAAAATAACCATTTTTAACGAAAATGTATTATTCTCAGGGCATGTATGCCCCATGCGTGGATCAACCTTTGGAGGCTGGGGTCATTTCCCCCAGTTTTTCATATTTATAGACAAAGGGTGGAGGGCGCCTTCCCAGGAAGGGCTGATAAACAGTAGTCTACAGTAAATAAATTGCAATTTAAAAAACAACCGCTACCTTTTGGCCCCTAGAAATTTAGCGCCCTGAGCAAGTGCCCATTTAATAGTACGGCACTGCTTATCTCGTTTAAAATTCAGAAAATTGAAGCTGCTTAGGGTATACAATAATTGGGAGGGGACATATTGAAAAATAAAGATGTAGAAGGGGAGCTGCGCTTAAGAAAATAATATGATATAAATATATGATATCATATATATAATATGACAATAAATAAAATGCAATAAGGCGGATCTAAAATGGGCATTTTTTACTCACCGATGTATTTGAAATCTGGCGTGAACCTACCTGTAATGGAAATGTAATGAAATTTATAAATAATTAATGTTGGCAGAAAAGTATTGTTTTATCCCAATACTAATACATGAGAGGAAACATATTCATTAACGTTCATTTATTCTTGATTTAAATTCGTTACTGTCAGACACAGAGCTTCCACCTGATAAGGAAATTTTATGGAAATATACAACTTGCAAATTTTAATAATAAGATTGCGTCGTTGAAACAACTTAACGCATCTTAAATTTGGAATAACTTTCCAGGATATATGCACATATAGATTAGCCCACGGCATATATCATTAACGTTTGGGGTGTTAGGAGAGATCACGAATAACTTTCCCTTACATTGTAGAAAATGTAGGTCATCACCTTGTAAAAATCCTGTAATTTAATGAATACGAAGTGAAATGAACAAATTTTTCATCAAACAAATCCTTAAAGCAATCTTAAGTCTGTCGCACAGGTAAGTGCAATTCTTATTTGATAAATTTCTAACTTTAATTTTTGGTTGCAGTTAGAAAGCTTCACCTTAACTAATTGCTTAATACTCAATATTTTTGTTGTTGTGAACTAAATAACGTCACAGTAAAAAATTTAATCTATAAACTCGATGTGCTATTAAAAGATAAGTATCGTTCCATATTTATTCCACTTCTCACTTTGAATTACTTGAATTAATTAGCCAAAACGGAGGATATATAGCTTAACCTGTATTTAGAAAATTCACCTGTCTATAAAAATTTCTATGAAGTAAATTGACCAAAACTAAATACCCGTGTAGCAAATAATTCAGGATATTTTCATTGTTCTTCTCTTAATCTCATATTTTACTGCCTAAGAATATTTAATTTATTTCAAATATGAACGTATGTTTATGTATAAAGAAGTGCACTCATATAATTGCACGAAAAACAAATCAGTTTGTTGAAACTTCATAACAGTAAAAATGAATAATAGAAACAGAGCATATTGAAAGTGATTTTCATTAAAGTCTTACAATGAAATCGAACATTCTTTTTGCTATTTGTTAACAGAAAATTTTGCTCTTGACTATAAAAGGCCAATTTCAGGGATACATATTAAAAATGAGAATTTGGAAACTCATATAAAATGAATTCTCTTATCAATAGAATCAATCATGCCCGTATTTAGAGGGGTATCCCAGGGAAGGGTGCCCCGAAACTGAATTTAATAATGGGATTTGGCAACTGCCCTCCATACTGAGATTGTATGGATACAGCTGTACACATTTTTGAACCCCCTCAAATTAAATTCTGGCTACGGTCTTGAATAACATATTAAATATATTATTTCCACGTATAACACATGCTGTACAAATTAAAATTAATTGAGCAACGATCAACTTTGTTTTTAAAAGTTCTTTCATTAATTGAAAATATTCAACTGTGGTAATTGCATTTGTTATCAAATGATTCAAATTCTTTCAAAGTTTAAATTTTATTACAGCGCATCTTCCCTCAGAGCTTAAAGTGTAATTCAATATGAGATAAGACGTTTAAATATACCTGACACGAACATTCAACCAGACGTTGTAAAGAATTCTCGCTAAATTTTCACCGCCTTTTCAAGCAAACTACAGCCTTGTGGCCATGTATATTATAGCAGAAGTCTCCACAATGCAACAAGAAATAACAGAGGAATTTCTAAATCGACCACTAATTAAATCCAATTCGTGATTGTATGTTCGGAAGACATCAGAAATAACAATAAATCTAAAAGGGAAAATTAAAGGAATCCGTAATTGGTGTTAATTTCAGTAAAATATTTTAGTTTTACTTTGCATAAGGTAAGTAGTGCTTCTAGAAAATACTTATCTGAATAAAAATTTACATTAAAAATACAATACATTAAAATGTGAAGTATACGGAAATGCCAATATATTACATACAACAAAACTCAAAATTTCTAGCCACTCCACACCGTTCAATAAATGGTCACAGCTAAACGACAGATATATTACCTAACGGTAGCGGTCTTTGTTAACCATTTCTCATTGTATGGTTAATTGATATATGTTACGTGAAAGTTATGTCGCTGTTAAACGGCAAGCAAGTTGTTGTTGGCAAATGCATGAGGACACGTTATTGCCAATAGTGGTTTGCTTTTGGGTTCTGTTTGAAGCCTCTATGGTGAAAAGGACTGAAGATATTTCGCCTTTGCAGGAAGTTAAAAGTTTCCAGACATCGTTATGGCCCGTGAGTACAAATGGTGGGCATTATAAGCAGTGTCATATAATAATAACAATTATTATAATTTTATCCAATCTGATACACAACACTTATTGATGCACAACTGGGGAAGTGTAAAATTCATAGCAATGTAAGAGAAGATCTATATTAAATTATTTTAGGCTTTGTGTTAGAAATGGAAGAGAACATACAACCGTAACTTGTCACGATATTCTCATCTAGAATATAATGATGTTGACAAAAAAAAGGAAAAGGTAATTTTTTTTTATATTTGATGTAGAAGTAGATAATTTCAGAATAGGTGAGCGATGTGCTCTGCGCAACAATATATATAAAAGTAAAATTTACGAAGAACACAGTTTATTATGATTTGAAACGACGTTCGCTTTTAAATGAAGTAGATAAAGATAGATTCGGATATCATTCTTTGTTTCGCAATGCTAAAAATTTACTGTTTGATGCGTCATTTCTTTTAAAATTCACATAATACAGTAAACAACAGAAAATATCTAAGCTTTCAACCGCTCCTTCTTATTCTTCATAATCGGGAAGTATGCTCACTTTCCAGTGAGCTAAGGTTTCTTCGGAAGATATCTTACACTGAAATACTTTAACGAAAGTTTTGCAGTTACATCAAAGAAAAAAGCAACGGAAGCACAACTTACCTGAATTTACGAGACCGCGTGGTTCTTACGAAACAAGAAAAGAAAAGGTAATAAAAGAGAGAGTCGAAGGAATTTGTTTTGTTCAAGACAAGACTATACTGTGTTTTCCGCTCTATTAAACACCAAGGCTTCTAAAAGGCCTTTTAATGCGAGTAGACATTAGACTACGGCCCGGAGCTAAAGATACAGGTTGATGATACATCCTGCTTAGGGTCGAGGACAAGTATTTTCAGATAAGGTTGATATAAGTATGAAAAAATGAAACTAAACTGTATGAGTCAGATTATTCTGGTATGATATACAGGCTGAATCTGCAGCAATAGAGCGTTGCCACTTAAATAACAAGGTTAGGTGACTGATTCTTTATTGACTCGCCAAATTTATACGTGCAATAAAAGAGATATAATGCCGTACTATGCAGCATACGTGCAGTACAAAACGTATTGGGCTATTGAAAACCGAATAATAAATTTGGTTTCCTATGCGGGAGAAATTAAGGGATTCTAGTCGTAAATTGAATCTTCATTCGCACTCGAGTCGACATTTTTGGCAAAATAAACAAGCAAGTGAAAGAAAAGCACCTAAGGTTAATATTTAAATGTAAGGGGTCACAATTAACAATAATTCGAAGCTCTCTAATCTGCAGCTCTCTGATTCGCCATTCTCTAATTTGCAACTCTCTAATTCGCAACACTGTATCTCGCAACTCTCTAAATCGCCTCTTCAATTTGCAACTCTCTAATTCTCAAGTAACTCGGTAGGTTTTCAACGTTAACAATAGCCATCATTATTGCATTTACGGAAGACCTTTACCTTACCCTTTGTATTGCCGGTCGACAGACAGACAGATAAAGCCATAATGGGTTGGATAGCTTTTAAAACCCACTGAAAACAAAATTTTGGGGCAAAACACTACAGAAAACATGAAAAATATAACAAGAAATGCAATTATTTATTTCAAATGGATTCAACTGTCTTCTTTTTACTTTTTCACACTTTGCTGTCGGATTTTGGCAATAATTTTTAATAGGACATTTGTTTTGTTATTAATAATGGATTTTAAAATTGTTTAAGTTGAAGATTTTCATTGATATTGAGTTAAAAATGCTATGATTCATGATGATTCTATGATTTATTTGCCCATAATTAAAAACAAATTATGGCCAAATCTCTTTTCTAATGAAAGCTCAAAACTTCGTCCTGATAATTTGAAGTAGTTTATTAATTAAACATTCTTGTAATTTCTTAGTAGTTAGCTAATTAACACCAAAAGCAAACATCATAACCATTCGGCAATGATAAACCACCCAGATCATTTAAAAATATTATAATTTTGACTGCATTAAATTTTGCATATAGAATAAATTAAAAATTTTACATATATTCATCTTTTTTGCGTGATGCACTGGAATGGTATTTTTATTGCATATATATTTTTAGAAAAAAGATATAATTTCCAAAGCAATGTAAAAAGGCACCTTTTTGGAAAAAATATGGTACTATATGATCAAATTAAAAACTATTTAACCAATGTTCACCATTCCGGTATATGACAAACATCTTTATGCTATAATTAAATTTAGAATTTTATAAATATTGGTGTAAGTTGTAGAGCAATAATGATTGCGGTAAAACGGTATAGACTTAAAATTATTTTTCTGGAAATAGTATAGTAAGTGTAAATTTCTGATTCATATATATTGAAAAAGACTCTTCATCTAAAAAGGACTAGTTCAAACAGTAAATGAAATCTAGTAAAAAGTGATTGCAAATCCAGAAAGTTCAAATCGTGGAATTAAAATTAAATTTAAAAAAATTGCAATATTTAAAAAAATCTCGACTTTTCAAATTTTCGTATAGGTTAAGAGATAATGAATACAACAATTTTATAAATTTATCATGCTCTAATAGATGTAACAAAATTACCAAATTGAAATTCAAAAGCTTTTTGACAATGAAATTAACATACCGTACGGGGATCCGATGGTTTGATGGACTTCGTCTTCATATATATCCACATCCTCTGGAAAATGGAAAATTGTTACTTCTAGTGTATCACTTAATCCATCATTTTTCCAACGGAAAGGCACATAATACCTTTATGTCATTATCTGTAACCTCATAGTTTCACCAATTTAAGTGAAAATATATTCTCAAACATAAGGTTAAAAAGCTTCTTTGATGAAATCTACTAATCATGTTACACAGTATACTAATCATGTCACATAGTAATATCCTACACGTATCATATTAAATTTATGAATTGAAACTGCAGAAATATTTCGCTAAAAACATATGAAATATATGCATCACGCTAAAAGAACTTACTTGTTGCGACCATGGTTGTTATAACTACTTGTTAGCTAATGACGAGGTTTATACTTCACAAACATATGCTCTTGTAATTTTGATGATTGTAGTTATATCTCCATTCCTGGTTTCTGGTACTTGCTTATTTTATTTCGATCGTATAATATTTTCTAAGAAGCAGTGCATAGTTTTTTTTCTGTAGTTTATGGTTGCAGGCCTATAGTTTTTTATAGAGAATGCTGATAATATGCGTGAATAATTTTGTGACAAATTTAATAATTATATTTATAAACTATGTGAATAAATGATAGGAGATAGGATTATTGTAGTATGGTATGTTTTTAGAAGTAACTATATTTGCTGCCATTTGTCGTAACAGACTTTGTGAGTTATTGTCTGTTGTTGTCTAAATCACTCGAACAATTACAAATTTACTATTTATGGCATTTCTTAATATCTTTATTTTCCTCTCATTCAATTTTATGCTATTATTTTTAAACGTATTTGACATATTTTATGTCGACATGACACCGTTTATAATTGTTTTATGATTTCAAAATAAAATTTGTCCAGTAGTGTTCGTCTTAGATTACAATCCTATTTATTAGAATCTTTAAACGTTGTAGTTACAGTAGCTATATGAAATTAAAAACCAAAATTACAACGCATTGACAACGAAATCGGTTTTTAGCCATGGAGGTACAAGCGTATAAATAAAACAGTTTAGAGGTAGTTTCAGAAGTAGATTATTAAATTAAGATTTCATGTGCACATTTGCATTCTTTCTTTCAAACATTTAATAAAATATGTATATAAAGTTCTTCAAACATTTAATAAACGATCAGTATTCTAGTTATTAATCCATTGCCATTGTTTAAGAGAAGCACACATAAAAAAGTTAAGCTTTACAAATTTGAGAAATATTAAATTTGACTTGAACAACAGAGTAAGTTATATGTAATTTGAGATGGATATTTTAGAATGCTCTCTTATTAAATATTATTATGCATAAAATTTAAATTTTATATAGCGTACTGCATTTGGCATTATCTCAAATTATGTTTGAACAAAGCTAATGAGCTATTCAAAGACACTTCTCTTCGAAAGATAGAGAAAACATGCGGATGTGCAATGTGAATACCATTAAACTCATTATTAGTTTCCTAATTTATAATAATTGTGATTAATCGGTATATATTTACCAGAGTGACATAATGATAATAAAGCATCTCCAGATATTTAGCACTTAGTATTTAGGTTATATGTAGACCATTAATCTTATATAGAGAAGATACATGGACATTGACAGCTAGAGACAAAGAATTATTGAGAATATGGGAGAGGAAAGTACCCCGGAAAATAGCTGGGCTGTTTGCAAAAAACGACGTGTGGAGAATTAGGAAAAACAGGGAAATACACCATTTGCCTGGCGACACTGAGTTGGTGATAGAAATAAGAAAAAAGAAGATTTAAACAGCTCAAAAACGTAAAATGGTTAGGATAATCTAGGATAGCTAAAAAGATCATGAGAAACAATCCAGTAGGAAGAACAAATGCAGGACGCCCTAAGAAAAGAAGGCTTAATGAAGTGGAAGAAAATCTATGAAGAATGGAAGAAAGAGAATGGCAAAAGAGACTTCGAATGGCCGATGATTATTAAGGAGGCTCTGCTCCATTAGGGACTCTAGTGCTGAAGAAGAAGAAGAAGAAGATGATGATAATTCTGCATGGGTATTTAATATGTGTTAAACTTTATTCTGTTCGCTTCCGATCTCCATCTTTTCAAGGGATTACGTTGTTTAAAAGTTCGCAGGTCTTTCTAAAATTATTGTGCAAATTAGTGTTTATCATCCAAACTCCAAGAGATAAAGAGTTTTCAAGGCACAATATATATATATATATATACACTGATTGTTGTGCAAAGGATTTTAGCGTACAACTCAGCAAACCTTCAACAACCGATTCCAGTAACCAATGCTGATACGAAAAATCGAACACCACAAAGGTAAATGTATACGATGGAGAGATCTGTAATCATCCGGGGAAGAATATATATTATTTGTGTAGCCATTTAAATGAATTATAGAAACCCCACAAAACGAGAAAGCAGTGAGCTGGTCACGGTTTGCCGCATTCTTTATAAATTGCTAAAGATGAAACCTTATCTTACATTTTGCTCTAGGTTTACACCGACTCTAAGCGTGACAAAAGCAAATAATTTAAAATGTGGCAATGCCTTCTAAGATTCAAAATCACCCGGGGAAGAGAGAGAAAAGAAACTGACACTCTCCCATCAAGTCATCTAATAAATGGCGAGCAAAGATTACCATTCCCATAAAAAGGAAAATAACACCCAGAAGCAAGACATGTAGAGCTTTGGAAATCCAATTATTGAAATGAAACAATGTCAAAATTCAATGTCTTTTGGAAGATGTCATGTATGTGGTTATCCTGACAAACATTTCCTCTATCATGGAAAGTACACAATGACTGCATTTCTGTTAAATTGCATGACTCGTAAATCATTTAATCAATGACTTCCGCGACGTGCATCCACCGTTAAACGAGATATTGTAATCGAACGGGAATTCCAGAAACATTACATACTTTGTTTTTTTTTAATTTATGTGAATAAATTAAAACTTTTACATTTGTGATATCTTCACCTCTGTTTGGAAGCGTTAAACTTAGAATGTTTAAAGTGATGGAACGAAATGGCCAAAGTTTCCTAGGGTTATCTTTTTTATCAATATTTCATGGGTGTGTATTATTTATTTTGTTTTGTTTTAATCGTAAATATGATATACGTATTCGTACATATGGATATAATATATAAATTCTTACATATGAAATAGTATAACGTTACAAAAATTAAATTTTATATTTGAATAAATCATTCGTTTCTATCTGTAAGACAACTTTGATTAACTTGGGTCATTCTTTTTATCAATTTTATTTTATGTTCTATATTTAAAGTATTCTGAATGATCAGTATGTAGTATTTTGAAAAATCTAAAAGCACTAGAAAAATTCTTGGAATTTGTATTCCGATGTTTTTGATAAGTGTTGAATCATTTTAATCTTCAACAGTATATAATAAATCGTACATATTCAAAAATAGTCGAAATCGATTGGATTCAGTTATAATCAATAAGAAACCAATTAAAATCAATTTCATATAACTTTGAAGCAAATATATATAATAGAATTTGACTGAAATAAAAGCTTCTTTGCAAACAGTAAAATCAATCTTTGTGTTCAGTTGTTTTAAAATGCCATGTTTTGTAGCACTTTTATTTAAGGTCCTATTTTTCTTAGAAATTATAGTAACTATAACATTCCGGCTATCAACCGTATGCTTATCTACTTCTTGTATTCTTATCCGAACTGTTTACCCTACATTCGCAGTTGGGAATTTTAACTTTGAAAGCCGTAATGTTTTATTCAGTTTCTTATTTAGTGAATGCTTAGCAGTGCTTCGACCTTCTTGAATATTTTCTGAGACATGATCTACTGCAAAGAAGAGGCTTCCTTGTTTTCTTCGCAATTTCCCACTTCAACATCAACGAGACTTTTTGTTTCTCTCTTTCCATCATCATTATTTTCTATTTCAGAATTATGTTTTTCTTCTTCAATTTGACTGACACTCATATTTCTGTTTTTGATTGAACCTGCAACAGTAATTACCTCCAAGTCTTTGCTCGAATTACCCAGTTCCATTTCCATATTTTCATTATTCATTGCACCTATATCCTCATACTCGGTTGAGATTGCTGTTTGAAGTTGGACATCATAACTAGTCTGATTTTGTAATACAACATGATCTTCACTTGTAATTCCTGACAACGTATGAACTGGCAAGTAGATTCATAAACCTACTTTCGATTTACAGCTAAATATATCTTTATTTGGACTGCTATTTATCTCAGAATGATGTGTGCTATTTTTCGTAAATTGAACAAATTTCATTCCTTCTGACAACTTCGTTGTATTGTTTGTTTCAAGCCAAGTGGATAATATCTTTGCAATACCTTGGTTTTCTTTTTTAACTGAGCCTTGCGATTCACTATGTCTTGGCTTTCCATGAACAATTTTGAGTTCATTCCGCAAACTTCTTCTATAATTTTATTATCGCCCCGGAAGCTTTTCTGTGTTGACCATTATTTGGCAATTGTGTTATCCCTGTGAAGGGTAATAATACCTTTCATCCTAATATACGTAGAAAATGTGTTCATTCTTCTCCTCGTTCGTCTAGTAGGTCAAGACACTCCGGGCTAAACGCGGGGACCCTGGTTCGAATCCAGGATGAGGACGGCGTCTCTTTTTCTCCAAATATACACAAGCTCTAGTTTGAGCTAATTAAACGTGGGTGGCAAAAATTATTGTATAATAATTTTATTCGCAAATTCTAGGCCTTTCTCACTTTGCAAGATGCACGTTGCTACGAATATTATAAACGCATCCAATAGGTGATAAGCAACTTTCTCGCCTCTTTTTGTTTTTAACGCTCTTAATTGAATAAATTTCGTTAAATGGTCTTGATGAGTCACTATTAAATTAAACTCTCCATCCGCTTGTTATTACATGTCAATAAGATTAACATGACACCTAGAATGTAATTCACTACTTTTAATTAGTCTAACAACGAGACCTTTTCTTGGAAAGCTTTGTTTCTTTTGCCAAGGCTCACATTCAAATATATCATTACCATTTCGACTGTAATGTTCTCATATTTTGCCTTCTCTCTCTCTCTCTCTCTCTCTCTCTCTCTCTCGTCATTCTGTTTCGTCCTCCATGGCCGACTGCAATATGAATCATATGAATTATTTGAAAATTCTCCTCCATACAACTATAATACAGTACGTTGCATAATTATAGGTCCACCCAGAAAAATAAATTTTTCTTCATAAGAATATGCAAATAATCTCCCAAAAAAAATTCATTGGTTTCGTATTAGGGTATGTAACAATAATACAGCGAAATATGCTGAAAAGAAATATTGTTTTTTTTTTAAAAATGCGGCATTTTTTAGTACTGAGGTGTTTTTATAAAAGATAGGTACACCTTAGATTTCTTTTTAAAATACCCAGTGATTATTTCTGTTTTACACAAATTTGCGTTATGACGTGTGCTTTAGAAACTTTTAACACTGAGTTTTAACACTGAGCTTTAGAAAGTTTTTAAATATTACTTTTAGTATAGTACCAATTTAATGAACAAAAGAAGAAATGGGTCTTAAAATTTAGGTCATTAGAAGGAAAAGGGCCAAATTAAAACTTTTAAGGAGTGGGGAAACTCGGATAGAGAAATAGCGAAACGTTTGAAACGATCACATAATATGGTGAACAATTTTATTCGATGTTTCTCAATTCAGTGTTTCTCAAAGTATGGTCCGCCGACCGCTGGTGATCGGTGGCGGCCTATTAAATGGTCCGCAGAGTCATCGCCAAATTTAAAACGAAAATAGAAATTGCCGGCGTAGCTAAGATTTAAGTTCTGGTGAAATTTAAATTAAAGTATTTCTCATAAATATTACTTGTTATAAACGTTACCTTACGGCGTTTCGTGAAAGATTTGAATCCTCTAAATACACCCATGCTGTCTACATTGCTTATTATTATTTAATTAAATTGATGATGTCATTTTCATTGTAAATTTGACAAAATAAGATCGTAGCTGACACTCTCTTTATCAAATAGCATTAGTCTAAAAATTATTTTGTTTCAGGTGAGTTTGGCAACCAACCCATGTTTTAAGAACATGGTCGGATATTTTAGAGAATATATGTCAGTACCTGGTGCTTTTTAATGTTAAAAAGAAAAACTAAAAATGTTTAAAATTTACCACAAAAGAAGTTAAAATTAACTACAAATTATATTTCAAGGGATGAATAAATCTCTCCTGCCGGAGCTTTTATATATGTATACAAGCAGGATTGTCCTGAAGAAAACTATTGAGAGTGGGCGATGCTGTCTTAATTAAGGAGTATTGAAATTGCGGAGTTACTGGATTTGGTGACGTCATCGCGCCGCGCTGACTGACATTTGACTGGTCGTTTATCGCCTATCCAAGCCCAAGGTGGCACATGCCCCTTCCATCAGTTTTTCATTCCTCTTCTGTTCGTACGCAGGATATTATTTTGAGGCTTGGTGGATTCAGGGGGCTTCCTCGTTTGTTTTCATTCAAGTTTGTAAATGACTAGCGAAAAAAAAAAGAGGCTGAACTTCATTGAAAGTTGCCCAAAAACTAGCAAATACAAAAACTTTCTTGAGAGCACACGGCGCATGCAGCGCGTACCCTTGGGGACAGTCCTGTATCTAAGCCTGCCAATAAGTCACATAAATCGAAGGTTACTTTAGTTATATCTTTCCTTGGGAAAAACGGCGGGGAGGGGATCAGTATTGGGATCGCTAAGTAGTGCTTAATATTATTAACCATAGTTGGAAAACTTAATTTCCGACAACATATTTTTTTTAATGAGGGAAGAAATCCCCCGGTGGGCTGCGATAAATAAAGGAATGCCTAATGGAGACGATTCAGTCTGAGTGGCGTTCCATAAACGTGCATTACTTGCAGAAACTTTTAATTAAGAATTTATGAATTGATTCCGCAGAAGGGAGGAAATATCTCCTACTAAATTTTGCTAATAAGTTTAGTACAGTGGACCTATCTGTTTGCAAAACCTGTTTTTAATTATTTTGACCTTATTCTTGTAAGTAAATTTGCAATCTTTTTATTTTTATATAACTTATTGTTACAAGAGCCTTGTAACTTTTAATAAATATAAGTTAAAAACATGAAACCGTAGTTCAATAGATCTTTTGTTTTTTCTGGTGGACCTATTATTATTCAACGCACTGTAAAAAATGAGACTTTTTCATTTTTAAATAGAACAATGAGTTTTTCAACACTATCAATTCTTACCATATCACATCTTCATAGTCATTGAGAATCTTCTGGTGTTTTGCCAGAAGTCTTCGCTGTACTTTTCTTAACTTTTGCGAAACAACAAATTACACTCCTCTTTTGTAAATAAATGATGATTTTTTCCTTTTCTCGATTTGAGCATGTCCAAATGATCGTCAAAACGTGACGTCATGACTTCTAAATCATCGTTCCTTGTCCTTACAAATATAGTGAAATTTGTGAAAATTTCAAAACAATTATGCGCGCGCTACAAACTGACAACGAAACTGACATCAAATTGACACTACGCAGCACACAAAACGATCAAAACTGTTGAACGTGAAGTATATTCGTGAGCGACCCGAAAAATGCGGGCACTTGAATTTAAAATAAATAATCAACTGATATTGTCGAGTTGTTGCCAACGGACTAAAACAAACTTGCTGCAAACAACTCGCAAAAGCTATCATCCGTTTGCAAAATAGTGAGGTGTTGATGCGGCAAAATATACTCATGAGTAAAGGAAATCTCAAACTAAATGTGTTGAAAATCATTACATTGACCAAACTTCATTTGTAATTATTAACAACAGCTGGCTCAGGTGATAAATTCTTGTAAACTATTCACTTTGACCGATTTATTTGGTTAATATTAATAATAGCCGATTATTATTCATAATAAATGATTAATCGCATTGACCGTAACGCATATTCCTATAGTTTTATATGTAACAAATATTTATAATAAATTATTATGAAATTTAAAAAAGCATATTTAAAATATTAGTTGTGTTGTTAATACTGCCCTGAACTTGAGATCATATATAATTATATTATATTGATATTAATATTTATTATTGATATCCTGCATAATTAGTATTAATTTTGACCACATGTGTTATAATAAAATCTCCTTGAAGTGTCTTAATAGATTTTAGTATAGTTTTATTAAGAGTAATTTCTATATGACCTATTTTTATAAATCATTTAATTTTGTTGAATGTCTAATTTATCCATTGTTGAAAATTTTCAATAGGCTTATTATAGAGTATTGCATACTTATAAAACAAACTTATTTAGATCCCGCAGAGTTTGTCTGTGAATTTGATTTCTTTTAAATTTAGTATGTATTCTGTATTTTAAACCATATTTCATCAGTGCTCTTAATTCATGATCCATTACAATATTCAAATCACCAGTTATTATATGTTTATGGATAGGATCTGCGAAGTCTTTATAATTGCTAAAGGAGCAATTTGTTCAATTTTTGCAAGATTTGTTGAAAAATTATTGTAATTAAATATGATTCTACCCAAAGATGAATTATAACTAAAAACTGTTTGTATTTTACTATTTTTAATGGGAAATAAATTTAAGGTTTGATTAAAAACAAGAGCAAATTTGATTTTTTATAACAATTATTAAGATGCATAATACCACAATATAGCATATACTTAGGTATTATTTTTTGTACGTTATTTATCTCGTTATTTATCATTTATTAAAACTTCAAATTGGTTAATTCAAAAATTCATGTAATCTTTAAAAAGGTCATTACATATTGTATTTGGCAACTGTTTATAAATTATATTGTGCACTATTCTTTTACACTATGTAATAGTGTAAAATATAATTTATTAACGGATGCCAAATACAATATACAGTGCGTTTGGTATTTTAGTGGACACTTGATAACAGTGCACTATCGTGAGAAATAATGCCAAATTTGAAAATGAAAATAAAGATACTACAATAAAACAGTATTCTGCAAAGTGGAAGATTAATAATCTTTATTAAATCATTCATAAATGTAACAAAATCAAGATGAGGCTTTCAATCTTGTTTGAAAATTTAATGGACACTTACTGAAATTGGAGTGTTTTATGTACATTAATACGCGAGATATCCTCCGTTTTTGCGTATAACTTTAAAGACACGTGAATCCATTGATTCTATCAATGTTTGTAAATACTTAGGATCGATTTGATACCAAGTTTCCACAATAGCGTCCTTTAAGGCATTAACCGACGTGAATTGCTTCCCATTTGCATATATTTGACGAACAATATAATCCCATACGTTTTCGATAGGATTTAAATCAGGACTACGTGTCGACCAAATCATACTTTTAAACTTTTTTGAATTTATCCATCTTTTGGTGGAGATAGATGCATGGCACGGTGCGTTGTCCTGTTGCAAAATCCAGTTTTCCCCACATATTTATGAGGCATATGGGAGGGCATATTCATTCAAAAGTTCTTGATAGCAGGTGGAATTCATACGACTGCCGATGAAAGCTCCAGGCGTAGTACCGTTGTAGCCAAAGACACTACAAATGGTCACCGACTCTCCTCCTTGAACTCTACAAGAAAAGTATTGCGGCGCTTTCCGTAAATCGTGCCAATAATGTTGAAAAGCATCCGGACCATCTAAGTTGAATTTCTTTTCCTCCGTGAAAAGTACCTGCAACCATTTATCGTTCCACTTCATGAGTCGTCGAGCCTAGTTTAAGTGTTCCTGTTTGTGAACTTGGGTGAGAAGTGGTTTGCCTTTTTTTTTCCGAAAAGATAAATTTTTGGAATTAGAGAGCACATTCCATACTATCCAACGTTTAACTAGGAGCTAACTAAGGTCGTTTCGGACTTTTGCAGCCAACTTTCCTGTGTTACTGGCCTCTCTATTAATGTTCCGCTTATCTCTTTTACTCAGTTTTGGCTTCGCTCCCCGCTTTTTGGGTGGATCCTTTTGGGGTTTCTTTTTGAAAAGGCCCCTATAGTACTCCTTGGACGCTGAATAAGCTGACAAATTTTGAAAATGGATTTTCCATTTCGTTTAAAAGCCACAATTTCCTCTTTCTCGAAATCCGTAAGTATTTTCCTTTCTGACATGACTACAAACGCTGTTTTCGCAGACTCAAACCTGTTCACACGGGTATTTATACGAACCTACGCATCGAAAGAATACAATATGCAAATTTTTTAGCGCCTGCACTGCCATCTGTTAGTCAGGAATGATAGTGTCCCTTAAATTAACAAACAACATTTGTTATATAAATTTGCATTTTCCCCATTTATGTGACGATATATTTATATAAAATTTATTTTTCTACAAGACATTATGGTGTCTCGGCATTCTTCAAAAGCCAATTCGCAGTTTTTGTATTTTTTTTAGCATTTACGTAAAAATATCAGGTGTCCACTAAAATACCAAACGCACTGTATAATGATCTTTTTAAAGATTACATGGATTTTCGAATTAATCAATTTGAAGTTTAAAAAAAAGGGTAAATATAGTACAAGAAATATTACGCGTGGATAGGCTATATTGTCGTATTGTACATTTTAATTGTTATTAAAAGGGCACTTGTACTTAAAAAAATCGTTAATTTCGTTAAAAATGCAGACTTTTGGTTTTGGTCTGTTAAAAATTACATTAAAACATGCTCTTAACAATGATGGTCTTGTTTTTTCAGTACTACGATGTTATCATATGAACAAATGCTCTAGAATACAACTCTGTCTCATGTCTCGGGCATTTAAATAGCCATTCGTACAATTGTATGAAACAGTTATTATTCAAATTATGTTTTATTTTATTTTTTAATTTTTTTGTATTACGAATGAAGACTACACCAATCGTAGCTTTGTGTGAGGATTTGTTTACTTTTCAACTTTTGCTTCTCTTCTGTTTACAAACGCATGTTTTTTTCTTATAATAAAATGTAATTATTTGAAATTTGTTCGGAGTTTCAGTTCTGTGCCTCAAATGCAAAATATAATTCAGTTTTATCTTGATTGTTTTAAAAACATAGAGAGGTACATAAGCGCACTCATATCGTGTCCCCATAAAACGAATTACCAAACGATCTCCGCAAGGTCGTTCAAATCATCTAAAGAACTTTCTTCCTTCAAATGTTGAGGAAAAATATTTGATTCCTGAAACTGAGGATCCAGTATGCTCGTGTGAAAGTGGATCAGAAACCATATCAGAAAAAAATAGGAAATGTTTGCCAATATTACTGAATGTGACATAGAAATCAGTCTCTTATCTGAAAGTTATATTTTGATTCACTCAACAATTCAATCTAATATTACTAAAGGACTACAATGCAGTGAACGTTAGTGCAAAACAGTGATGATGGAAATGCGAGAAAAGTACGGATTTTCATCGAAACTGGTAGTGAAGTGCACTTCGGGACTGTATTTTCCCATTGATTTGGCTGTTGACTGGCAATCACCGCAACACTTTGACATAATTTAAAATTCAATGACTAGCCCAGTTAGGGTATCGAGAACAATTCCAATTCCGTACAATAAAGAATGGCCTCTCTTTTGCCACGTTGCATCGTACGAGACACTAATGTCAATTATGTCGTTGTCAATAAGAGACGGGTCAATTTCTATGTGCGCTCATCGCACAATTTGCCGCCAGAAATTTACTGCGTGCTCTTTTAAAAGTTTACCTTCCCATTATAAATTTCAAAGGTGCAGGTTGAAATTCATGCAATTTATGCCCATGAATGCGCAAAACTTTTCTAATCCCCTGTGGCCTTTTCCGATGTAGGTAGTTGCTTCGACTGCTTGCATGTTCACATCAAAGGTTGGTCGTGGTGAATTTGTCTGGAAAGTTCGGGGACTTGAATATGCATTATTGGTCACAAAGTCACATGAAGTGCACTTCACTACCAGTTTTGATGAAAATACGTACTTTTCTCGTATTTCCACCATCACCGTTTCCATCGACATTTGAAGGAAGTAAGTTCTTTACACAATTTGAACGACCTTGCAGAGATCGTTTGGTAATTCGTTTTTTGGGGACACGATATGAGGGTGCTTTTATACCTCTCCATGTTTTTAAAACACTCAAGATAAAACTGAATTATATTTTGTATTTGAGGCACAGAACTGAAACTCCAAACAAACTTCAAATAATTACATTTTATTGTAAGAAAGAAACATGCGTTGCAAAGAGAAGCGAAGCAAAAGCTGAAAAGTAAATCAATCCTCACACAAAGTTACCGTTAGTGTAGTCTTCATTCGTAATACAAAAAATTAAAAAATAAAATAAATCATAATTTGAATAATTGTTTCATACAACTGTACGATATAGGGTCTTTTGAACGGCTATTTAAATGCCTTAGACGTGGATAGAGTTGTATTCTAGAACATGTTTCCATATCATAATATCATCATATTCAAAAAACAAGACCATCATTGTAAAGAACATGTTTTAATGTAATTTTTAACACTTAAAACCAAAAATCGGAATAATTTAAATTAATAATTAATATAAATAAATCGAACACTACGCAGATTAAATTAAACAACAATATAAATCAACGTTTATTGATGTGATTAGATGGTGAAACGTTCGAAAGAAAATAATACATTTCTGCGTTCGGTGGGACCTGAAGTGGAAGGTCGTGGGTTCAGGTCCCACCGAAGGCAGAAATATTTATTTTCTTTCGAACGTTTCACCATCTAATCACGCCATACCATCGGCGTTGGTATCACTACGCCAATAAACGTTGATTGATTGACATTGTTGTTTGATTTAATAATTAATAGTTAAATAATTTTAACGAAATTCACGATTTTTTCAGGTACAAATTCTCTTTTAATAATTATTAAGATGCACAATACGACAATTTAACCTGTCCACAGCTATTATTCCTTGTACTTTATTTACCTTTTATTTTTTTAAACTTCCAATTTATAAATTCGAAAATTCATATAATCTTTAAAAAAAATCATTACTTATTGTATTTGGCTTCTGTTCATAAATTATATTCTACATTATTCCATAATGTACAAGAAAAGGGTACAATATAATTTATGAACAGTTGCCAAATACAACATATAATGATCGTTATAAAGATTACATGAATTTTCAAATTAATCAATTTGAAGTTTTAAAAAATGGATAAATAACCATAAGAAATAATACGTGTGGATAAGCTATATTGTGGTATTTTGCACCTTAATAATAGTTATAAAAAATTAAATTTGTTCTTGTTCTTAATCAAATCTTACATTTATTTCCCATTAAAAATATTAAAATACAAACGGCTTTTAGTTACAATTCATCATTGGGTAGAACCATATTTAATAATAATAATAATTTTTCAGAAAATATTGCAAAAATTTAACCAAATTGCTCATATAACAATTATAATGACTATATAGATCCAATCCA
>QLNU02014802.1:118923660-118939953 GCA_006491805.2 Dysdera silvatica | reverse complement strand
CAAAAATACAAGTGGACAACACTGAGCTAGAAATTGCTGATTCATATATTTACCTTGGCCAGCTGATTTCAATGGATGGCAACATTATGAAAGAACTCAACAGACGTATTAAACTTGGCTGGAGTGCATTTGGAAGAAACAGTTTTATCCTGAAGGGGAAATTGCCTTTGTGTCTAAAAAGAAAGGTCTTCAACCAGTGTGTATTGCCAGTCTCTCTTATGGATCAGAGACATGGAGTCTAACGGTTGGAGCAATACGAAAGTTACAGACAACGCAAGAATGCAAGGGAGGTTTACTTGTTCATGAACTTCAAGGGCAAATTTTTTTCACATCCCATTAAAAAGATAGAATATTTTTAAATATTTTATGGAATATATGAAGTAATTTCATACAAACACTGTACCTGAATCGACAAAAATGTTGGTCTTTCTCTTCAAATAAGATTTTATATTATTATAATTTAATAATTTAATGCTGAAAGCAAAACAAATATTGAAACAATAAGCAAATAGATTCTAAAATACACAAGAGTCTTTATCTGTTTTTGAATTTTCTAAGTATTCTTTTCTGTATTCTGCAAATTTATATTATTTAACAATTCTGATCTAAAATACATTTGTAACTCCATTTAATTTTGGGAAAACATTTCACATTCTGAAGAAGGTTTTTCTGAGTTTAATGTCACAGATTTTTGAATTGCTTTTCAAAAGGCATTATATATGGCGAAATACATTACTCATAAAAAGAAATAAATGAGGTTTGGCAATACGAGGAAAACTTGTTTTGTTTAAAGATTATTAGATATTTTACTTAAATAAGCAGTTTGTATAAATTGAAAAAAATTTAAATATTCTTTTAAAAATGCAAAATCTTTATTTTATTGTTAGTGTCACAGATATTTTAAGCATTGAACACTAACTACTGTAATTCAGTACTCTTAATATATATAATTTCATTAAAGCTATTTGTTTTTCCTACATTATGAGTTTATTTTCTTTATGTTTCATTGTCGTAAACCAGTCGTATCCAATCCGCGTCCCGTTGGCCACGTGAGTCCTGCCGACATGTTTTATGCGGCCGGCCAGCTCGTGAAAAAATACAAATTGTTTCACACAAAAATGACGTCCCTACTCCCTCTTCCTGAAATATATTTCTGTTTTCTGTTAGTATTTTCACATTTCGTAATAAATATCTTAAAACACCATAGAACCAAAGTAACACATGGTTTTCCGCTCAATCGTATTTTACTTTAGTTTTCTAGCATATATGGGTATTAGGAGTAGTTTTATTGATTTGCAGTGCAACAGTGATTTAAAAAAAATTCAACTTGGGACTCGCTGAATTCTATTCTAAATATGTCGCTAAGAACATCTTCCCAACCATCTGACTGCATGCTCTAAAAATGTTGCTTTAGTGGATAGTGGCGGTTGTTGGATTATTCAAATGAGGGTTCACCCGCAAGCTAACTTTGTTCCCAGGGCAAGCTAAGATTCTGGTGCCCCTCTGGCACGGCACCCACCTTCCACTGGCCTCCCTACCAATATTCTAGGCCATGTTCTCAGCCTGCCTGTATTTGCGGACCTGGGTTTATAAGATATAAATTACTAAAAGAAATTTTCACAGGCCAACGAAACGCACAGATTAAAATACAGTGGAACTCTGATAATACGACAAGATAAGAATATGTAAAATTCCTCCTATTAACCGTTACTCGTAAAGCACATGAAATTAATAGAAATTTCAAGCCACGCTTACGTAATAAAATAATTACTAGTGTTAATTTGGGCAATTTTTTAGTGCAAAATTAATATTATATCATTTAAAAACACAGAATTTTAAGCCTCACCTATATGAGGTTTATTTTTATTGCATTGTAAATAAATGCACATATAGCCTCATTTCACTTAATTGCATCTCAACAGTTATTAAAAATGTTTGCTTGGCATGTTCATTTATGCATTTTGATTACCTAGATGTCTTCTTTACATCCGTTTTCGTCGAGACGAAAAAATGGCATGGGAAAAGGGAAAAATCACATTAAAGTTGGACAGATGTTTTCTCGTATTAGCTGAGACTACTTTTTGTTCGTAAAAAGCATGAAACTCTTAATGTAGTTAAATAGTGAACCAAACTTAAAGTGCAGATTGTTCGTTTTAGCTGTGCTCGTATTAAGTGAGTTCGACTGTATATTGTGTTCTTGGCATAAGATTGAACGAACTTGTAATGCAACTTAAAAAGATACAAATTTCGAATACCAAGCTTCCCAAGCAAATAGAACAATAGTATTGAGTTTAAATGTGACTGCGAGTATTCATGCTAATTTAGTTTTGGAGTTATATGTGACAAATCAGCCACACTGTACTTCACCCAACTGAAATCACCACTTCGTTTTGCAAACAGGAGACAGTAAAAACAAAATAGCCTGTTTGTTAATTCACATCCACAAATCCATAAATTTTTCTCATATAATTTGGGTTTGAATTCCCTTTCGAAAGCCCTAAGTTTTAATTTTGTCACCTGGATAAGGTCAAGCCTAGTGTTGCCCGAAGCAGTTTTATTTTTATTTTTCTTTCCAGTAGTAATGTTGAAAAATGTAATTGTTTCAGCTCCGAAACACCTATTTTGTTAAATGCAATCTTAACTATTAACACATGATAATATTAGATGATAAATTGCTTTTATATATGAGATATTACCTTTCGCAGGGTTAGCATAATTGCCAAATGGTGGGCACACGGAGCCACCGGGGCGTATTTTTTGTAAATTGCTCTCAAAACAAAAAATGATTTCAAGGTGCTTAGTGCCGTTGGGTATGGTCCGTAATATGTTTTAAATAATGCTTTTACACATACTAATAAAACTAACTGTACTAATTTATTAAAAACATAAACTAACCGAATGTACCAAGTAGCAAACAAAGTGAGAGCACGAGTGAAAAAGAAACTCAATAAATGAAATTGCGTTCCATCTCTCGCACAACGAAAATGTGCGAACGGTAGTGCCGTAAGCGGCGAATATTCCACAGTCACACCTTCCAATGACTTCAGTGCTAAACTGCTTTTTGAGGTCAGTTTTTCCGTTCGCACGTGCTACTTGCCTAACACTCTGCTCCTTCCAACTCGGTTAATAAAGTCACCAACCAAATAAAGTAATAATTGACTTACACGTAATAAATTTCGTATTTTATACTATTACAGTTTCGTATTACGTGTTTGAGATCTTATTTTACTTAACTTGTTACATCCTAGTTTTCCTTAATTTTCCTTCGGGAGTTCACGTACTCATGTGCACCAATGGACGAGCGGTCACCGATTGTGGAGAACTTATATCCGCTCATAGGCTGACGTAGAAAGTTCATAAGGGGAGCTACAGGCTGACAATGTGGGTTACAGAGCTACAACTCCGTATGTTTATCTGTATATACACAAAATTTCGTTGCAGTGGGAGTTACGACCTCCATCAACCACTCTTGTGTATTCCAATGCGTCCGTAAAAAGCTGTTTTCAAAAATGAAGTTGATAAAATGAAAAGTTAGGACCAGAATAACTGACGTCCACCTTGGAAACACTCTTAGGATTGCAATATCAAAAATAAGACCTGATATTGATTGGACTGTTAAAAATAAGCAGTGCCAAAAATCTCACTAAAAGGTTTGATTTCGCTTTACATATTAATAACTAAAAGTATTGTAAATGTATTTTGCTTCCATACGTATTTTACATTGTAATATATATATAGTCATAGAGGTGCAACCAGAAAATATTTTTGGGTGGGCATGCAAAACTAATATAAAGACTTAAGGCAAAAATATGAATAAAGGCTGATCCGGGGAAGGTACGCATCCCTCGAGCCACCATTGTTCAGTCCTAATATTGCTGATACAGTAGTGCGGCCCGCGGGCCTACAAGAATAAGCAAAATTGACCCTTGGACTGAGAAAAAAAGTTGAAGAGTCATATCCTAAACATTTTGTCACAAATAGTTACATAATAAATGCGAATTGTTTGGTTTAAGTACAAAAATATTTTAAGAAAGATTGTATTGTACATAAAAGGTATAATGTGATAAACGCTTCAGTTCATTTATGGAATTCTCATTTGTTTGCCTTGGAGAAAAATGGGGAATAATTTAAATATATGTAACTTCAAAACTCTGTCACGGGAAGGACCTCTATACATTTTTTTTTAAAAAATATTTTTTTTAAGACACTGATACAGCTGAAACGTAAGAATTTTCGTAGCATGTCGCTTAACACTTTCAAGTTTACTAATTTCTTGGATCTAGCATACGTTCTTGGAATTGTTATAAATAAATCTTAGCGATTTAATCTGATGACGCTAAAAAGGTTAGGTTTTACTGCTTTTTAACCGTTATATATATATTGCCAAGAGACTAATTTCTAATTAGCTTGCATTTCACTTTCGAAATTCTAAATTTTTATTGTTTGTTAGTTAAAAGACATACTAAGTTTTAGTCATCAACGAATTCCACGAGGTGCAGCTATTTTGTGAACACAAGTCAGCATGAGGATTTAATGCTCAACTGATTACCATAAATGATGTATAATCGATCTGTATTAAGTCCGTTGGCGTATATACATAGACCAGAACGAACAAATGAGGAATATCCTACATGTGCCCATCCAGATTTTAAACGTCGTGGGAAGAGATAATTCTGTATTTTGTACGATTGTTAAGGTTTGGTTATGTTCTAAAGATCAAGTTTCTTGATTCTTTAGTGCAAGGAAATATAAACATTGGGGGACAAACCTATACGTTGCTATCAACTTGGAAGTTGAAAGAATTTTCTTGAGCAATACCGAAGACCTGCCTCAAGAGTGAATCTATTCATTGCTTCAGTATATTGATCTTATCTAAAATAACAATTTTTTTGCCATTGCTGATTTAGTGAAGATAAGAGTTTAATCATCCGAAGATAATTTCCTGCAGGAAATTCGCAAGTGGAGAGACTGAGGGTTATTTAAACATTTGAGGATAATGCTGCAGATGAAATAACCGAAAACTTCTTCAGATTTGGTAACTTTTTAGCTGAATTTACGGGACAACGAAATTTATACAGTGGTAGAAATAAAATACAGGGTACCAGGGAGGAAATTACATACAAAAGGTTAAACACTGGTAAAATAGCAATGAAAAAGATCACTCAAGCTTTCGGACGCATCAGCAGCAGTCCTTCATCAGAAGTGATGTATATTACTAATATATAGTTAGGAGTAATATACAGTGGTATTAAAACGTATAAACGCTTAGGCCCTATATTTCAAACTTCAATTTTCATTTTCAATATATGAACATTTCATAAGTTTTGATTTCGTCTTAGCTTGAACTTTAAATAAAGTCTTGTTTGCTTGAAATTGTCATTCCTCTCTGTTTCAAATATCGTTAACGCCACATTATAATTATATATTTATCTGTATTTGTGAGGAAAACGTTTGTTTTAAATTAGATGGTCCCTTCGAGTTTGTAAAATGGAATCACTTTTGCCTGTTTCCGATAATGTGACCAAACGTGAAAGTTGCTCCGGTTAATTTGATCGATTTACAGTAATTTCTTATAAATTAGTGTATGTTTCACTCAAGTCTTTCTTTATTTTTGCAGCAAACCTTCCCATTAACAACTGTCAAGGGACGGAGAAAAACGTCGCTAAACAGAAAAAGGCATTATTCACAATGTGTACAGTTCTATGATGCATTTGCCTGGACGTAAAATATCTTTATTAAACATAGAGTAGAACTTGCCTAACGTGACCACCTTTAGGACTTGACTACAATGGTTACCATTTACTGTTGGTCACTATACATGACAGACTTTTGTATATTCAAAACTAAGTCCCTATCAATTATCTCTTGTAAAATGATCACCTTATTCAAGTGGCCAATTTAGCAGGGTGTTCGCTTTACCAGGTTCCACTGCAGTCTTTAAACAGAAGAAGTTATTGAGAGAACAAACTCCAGTTAGAAATCAATGACTGTACGAATATTAACCGTAAAGAGAAGAAGGTTTCTGCTAGATATTTCCAATAAAAAAAACGGTGCTATCAAATTCTGCAACTTTTCTAATTAAACAAAACTACTTCATTTATTATTTTGTATACAAAAAGCTCTAATTCTAGTTTCGAAAGACCAGAAAAAACTAGAACCAATTGCTGTTCTTAAATGGCATTTTAAATTTGGTAAACTGTTGCATAGGCATTTGGATTCGGTCTTGATCATACGAAGAAACGTCGTCATACAAGAAAAATCGTCAACTTGTGCAAGAATATCGGCAAAGTACCATTGCATGAGGAGTAAGAAATTAATTATTATTACTATTAAAGAGGCAGAAATTAAAATTAGACTTGAAAATGGGTAAAATGGGAAAGTTCCAACAACTCCGTGGCCACCTACATCAACTTGACGCATCAGCTGTAGGCCATCGCGAAGGAACCTTTCCAGAAGATATTCGAGGAATTACCGAAGAACTTTGAGCAGTGTACAGCATCCGGACAAGATCTTTTCCAATGAATGTAAACAAAATTAAAGGTATATTGCATGAAATCACCTTTTAAAAAATCGATCCCAATAATTAATGCACAAAAGTTTACTAAAATAACTGCCTTATAATTTGTGCATATATATTTATATATCATTTCTTTCTGTATGAAGTCATGTCATTATTAATCTATAAAATAATCTCATTCGTCTCTGTATCAAATGCTTTACTATCCTACACGAAGTAAAATTAAGTATCGTTGAATTTGTTTTGAAGAAGATAACCTTGCAGATTGACGAAACAGTCTATAAAAATCTGATTTAGTCCACAAATATCTGCAGGTGTTACAAAACATTTTAATTTCGTATTTAAATAGTTGTTTAGATTTAAATACCTTTAACAAACAAATTATTCCATTGTAATATTACTTTCAATTGTTTTGCAAGATATTAATTTTGCATTATTTTTCAAGAAGAAATGTAAAAACGAAGACCTTATTTTTCCAACGCCATGAGCATTGAAACTAAGAAGCTAAGCCGATTGTATTTTAAAAGTAGAATATTTGGAAATTTCTCCCGTCTTTTCCGAAACATATATTAGAAGATCTGAAATGCAGAATATATGCGAATTTTAAATCGCCTTAGATATTGAAAAATTCAAAATCAAAAATGTAAAAATTGGTACTTCCGAGACTAAAGCAGGAGGCAAAGCAGAATCCAAAATTCAAATAATATTAATTCTTCCAGTGACATTTTTCTTTTTTAATTTCTAAAAATTCTTTTTCTAAAAATGTACGCTATTTTCGTATGCCAGCAACGGCACGTTTAATTTAGGCCTTGGCGAATCGGAAGTTCGAAGTCAGTGGCTCTTTCACACAGAAAAGGAATAAAAGTTGAAATGCGCACAAAGAAATGGGAATTGGAATATCTTTGAAGTGCTTCTGCAGTTTTTGCTCTCCTCAGAGAATTTTCAAAATTTATTTTATATCGAAATACTCTGTTTGAAGTAAATACTTCTAGAAAGTGTGAAAGGCTTCAACTGTAGTTAATATGATAACTTCATATTTCTAATGTTTACATTTGAGGTAGTTTTAATGTAAAATAGATATATTTTCAAAATACCTCTGAATTTATATAGAAAATAGATGTGTGTATTCTTTGTTCATAAGGATTAGCAGGCATGATTATGTGAAGTGATAATAACATGACAGTGGAATATTCTATTTAAATTTTTTTACATAAGCTCCACCACGTGACTGATCTATTGACCAATCAGTGTTTTACAGTAGAGCTGGCAGATAATAGCAAATATAGCTGTTAATCTTTTATCAGGGTGCTCCACATTAAGCGACGGGCATGACTTTGACCACATCACGAGACCAACTCCAAATGGTCACTCTCCGAAAACCAGTCACATTTAATATTATTTAAATACGGAGGTTGTACGTAAACCGGTCTTTCAAACAAGGGACGGTCATGGGAACCATATTTTTAACTTAAGCATTATTTCAGCTTTTTAGATAAATTAAATAAAAAAAATTACAATTAAAAATATGAAATGAGTGAATTATTATAATTCTAAGAGTGTCGCGAGAGTAGTTACAGCAATTTCCATAATATTATAATTATAGAATATTTTCTTGCTATGTAAATCCATCTTTTACCCTTTCCTTCGGTATAATATAACGCGAAATAATAAAAATAATAATATTAATAATTATACAATAATTTTTTTTGCCACCCACGTGTATGTAGCTCAAACTAGAGCTTTTTTTATATTTGGAGAAAAAGAGGCGCCGTCCTCATCCTGGATTCGAACCAGGGTCCCCGCGTTGAGCCCGCGGTGTCTTGACCTACTAGACGAATGTAGATAAGAACAAACGCATTTTTCTCCGTATATGAGGATGTAAGATATTATTACCCTTCACAGGGATAACACAATTGCCAAATAATGGTCAACACAGAAAAGCCTCCGGGGCGAGATCTTGCCCCGGAGGCTTTTCTGTGTTGACCATTATTTGGCAATCGTGTTATCCCTGTGAAGGGTAATAATATCTTACAATAATAATGTTTATTTGTCACAAGGTTTATATATTGCATCCAGTCTTGAATTCCTATTCAAACATAATAACGTATTTCACAAAGTATGGAAATGGTAATACAATTTTTATTTTCCAGTGACGGGTCCCCAGTAAAAATTATAAAATTCAACCTGATTAGGACCTTATTAATATGCTGGCGACGATATGACTTCTGCTCCCTGTTTTTCTATCGCTTGCATCATCTTGTTTCAGATCAAGACTCTGCTAATCTTTCAAAGCTTACTCTATTTTCATTTTTTCTTGAGAACGCGCCTTATCTTATTTTTTAAATTTGGTTGTTAAATGTTAAGTAGCCATAATGTGATTGATAGTAGGCGCAGAGCAATATAGCCACCCCCTTGCATTTTCAGATACCTTCTTCATAGTGCTTTTTATGACTGACAGCTCTCTGAGAGTCAGTGTGCCTGTTTTTGAAATTGATGGCGAAATGACAGCGAAGGTCATAATGCGCATGGACCTACAGTTTTCCAGGAGTCAGAACCCTTTTCGGACTAGAGAACCAACTCTCAGACTACAGTGATCAGTTTGCCAGTAAATGGTTTTTTTTTTTCGGTTGAAAAATTAACTCGGGATAGCGGCCAGCGCCACCTAGATTACATAGTATCTAGGTGGCGCTGAAATTGTACGCTAAAGCCTTACTATTACACCACCGATGAGCCCGCGTATTATAATAGAACCTGCCTGAAGTGACCACATTTAAAATGGATTGCCAAGGTCACAATATAAAGGTGGTCACTTTACACGACAAATGACTAAGTCCCTACCAGTTCTCTCTTATAAAAAGTGGTTACTTAATTCACGTGGTCAATTTATAGATGGCCACTTGACTAGTTTCCACTGTATTTGATTTTAATCATACAGAATTTCCGTTTTCAATCTGAAATTGGACATGTGTCTATGAGATAAATTTCTTGGGCTCTTATTTCTTCTTTTCTTGTTCATTTATTTTAGCCTTCTGCTGAAAAATAAGTATTTGCTCACGTTAAAAATAATAAAACATGGGTTAAATACTAAATTGTATCATAATATGTAGTTTCGTTGCCTTTAAAGCATCATTTCATGCTACGTGATTTTAGAAACAACCGTTATATCTCCATTTCAGATAACAAAACGTTATATAGTTTAATATAAATAATATAAAATAGTTTTATATTACATAATTTGTGTGTATTTTTGCGTTTAAAATAAGTCATTGCGTAGAAGGGTAAGATACGCAATAATAGATAGTAAGTGAAAAGATAGTAAAATAGATTTATTTAAACGACTACTATGTGTCACGAAAGTGGTGAAGCACAACCGAAATACGTCTTTATGCGTTTTTGAATAATTTCATCTGCTACTGACACATGAGAATATATATTTGGATAACTTTTGAAGTTTCCAAAGTAATCTAGGCGGATCAATGTCAAATTGTAAATACCATTGGAAAAAACGTCGTGTACTTAAAAAATAGAGCGTTAGCCGAAAAATTCTGCGCACAAATACAAGTGCCCTCTATATGCATTTCTGTGCTATTCTCCACCATGTCTATTTTTTAATTTCTGTACTACAAAATGATCTCCACTCCACCCCCTTCTTCATTTTGGACTGCGCTCAACTCAACTTTGTGAATATAGATACAAAATTGTGGCCATATGTCCCATCCTTTTTTTTTTGCTCAGTTAACGACAAAACTTTTTTTTTATCCGTGATAAACATTTCTTGAAGGTGTTTTGACGTTATGACTTTTAAGTTTAATGCTTGGTTTAGAATTTAAGAGTTCTTTTAGGAAAATATATATTTAGATCATAAAAAAATATATTTTTCTAAAAGAAACTCGAATCATATATTTACACTGGCTTTTTATTTCAGCTATCTGTTTAAATAAAAAGTTTTTAATAATAGAGTAAGCACACTTTCTTCCAAAAAAATATTCCGTTGTAAATAAACATCATACACTAATCAACATACTATACGTAATTAATCAATATACCATACGTAAGTATTCAACATCGTAATTAATCAACATACCATACATAATTATTCAACATCGTAATTAATCTGCATTAATCAACATACGTAAATAAACGTAATACATTTTTAAGATTATTCATTGAATTTACTCCGTAAAAAAGTTGTAACTGAATAAAATCATTTCGCTAACTTTTATAAAAATACTTTAAAGAAATTAGAGACTATAATCTCACAAAAACGTTGTTTCCAAATCACAATCTGCTTAAATTTTGTAAATTTGTCAAATGTTAAATGTGTTAAATGTAGTAAATATATTAAATAAAGGTCTCTTCGTAATTGCGTTTATACCTCCTTTGTTCTATTAACTAGTTATTTGTTCTTTCAACGTCTGACAACGTTTTTTGCATTTCCTCCTACTTATTTACATTCTCATGAGAAATAAACCCATTTGCTCTCAAAGCATACTCCAATGCAAATACTTTCCATACAAAATGAAATGAATAGCTTATTTTAAATGGAAATATATATCTTTATTTAGAGCAGGTTTTTGTGATCTTCATGTCTTTTGTTTGAATTCTGTATGAATTTAAGAAGACAACATTTACTCAAGGTCTAAAATTTCATAAATAATTATAAGTCTTCTGCAATATTTACTTTCGTAATATAAAAAATCTCTAAACCATTTTTCTTTTGAACATAAGACAGTTTTCAATTAATAAACTACCTTAAATTTGATTGCATTGGCTAATTAAAGTTTTAGCCTGAAGTATGCCAAATAAATTATTTTGAGGATTCATAAATATGTTTATTTTAAGACTTAGTTTAACCCCCTTATGAATAAGAAGTAAAAAACTACATAATTCAAAATATCCCAATCGGATTCTTTTGCTTACAATAATAAATAATTTCGTTATTATTAAAATATATTATAATTTTGAATCATAAACTAAGTGGATCGACTAATTTATTCTAAATATCAAATAAAAGGAAAGAGAGAGAAAAGGAAGGAGATGAAAATATAAAGACAAAATTTGCGATAGGTGGTGGTTTGGATATTTCAAAGACGATAAAAATTATTTACTATGTATTCAGCTTACTAGTTGCACTATCGAGAATTCTCCATGATATAAACAATAAGATACACACTTTAGACACACTTTAGATAAACAATAAGATGCACACTTTAGGCGAGTGATAGCATCCTTATTTGTGGAATGCAGCATATCTCAATGGATGCAATTCATCTTAAACTGAATGACACCTTTCTGTTCTTTGTTGAAGAGCCTGACTTATAAAATGTCTAGACTTCAAATAAAATACAACCAGAAATCAGCTGTATCACATTTGGAGAACGAGGAGGCTACAGGATCGTGGAATTCCTGCTGATAAATTTATCTTCACGGAAAGAGACAATCAACATTGTCTTTGTTAGAATAATGTGTAAGCTTGTGCTCGAATTTTGCATAGATATTGAGTTATACAATTTTGCAAGAAAGAAGTGTAATGCATACGATTATGTTTATTTCAAACACCTGCTGGCGTACTGCAGAAATAGAACACAGAGAAGCCAATTTCATTCTTTTTCAAGTGTCCAAACTGCTACCTACCGACGAATTTTTTATTTAAAAGAAAAATAAATTTTAATGAAAATTTTAAACATTAGAAAGATAAATAAAATAATTTTACAAAAAGATAAAAAATATTTTTAAAATTTTTTTTAGAAATTAAAAAATAAATTTATTTTTTGTTCCCAGAAAAAGCTCAGGCAACGCTTATCGTGCAAAACGCAACTCAGTACGATGGATTTTCCTTAATGTTTTATGAATATTTAAAATTTATATGGATTCTTTGTTGGCCGTGCAAAATAAGTTAAATTAGATTTCTATAAATTTATATATTTGTATATTTTATATACAGAAAAGTGCAATATATGATTTTAGTTAAGTCTCTTGAAGAAGGTTCTAAAATCACATACATATACTTTTATTTATTTAAGTAAATTTAATTCGCATCTAGAAAATTAAACAGTTTCATATAAAACTGTATACATAGTTTTCGCTGTTTTCTGGTATTTTTTATTACTTTGTTACATTCATAACATTATTGTTTTTGTTAACTTTTTGCTATGTTATTCTACTTATACATTATAGTTATTTATATATATATATATATATATATATATATATATCATATTCAACCATCACTATCCACTGTTGGATGATATATATATATATATATATATATATATATATATAGCAAAATTTTAGTATGATTGTGACATGTAGTACCTTCTAATGTAATATACATGAATACACATATTTAAATGTATATTAACTTGGACAAAGTTAAAGTTGTAAAGTAATATCACACAAGGTAGTAAACCCAAATAAATTTAAGTAGTAGAAACAGCTTAGAATAAAAACTGAAATTGTAGTAGTTAAAAGTGACGACGTGTGGAACCGACCCAGCCTGCAACCTAGTGTCCTACCCTGCCTTCCAGTGGTGCGTGCCAGGCTTTCTATTTATGTTGCAAATTAATATTTTCCGCACGAATAAAAAGGCCGAAGGGGAACTCTAATTCACCAACCCGTCTAGCCAGCGTGGTGAAATTGTGGCTAATTCCTCCACTATGCCTGTATACAAAAAAACATGGCCCCTATAGTCGCCAGGTGCTGGAGTGCTCCTAATCAAGGCAGCAGTCAGCGTGGCATAAAAGCAGGGTGTGCTGAGGATCACTGGGAGGGCTCAGGCTGACGCTTGTTATAGACCTAGGCTACGTAAAATGGACGATCCATTGCTTCTGAACCAAAACTTCAGTAATTGGAAGAGGAACTTGAAAAGATCAAATGGGTCATTATAGGACTCAGTGAAGTCAGAAGAAAAGGTGAAGAATTGGTGGAACTTAAAAGCGGACATAGAGGTACGGAAACTGGTGTTGGTTGGTTTCTTTATCAACAAAAAGATTAAAGAATACCTCCTTCAAGTTGAAAGCATGTCAGATCGAGCAGCGAAGCTCGTTGTTAAACTAACCCAGCGATAGGAACTTTAGATAGTAGAGGCATATGCACCAACATCAAGCCATACTTACGAAAAGGAAGTTCTATGAAGAAATCAAACGGCTACACACCAAGGAATAACAACAAATCAAACTCATCATGGGGGATTTTCATGCAAGAATTGGACAACAGTAACAAGGAGAGACATCGGTTGGTAAATACGGATACGGGGAAAGGAATGAACGTGGCGATCAACTCGTAGAATTTGCCGAAGCTGAAAATCTTAGCATCATGAATTCATTTTTTAAGAAGAAACTACAAAGAAAATGGACATGGAAACACCCCAATGGAGAAACCAGCGAAATTGACTATATACTGGCAAACAAGAAATCAATTATCGAAGAGTGCAGCATACTGAACAGATTTGGTACTGGAAGTAATAATCGAATGACGAAATATAAAATTCACTTAAATACTAAATTAGAAATACAGAAGCGCTTCAGGAAACAAATATATAAGAGGGTGGATTTAAAGAAATTAAAAGAATATACCGAGGCATTCAAGTTGGAATTAAAAAATCGCTTTTCTGCACCGGAAGAACTTATTGAAGAAGTTGACATCTCAAAAGCAAATGAAAACATTGTTAAGACAATAATTGAAACTGCTAGGGAAATTGGTGGTGTAACATGTAAAAAGCAGAATAGCAAATTATCTGAGAAGACGAAACAACTCATGAAAAGGCGAAGACTTATGAAGGTGGACAATCAAAATACCAGTTGCAAGATCGAGTATGTAGAACTTTGCAAAACTTTGCGCAAAAACATGAAAGAAGATATAAGAAAATTCAATTGTGAGTTAGTAAGGAAGGCCATTGAAAGCAACAAGAGCCTTAGGGTTGTTAAAGGGAGTTTGTCTGTTGGGAAGAAACATATCATTGCTATAAATGGAGATGATATCACTATAACAAGAAATAGGGAAGAAATACTTAGCAGAGTTGAAGAATTCTACAGAAAGCTATATGAAGGAAACAGTGGATTATACGAAGGCATTGAAATAGTCGAAGAACCGGATCCTAAAATCATAAAAGAAGAAGTAGCGTTTGTAATAAAAAGTATGGAGAAAGGAAGAGGCTCCTGGTGGTGATGGCATTACATTTGATATCCTAAAAGAAGCTGGAGAACATGTAGAAGATATACTTGCAAAACTCATTACCAAATCACTTAACAGCGGTAACAAACCAAACCAATGGGATTCTGCAGCAGCAACTCTTTTGCATGAAGAAGGGGATAAAGAATATTTCAAAAATTACCGACCAATTAGCTTGTCACCTGCTATGTATAAAATCTTCATAAACTCTACATCTCCTGCAGAAAATATTAGATACATCACAACTAAGAGAACAAGCTGGATTTCTCAGTAGATTCCATACAGTGACCATATTCAAGTATTAAGAGAACTATTTGAAAGAACACATTAATAGGAACTTCCATTATTTGTGGCATTTATTGACTATGAGAAGGCCTTTGACTATTAAAATATCAGTAGTCATCAACTCTTTAAGATCAGCAGGCTTTGCGGATGTTTATATTGACATGGTGGAACGTGTCTAAAAGAATGCAAGTGCAAACTTTCGGTTACATAAAGATACCGAAGCTATCAAAATTTGTAAACGTGTGAGGCAGGGAGATACCATTTCTCCAAAACTTTTTACTTCAGCTTTACAGATGATTTTTCAGCAGATAAATTGGAATGACAAGGGAATAAAAATAAATGGTGAATATTTAAATCATTTGCGGTTTGCTGATGACATTGTTATTTTTTCAACGAACCCGTCAGAACTCCAAGACATGGTACAGGAGCTTTCAACTAGAAGTAGAGAAGTTGGACTCAAGTGGAACCTACAAAACTAAAATCCTGTTCAATAATTTCGTGGAGGGAACAAAAATACAGTTTATATATATATATATATATGTAATATATATATATGAAAAAAGAAGAGCCTCAATATACACTCCAGCGCATGTCATGGACAATAGATATGAACACCTACATCATGCGCACCTACTATACGATTACAAAGCTAGAAACAGACATGACAAATTACAGACCCACACTTCACGCCAAATTCGCACAACAGTACCCACACCTGGACATCAGTATAGAAAGGATAACAACCCAACGCAGGAACATAATAACCAGAAATCTCTTAGCAGAGCCCATACTACAAAGGTTAAGAGATGAAGTCGCCAATGACCTGGCAAACACTTCAACCAGTGTGGCCAACCCTGAAGCACCAGCTAGTAGCGCAAGAGAACCGCTCCAACCAAGCATAGAAGAAGAAGAGAGGAGGGACGTGGAGAAAATGGAAGAAGGTTTCCAATGTGCCCTGGCGGAATATGAAGGCTCGGATGCCGCAACAAGGCCAAGAATACCACGCCAACCGGCATCTTGGAAACTCTGCAAAGCAACCAAGATCCTCAATGAACATACTCTACCACTACACCTACAGAACCACAACTCCCTACAGGAAATACACACCGCCATATACTGTGCAGCAGTAGCGGCATCACGCGCCAATGGGTACGAAGTAAGGAACGAAGGCCGAAGTAACAGAGGAAACAAAGCCCAACCACCATGGCAAGTGAGACTGCAAAAAAGAATAGAAGAGCTCCGCAGCAGCATAGGGCGAATAACCCAGTACATGCAGGGAAATAGGGGTAAGAAATTAGTGAGGAAAGTGAAGATGGCCCTTA
>QLNU02014802.1:118884927-118918816 GCA_006491805.2 Dysdera silvatica | reverse complement strand
TGAGGAATCTCAGAAATAATCAGCAAGCATGATACGGCATGAATGTCTTTATTCAAGCTTGCTTTTTAAATATCTTGGAAACTAAGCCCTAAATTGAAAAAAATGCTTTCTATGAAAGTTTATTTGTTTACGAAGAATAATAATAAAAAGGATAGGTTTCCCTTTAAAAAAGAAAACAATTTGAATTTCAAATGACCTTGAAAGTGATGCCCAAGTGAAAATATAGATAACGGAAAACACTTCCCCCTTCACGCCAAGCAACTTTTGTTTAAAATATTTTATATTATCAAATCATGTGATCCACCCTGTATATAAAACAACTCTCTTACCCTTATATTAGAATTGCAATATACCGTAAGCATTAAATCAATAAACTCAGGTAACAAAGTAACCAAAAACCAAGCTAATATATATATATATATATGGCCTGCAAAAGGGTTGCTGGTATCTAACTGGAAGGAAGTGAACAAGCTGAGCATTATGTGACGCGATGTGTGGAAAGCGGCATGGCCAGTAACCTAGGGTCCAGCCTTCAAGTGGTGCAGGCTGAGCTTTCTATTTATGTGGCAAATTAATATTTGTTACACGGATAGAAAGGCGGAAGGGAAGGGCTAATTCACCAACCCGTTTAGCCAGCGTGGTGAAATTATGGCTAATTCCTCCACTATGCTTATACGCCAAAAACCATGGCCCCTAGTCTCCAGGTGCTGGAGTGCTCCTGATCAAGGCAGCGGTCAGTGTGGCATGAAAGCAGGGGGTGCTAAGAATCACTGGAATGGCCCAGGCTGCCGTTTGTTATTGACCTTGGCTACGTTTAATGGACGATCCCTTGCTTCTGAAGCAAAACTTCAGGAATTGGAAGAGGAACTAGACAAGATCAAATGGGACATTGTAGGACTCAGTGAAATTAGAAGAAAGAATTGAAAGAGTTGGTGGTATAAAATCGCACTGCTCACTGTAGTCCGGGGTTTGGTTCCCTAGGCCTTAAGAGGTTCGGATTCCTCGAAAAACAGTAGGTCCCGGCACAGCATAACCACTGTAGTCTTTGAGCCATTAAAACCAAAAGCAAACAAAAAGATAAAAAAAGAAGAGTTGGTGGAACTGAAAAGCGGACATTTGTTTTACTATAGAGGAACGGAAACTGGAAGAACAAGTGGTGTTGGCTTCTTAATCAACAAAAGAATTAAAGACTGTCTTCTGGAAGTTGAAAGTACATCAGATCGAGCAGCGAGGCTTGTTGTTCAACTAACCCAGCGATACCAACTTCAAATAGTACAGGTATATGCACCAACATCAAGCCATACCGACGAGGAGGTTGAAGAATTCTATGAAGAAATCAAACAGCTACATACCAAGGGGAAACAACACATCAAGCTCATCATGGGGGATTTCAATGCAAGAATTGGACAACAGGAACAAGGAGAGACATCGGTTGGTAAATACGGATATGGGGAAAGGAATGAACGTGGCGATCAACTCATCGAATTTGCAGAAGCTGAAAACCTTAGCATCATGAATTCATTTTTTAAGAAGAAACCGCAAAGAAAATGGACATGGAAACACCCAAATGGGGGAACTAGTGAAATTGACTATATCCTGGCAAACAAGAAATCAATTATTGAAGATTGCAGTGTACTGAACAGATTTAATACTGGAAGTGATCATCGAATGGTGAGATGTAAAGTGCACTTAAATACTAAATTAGAACGACAGAAGCTCATTAGGAAACAAGTAAGTAAGAGGGTGGATTTAAAGAAATTAAAAGAAAATACCGAGGCATTCAAGTTGGAATTAAAAAATCGCTTTTCTGCACTGGAAGGACTTATTGATGAAAGTGATATCTCAGAAGCAAATGAAAACATTGTTAAGACAATAGTTGAAACTGCTGGGGAAATTGGTGGTGTAACCTGTAAAAAGCACAATAGCAAATTATCTGAGAAGACGAAACAGCTCATGAAAAGGCGAAGAGATATGAAGGTGGACAATCGAAATACCAGTTCCAGGATTGAGTACATAGAACTTTGTAAAACTCTGCGCAAAAGCATGAAAGAAGACATAAGAAAATTCAACTGTGAGCTAGTAAGGAAAGCCATTGAAAATAACAAGAGCCTTAGGGTTGTTAAAGGAAGTTTATCTGTTGGGAAGAAACACATCATTGCATTAAAAGGAGAGGATGGCACCGTAACAAGAAATAGGGAAGAAATACTTAGAAGAGTTGAAGAATTCTACAAAAAACTATATGAAAGTAACAGTGGATTAAACGAAGACTCTGAGATAGTCGAAGGAACAGCTCCTAAAATCTTAAAAGAAGAAGTTTCATTTGCAATAAAAAGTATGAAGAAAGGAAGAGCCCCTGGTGATGATGGTATTACATTAGATATCCTAAAAGAAGCTGGAGAATATGTAGAAGACATACTTGCAAAATTCTTTACCAAATGTCTTAACAGCGGTAACATACCAAACCAATGGGATTCTGCAACAGTAATTCTTTTGCATAAAAAAGGTGATAAAGAGGATTTGAAAAATTACCGACCAATTAGCTTGTTACCTGCTATTTATAAAATCTTCACAAAAGTGCTAACACATCGCCTGCAGAAAAAATTAGATGCAGCTCAACCAAGAGAACAAGCTGGATTTCGAAGTGGATTCAGTACAGTGGACCATATTCAAGTATTAAGAGAATTAATTGAAAGAACACATGAATATGAACTTCCATTGTGTGTTGCATTTATTGACTATGAGAAGGCCTTTGACTCTATTAAAACATCAGCAGTCATCAACTCTTTAAGATCAACAGACATTGAGGATGTGTACATTGACATGGTGAAACGTGTGTATAAAAATGCAAGTGCAAAATTTCGGTTACATAAAGATACCAAAACTATCAAACTTGGCAAAGGGGTGAGGCAGGGAGATACCATTTCTCCAAAACTTTTTACTTCTGCTTTACAGATGATTTTTCAGCTGATAAATTGGAATAACAAGGGAATAAAAATAAATGGTGAATATTTAAATCATCTGCGGTTTGCTGATGACATTGTTATTTTTTCAACGGACCCATTAGAACTCCAAGACATGGTACAAGAGCTCTCAACTAGAAGTGAAGAAGTTGGACTCAAGATGAACCTACAAAAAACTAAGATCATGTTCAATAATTTTGTAGAGGAAACAAAAATACAAGTTGACAACACTGAGCTAGAAATTGCTGATTCATATATTTACCTTGGCCAGCTGATTTCAATGGATGGCAACATTATGAAAGAACTCAACAGACGTATTAAACTTGGCTGGAGTGCATTTGGAAGAAACAGTTTTATCCTGAAGGGGAAATTGCCTTTATGTCTAAAAAGAAAGGTCTTCAACCAGTGTGTATTGCCAGTCCTCTCTTATGGATCAGAGACATGGAGTCTAACAGTTGGAGCAATACGAAAGTTACAGACAACGCAAAGGAGCATGGAGAGGTGCATGCTTGGAATAACTAGGAGAGATCGAAAAAGAAACACTTGGGTGAGAGAGCAAACTAGAGTAGAGGACATCATTGTTAAAGTAAAAGGGCTGAAATGGCGATGGGCTGGGCATATTGCAAGAAGAACTGATCAACGATGGACAACAGAAATTCTGAACTGGATTCCAAGAGACCACCGAAGACCTAGAAAACGTCCTCAAACTAGATGGGTGGATGAAATAAGAAAACAGGTTGGGGTGACGTGGAAGCGAATTGCTCAGGATAGACTTGTGTGGAAAGCATTTGGAGAGACCTTCATCCAGCAGTGGATAGATAATGGTTGAATATGATGATGATGATGATATATATATATATAAGACAAGTACGAAGCCCCAAAGCCAGCAGAAATAGAGACCTTCTGGAAGACACTATGGTCCAATGAAGTACAGCACAAAAGCGCCCCCTGGATTCAGCAAGAAATGGAGGCTACGAGAGGAATAGAGGAGATGGAGTACACGGGCATCACGATAGAGGAACTCCAGCAGGTAATCCAACGTACGCACAACTGGAAAGCCCCGGGTATTGACGGCATACACAACTTCTGGTACAAGAAATTTACCAGCGATCATGCACTATTAGCCATGAACTTGTAGCAAATTAAATAAATTTATAAAATATTATAAATAATAGTTGTAACAATTAAATAAATTTAATAATAACAAAATAAAGCAAATTAATGGTACCAGCCAAGGAACTTACGGCGATAATTGAAGACCCCAGCAAAATGCCTGAATTCCTCTGCAAGGGAATAACTTACCTCCTACCGAAGGACCAGGATACCAGTAACCCAGCGAAATACCGACCCATTACGTGCCTTAACACCCTGTACAAGATACTCACGGGGTGCATCTCTGAAAAAATAAGCCGGCACAGCGAAAGCAACAACTTAATGACGGAAGAACAAAAGGGATGCCAGAAAGGGACTCTGGGATGTAAAGAGCAGCTTACCATCGACTCAGTTATCCTGGAACAAGCAAGAAAACAAAAGCGAAAACTCAACACCGCATACATAGACTACAAGAAGGCTTTCGACTCTGTTCCGCACTCGTGGCTCCTTGAAATACTCAGCATATACAAAGTGCATCCCTCAATCATCCGATTCCTACAGAGCAGCATGAAACAATGGAGAACCCGGTTACAGCTAAACACGCCAGACAGTAAAATAGAAACGGCCGAGATCCCCATCCGCCGCGGAATCTTTCAAGGAGACGCACTAAGCCCCCAGTGGTTCTGCTTGGCGTTAAACCCCTTGTCAAGGATGCTGAACACAAGTAAATACGGATACATGCTGAAGAAAGACAAGAGAAACCTACATAAAGTCTCCCACCTCATGTACGTAGATGACATCAAGCTATACGCGCCAACAATCACCCAACTCCGACAACTCATCAGTATAACAGAGACATTCTCCAAGGACATAGGAATGGAATTCGGCCTCGATAAGTGCAAAATACAGAAGAATAGCAAAGAAGATTTACCAGGCATCGAACTCGAAGACGGGAGACTACTGAAGACCTTGGACGAGGGCGAAACCTACAAATACCTAGGGATAATGCAAAAACGGCAGCAGGAGCACAAGAAAGTCAAAGTCCAGCTCACGCAAGCATTCCAAGAAAGACTTAGAAGCATTGTGAAGACGAAACTGAGCGGGAAGAACACCACGCAAGCAATTAACGCATATGCGGTACCAGTGCTCACCTACTCCTTCGGGATCATCAAATGGTCCAACACTGAACTAGAACAACTCCAGCGGAAAATGAGAACCATCCAGAGAAGAGCCGGACAACTACACCCTGCAACGGCAATTGAACGGCAAACACTACCCCGGGAAGAAGGAGGACGCGGACAAGCGGACCTCAAAGACTTACATGACAAGCAGATCCAGAGCATGAGGCAATACTTCCAGTTGAAGAGTCCCCGATCGCCACTCATCCAAGCCATAATACAAGCAGATGCAAATTACACGCCACTAAACCTGTGTAGTACCGAAGAGCGTGTCCTCGAAACAGCCAACGAACAGAAACTGAGAACTTGGGCCGGAAAACCATTACATGGCAGGCACTACAATGACCTGCAACAACCACACGTTGACAAAAAGGCATCAAATTCTTGGCTGGCCAAAGGCACTCTCCAGCCAGAGACAGAAGGATTCATGCTAGCCATCCAAGACCAAGTGATCGCAACAAGGAACAATCAGAAATTCATCCAGAGAAAAGACATAGAAAGCGACAAATGCAGACACTGTCATGCGGCATCGGAGACAATCCAACACGTGATGGCAGGATGCAAGATCCTTGCGCAGTCAGACTACAAACATAGACACGATCAAGTAGCGAAAATAGTCCACCAGAAATTGGCAGCGAATGCTGGCTTTCTGACAGAAAAATGCCCGTACTACAAATATGAGCCAGAGACCGTGCATGAGAACGAAACACACAAGCTTTACTGGGATAGAGCAATCATAACAGACAAGACAGTCCCACATAACCGTCCTGACATAACCCTCGTCGATAAATCGAATAAGACCACGTACTTAATCGACATAGCAGTACCCAACACCAATAACATACAGACAACCTACACAACGAAAATCACCAAGTACCAAGATCTCAGACATGAAGTACGAGATATATGGGGTATGGAAAAGATCCTCATCATCCCGTTAGTCATCTCAGCAACAGGGATAGTACCAAAAACGCTTGCGACGAATTTGGAGATACTCAACATTGACCCAAACACCTACATTGAAATACAAAAAGCCACAATCCTAAACACGTGTCACATTGTCAGGAAGTTTCTAGACATGGCACATTAAGAAGTGATGTAAAAAGAGGCTTGGGAACATGGCGCTCTGCCCGTCCCAAAGCCTGTTTCCATATGGGCGAGACTTTTATGCCGGCACTAATAATCTTCAATACGTCAAACATATAACTGCTTTAAGTAAGTAAGTTATATAACTATAAGTACGTATAAATTATATAAATATCTTAAGCATGTAAAATGTATCTATATGAAGAAAAAGTACATTTAACCAATGACATTAAATTTAATAATAACCATTTCAAGTTAATTTATCAAAATGTGACGCTACTTATGTTGATTTTATATCGAATACGCCATAATACTATTTTTAAATATTTAATTTTGAGTTGGAGAGAAATTCCTCATAATTTTTTGACGCCTTTAACTCGAACAAATAATGAATTATTCGCCTTCTTCTTATATTAATCAGTTTATATTTATGCAATTTTTTACACCAATGTATTGAACGGAAACTTAGTTGTGAGACAGTCGCAGTAAAACCAGAAAAGATCATTACCTAAAACCAAATCGATTTCGCAGAAAATCCACATTTATAACCTCATTGAAGTTATTTATTTATTTTATTATATTTTATGGAATTGGGGATAAAAATTCCGAAATCCGGAAAACATCCGACGAGAGAATAGAAGATACTACTGCCAATATAAATTTTTAATGAAATAGGAAATTTAAAAATTAAATCATTCGAAAAATAAAAAATACGTTCAGAACATGTAATTAAATAGTAATATATTTTAAATATTAAACAGGTTTATATAAACAGTCTTTAACAAATTAAACAAAATATAATTGAATTTTGATGATTAATAAGTTCCAAGGTAAAAATATTGTACGTTGTCGTTAATATAGTTTGAAGATATAATGGTGGAGATTTAATTATTTTTGAAATGTTAGACAATGTTTGCATTCTCATTTTAGTTGTTTAAACCTCTTTGCTATTGTAGCTACAATCATTTCTGCACTGGCGCAAAGTTTAAGAGGATGACGTTTCAAGAGACAACTATGCCCTTTGTTAAGTGAGGGCAGAATTAAAATTTAAAAAAAAAATCCTGCTTTCACTTAATAAAATAACCATTTGGCTCTCGAAACATCTTGTTTCTATACCTTAGCCAATGTCGACATAACTGTATTTATGTAATCTCCTTGTGAAATTTTGTATTGTTTTCTTTTACTGCCTTAACTACAATAAGCACTAAGTACTTTTATTTATATCGGGTTTCCAACTAACGCTCCTGCATCTTCAGAAGTGATCAAATTTCCGGGCTTAATAAAACTCATACCAAATTTTATTCGCGATTTATTGTTATTAAAATAATATTTCACTAAGTTGAAACATACATACAATAAACACTAGATACTTTCGAAATTTTATATCAGGTTTCAACTAACTCCTGCATCTTCTAAGTGATCAAATTTCCGGGCTTAATAAAACATACTGAAATTTTATTCGCCACCAATTTATTGTTATTAAAATAATATTTCATTAAGTTGGAAATATATACATACAATAAGCACTAAGTACTTTTATTTATATCGGGTTTCCAACTAACGCTCCTGCATCTTCAGAAGTGATCAAATTTCGGGCTTAATAAAACTCATACCGTTTTGTGCGTTATTGTTAGAAGTAATATTTCATTAAGTTGAAACATACATGTAGCAACCATTAAGAAACTCTCGAAAATAAACCTGTGCCTTTATAAAGCTTCTCGTCATTCCAGAAAGAACACGCGAGTAAGATCTTACATAAGTTCAGGTATCATATTTAAAGGAAATAAGGTTTCCTGATAAATGACCTTAATCATAGATATAATTCCTGATAATATGACCCTGTCAACAACAAATATACTTATTTATGTTTTACGAATTCTTTTATTACAGGAGTACCTGAAAAATGTAAAGAATAACACGATCAAAGCACTATTCTTTTGATATTCGACATTCCAAAGGCAAACGAGTTCTTCACGAAAAAGACAAAGGTAAATTTTATTTATAAATATCATCAAAGAACTACTCCGACTTAAACAGCTTTCATTTGAATTCAACTATGTTTCTTTGAAATAAAAGCAATGTCAGAAAGAAAACATTTCTTTGTTTCGCATGCCTTTTTTTCTTCAATTTTACGTCCTTTCTTAAAAACATTATTTTCTTTTCAAAGATTTCCAGAAAAAAATTCGCGTCTTTCTTCTTCCTTATTGATTAAAAATAAATATGTTCATTTATAAAAAAGGAAGCCATTTGCATTGATTTTTATGATAAAAAATATGTGCTTTTAAACAGGTAATATGAAATAGCCAAAAAATTTAAATCGTAATTATTTAATATGTAATACACTTTTAAACATGTAAAAAAACACTGCACAAAGAAATCAGTTTTCATAAATAATTACAGTAAAAGTTTGTTAATTTGTTTGTAATCGTTATTTTAAATGAAGAATGGGATGAAAATTTGGAGAAAAATGGTAAAAGTTATACAAAATGGAAAAGATTAAATAGATTGAAAGCATGCAACAATTGGACATTTCACTTACGTTATTTATGGTCCGATGTCGGCTGAAATAACATTTTGGGGTTCCTAAGTTAGCTGCGTGCATGATGAACACAATACTAGTAGTTAGAATTTATTTGTTCCTTAACTTCAGAGAATATAACTTCTATCTATCATGGACAATAAGCTAACAAGTTCCAACCAGGGGACACATAGCCAGAATCGCGGTTATTGAAAATTATTTTTATAATGATTAACATAAACATAAATACAAATATAAATTCACAAACAGGGTATAAAATTAATAACTGAAATTAACATCAATCTGGATTAAGCATTCAGAAACATATCTTCACAAGGTTCACTTTAAGGAGGGAAACTTCCAGTTAACTCCAACCTCAGTGATTTTCCAGCCACTGATTGCTTCCAAACAGACCAGAAATCCACCTAATAATGACTATAATCACGGGAACGTAGGCCCGATGTGACCGCAGCATTAGTTTTGCTAGCCTACCTTTTTAACAATTACTTAAACAACGTTTTAGATACAAATTTTCAAAGTTAAGTTGATCAGGGCAAATATCACATCCATAACGAGGAGTTAATTACTAATAATGTACCATTCCTTAAACATACATAAGGTAACGTTAGAATTCCATACGTAAATTTTTATATTAAAACAATATCACCCAAGAGACATAAGAGTCCTTCCACTTGAACGGAACCTGGTTCCAGTTCATCCACAAATTAGTCTCAATGGAAAATGCCCATGACGCGTTCTGTTCCGAGAGTAACCTTTGCCAGACGTCCTTTCATGTGCCAGCACGGCTTGCTAACAGCGAAGCCAAAGCCAGTAGCCCAAGTTTGGTTCCAGGTCCTGCCAGTCTGCTTAGTCCTTCAGCCAGATTCCAACTGCAAGAAGACGCAATCACTTCATATATATAATGAGATTCAACTAATCTGCAATCTCAGATCAAAATAACAACTGAATAGCACCTCGTTTGGCAAGACGCTTATCAACCTGAACGCGATGTGCCCATGGAAATATAATTTCGTTCTCCCTCTTCTCTCTCTCTTCAACATAAGACTTTTTTATAAAAAGTACCACAAATCAACGTCACATCCGGCCTCACAGCAACGCCTCCAAGGCAGCAAGTGGAATTAAACCAAACAATTCCAGTTGGCACGGTATGTTACCGAACAACTACTAATTCCGTTACAAGTTAAGAGCAATTAAAATCATTATTTAAATTATAAAACTTCTAGGAAGGAAATAATAAAGTAAATAAATGTTGTAATTTTTATACAAGTTTTACAATTATTATCGAGCGAGAGAATATTATTTTTATCAAAACTAAGTACGCATTAAAACTTCATTATAAGTCCAAAATATTTAATATTGCAAGGCTATTAAACAGAAAGCACATTTTTTATAACTTAGTAAACGCTATTTATTATCAAAAAAGGGCAAAAACTGCTATGAAAACTGCAGAATTTCATAAATATGCTCTATAGATATCATACATATTTTGAAACGATTGCTTTTGATTTCATAGTGTTAAGCTGAAATTTTTGACTTATTTAGATCTGAAAATTGCGCCGAATGGGTGAAATCATTTGAAATTAACTTGTTGAAAACAATCAAATATTAATATCAATATTATTCATTCTTGCTCCCTGTCAACTACATGATATAAATTTACACGGTATTAGCAGCCTGCAGTTTTTCTAGTGTACGGTGATGCAGTTCAGATTTCCCTACTCTCTTGGCCGTACTTCTGTGGTAAATAGGTTTATATAAATAAAAGCAATACATTTTTGAAATATAATTGGTTTTACCTATGTAAACTTATCACATCCTTTCATCATATACAAACTTATAGAAACCTTTAACACGATTTTGAAAATTTATATAGAGATAAATTATACAATTTTCAACTGTATTATACAATTATATAATAATATGTATAATAATACATTGCATTATACAATTGTATAATAATAAAACAATTGCATTATACAATTGTATAATAATAAAACAATTGCATTATACAATTGTATTATAATTATATAATTATATTATAATAATACAATTGTATTATAAAATTGCATTATACAATTTTGAAAATTTATATAGAGATGTCTATGCAGGGAAAAATTTGAATTATGATAATTGGCAGAAGAAACACCAGACGTTTACGTGGTCAATTTCTAGAACATGAATATGAAAAGGGATATATTTTTTTTTTCTGCATATATTAAATTTTCGAATTTCAATTTCATTGTATGCATTTCTGTTATCTGATACACTTCAATGCAGGCTAGTAGAGCATATATCTAAGTTTTACGTATAGCCGCGATGTTTGCAAAAATGTAGCATTTCTGTCCTTTCCTAGTTCGTTTTCTCAATTTTTTTTAGCGCAGCATTTATACTGATGCTTCTTTTTTCAGAAATCAGTGCATTAAGGGTAGTTGCATTTGTGATCTCCAATGGCTTTTGTTCTTTGTAAATGGCGTATAAAATTAATACTTAAATTACTGGATCATGAAGTGAAGAAATCAGACTAAATATGAAAAATGCGAAATTCGAAGTACACCAAACAAACAAAGTATATTTAGAATTTATGAATTGCCTTCAAATACATGTTTAGCACTAGATGACCCTCTGGGGTCCTTTTAAACTTTTTCCAATTTCCCATGATTTCTTTGAACATAGAATTGAGCATCGGAGCTCATATTTTTTTACTTTTCCTACATTGCTTCCATCTGTACTCTGACAATTTTTCATATTTATATGTTAATTATTAAAATTAATAATCACAGAAATGCCTAGAACGGTCAACAGGGGTCATTTTGACCCTCATAAGAAAAATTGCCGATTTTCAAGTGAATGACTGTTTTCGCCTTTCTAATGCCTCATTTTTGTTTTCCACAAAGTTTTCTACAATGTCACGCAATTGATTCCAAGAAAGCATGCGGTATCTCAAATTCGATGTCCGAAGCAGTAGAAATGAGCATCTGCCAATTAACAAATTTACTCTCGCTTCTAACACCTGGTAACAGATGATGAAAAACTATTATTTGTGCTTTAATGTTGGGCATAAAATAACCGTTGATGCAATATTGTTGCCATACAAATCAAGATGCAGATTTATCCAATACATGGTAAATAAGCCGGACAAGTTTGACATCAAGTTCTGGCTAGAAACTGATGTAAAATCCAAATATGTTTCGAATGGCTATCCGTATTTGGAAAAGGATGAAGAACGACCAACTGATTTAATACTTGTGTAGAATATAGTGCTCAATTTACTGCAACCACATCTAACCTCCAGACCCAATATTACTACTGACAATTTTTTTTACTTCTGTGAAACTTGCAAATGAACTTTCTGCAAAGAAAACCACAATTGTTGGGACGGTGCGCCTGAATGAGCGAGAATTACCTCCTATTACAAGTGATACTTCTTCGCTACGATATTTATCGTTTTCACTGAAAAATGGAAACAAAATGCTCATCATGCCAGAACAAAAGTAATGTCGGAATTCTTAGCTAGCACCATGTGCACGAATGTATTTGCAGACGACAGCGCAAAAAAGAAGCCTAACACTGTTATTCACTACAAGCATACAAAATGTGCCACAGATGTTGTAGATTAGATGCTAAGGAGATATACTACAAGATGTGGAACCTGTGCAGGTGGCCTGTTCATGTTTTTTACAACGTCTTTAACATTGCTGCACTCAATCTTGGATAATTTTCAAGGAATCTTCGAGCTCCAAAATTAGAAGCCGAGAATGTATTCTTGCACCCGTGAAAAACGAATAACGATTGGTGCTTTGCTCAACAAATGCATCCAACTGTTCGAGTACAGACCCCAAAACGAAGTAAATGTGCCTTCCAAGTTTGCAACGGACAGAGTAAGGCTTCTGCCAGTTATATGGGATGCCAGAAACCAATTCGTTGTAAATGTGTTGCTGTCATTCTCAAATATGCATATTGTTCCACTTGCGCTAATGTTTAACGAACTTAAGAATACATTGTATGTTTATTCATAGTTTATGTTTTTTGTAATCTCACTTTGAGATACGTTGCGTGATAATTTGTATTATTTTCATTTGTATCTTTTGTTTGTTTTATTATCACTTGTACTCCTGCGAAAAAATATTGTGTAATATTATACATTACATTATATATTATCATTTAAAAAAACCACAATGAGAAAAAATAAACTCTAAAAACTAAAAAAAACTATAAAACTCTGATATTTGTCATTTCAATATCATTTATCAATAAAAAATAATTTACTTCGATATGGCTCGCATTTCTTATGAGGGTCAATTTGACCCCCAATGACGGTTTTAGGTTAGTCTAAAATCCGGCTATTATAGTGTTAGATTTATAGCGAACGTTCACTGTCTCATTAATGCATTTATGGATACGTCGCCGCATCCTTTCATTTGTTTACTGTAACAATACTATTCCTTCCTATATCGACCGAGGGAGCAGATTGGATTTTCATGACATTGTTTCATATTTCATCATTGTATTTGTCAAAGAAATTTTAAAAGAATCTATAACTATTATTCCGTTGTGAGTGAACGCAAAAGAAGAATAAATAAGAAGGACTATTCTACCAGTAAAGGGAATAGATTTGTAAACCTATTATAAAGAATGAAAGAAGTAAGATTATTGTTATAGTTAAGCGAAGTACTTCAAGGAATACATACCGACAGCAAATTATACCTTTTAAGCACTTGCTGTTTTGGTTGAAAATGAAATGTTCCTTTTAATTACATTCCAAATTATAACATCTATAATAATTACGTTGGATTTTTTCCGATAACAGTTCATTTCAATTTAGTGACAAAATTTTACTTCGATGTGGTGTTATTTTGACATGGCTAAACGCATGTACATATATATTTATTTTATTCAAACAAAACTAGACATACATCTCTATAATCGTGTGTCTCACTGCATAAATATTTTAATTGCAAAAAAAAAAAAAATGGTATTCCCACTTACATCCAAAATATCTTAATTTAAACAGTGGTATAGCAATTTGTCAGTAAGTAACAAACATTTCTAATAATGGTAAAAATAATTTAATCCGCCCAATATAAATCATCACGAAATTTTTAAAATTAGGTTATGCTAAAATGTGGACAATTGTGAAATATTTGTTTGCATATGGTCTATCAGTTCTTGCAGTATATGTAGCTGAATATCATATTTAAGCATTTTACCTTGACTAAAATCTCTCCTACTTATTGTAAGTATTATGATAACTCAGTATATGATATTATAAAAATAATAATAAATAATTGCAGATATCGCACTAAAACAGAAAAATAATTATAGCTAATCTGGGTTAAAATTAATTTCCCAATTTGGCAAGTCTCATCAGCTTCGCATACTGATAAGAGGAAACTGGTTATTTATTGTGTGATAATTAGCGAGGAATAAACTCCAGATTCCCTTATATCCATAGCTATTAAATTGGACGCATATTAAGTTGGATTACAGTCTGCATTTTCTGGAAGCCCATTATGCATAAATCGATAACTACCCTTTGCGCTCATAGTCCCTCGAACAATTTGCAAATCCTTTGTTCCCAGAACAAACGATGGCAAGTGGTAAGTAGTTTATTATGTAATCAGTAATGTGTTATTTTTCGCATTTATTGAACTAATTATTGCACATGTGTCTTGTTTAAATAGGGTTCGTATTTAAATGTGTAAGAATATCGCTGTTCGATGCTGAATTACTCTTTCATAATTAACAATTTACTTTTATGAAAATGCTCCATATCGCCTGAAGTAGCCTCCCAATAACGAAAGTTTACTTCTATGCATATTGAAGTTCATAATTGGTTGAACAACATTGTCATTGGAAACCACACTTTTCTGAATTTTAAGCTCAAAAAATTTATTTTCAAACCAATACATAATTTTTCTCCTGAATGACAGCTCATTGGTTGAAAGTGATTTAATTATTATTTAGTAAACATCGTGGTAGTTGTGTGCATTGAATCTCTTGATCCTAAAAGCCGTTTTGTTCCACAAATGCGTAAATACTGGGCCTTGCTCATTTGACTTACAGTTGTTGTTTGTTTGATTTTTTAATATTTGGTAGTTTTAAATTCTTATTCGAATTTCGTGTAACTTCAAAACAATGTTCACCTTTAAAATAATCTTAGAGACAAATATGTGCGCTTGTTCTTCATATGAAATGAAACACAATTCCTATTTCATAAGCTAATTTCGAAAGTTTAGTTTCCATAAAGCGAGTTAACCGATTTCAAAGAATTGCCATTTCCTTAACATTTAAAAATACGTCAAGCAATTTTATCGTTTTTGAAAACGTTTTTGTTTGACATGAACTCATAAATTCGCACGTTTTTTCATTAACATATTTCTGTCTCGTTCTTAGGCGAAATTCTCGCCAATTTGTATCTCCATTTTTCACCAAATATTTGCGTCACATTTTTCTGCCACGACTATAATCATGGTATTTCACATAACCAAAGATTGTCAAATAACACGTTGAAAACGTTAATTTATATTAAATTAAAATGAATACCACTTTTGTGTTTGCTACGGAATTATTTAATAAAACGAAATAAATATTGTAAGCTAGATATTATTACCCTTCACAGGGATAACACAATTGCCAAATATTGGTCAACACACAAAGCCACCGGGGCGAGATTTTTGTGAGTTTTTCGTGGGGGATTTTTTTATTACAAATAAATTTGACACCCACGTATTAGTAGCTCAAACTAGAGATATTTTTGTTTAGGAGAAAAAGATAATATCCTACAACGGAATAATATGTAATATACTAATATACGGAGAAAAAAAGGGCTTGTTCTTGTTCTCATTCATCTAGTATGTCAAGACACCGCGGGTTCCCTGGTTTGAATCCCGGATGAGGACAGCATCTCTTTTTCTCCTAAACAAATAGGTAATATAGCTCTAGTTTGAGTCACTAATACTTGGATGTCAAATTTATTTGTGATGAAGCAAATATTGTCCAGGAGGATTAATTATGATAATTTTTATTTTAACCTTAGTGATTTTGAAAAAAATACAACGTTTTGGGAAGTTAACGTTCTGGTTTTCAAGCAAGGCAGTTAAATAGGATAGTAAGATGCCGACATAAGATTAATTATACATTAAATTAAACAATAGAACTTGGAAATATCAGTATTTGTATCCAGGCCCGGCGTAACAATATAGGCGAACTAGGTGGCCGCATAGGACGTCATCACCATATATTTGTTTATTGAAGATATACCTGTATAACACGGTAGGGTGATTGAGTTAAATCTGGCAATAATTAGATGGAACCGCATGGATTATTGTCGCATGAATGCCTTCACCAATATTGACTTTTTTTCTTTCATATATATGTCTTTTTTATCCATATTTTTCCATATTTCTCAACATCTTGCTTTCTTATATTAAAAATTTTCTGTTAATCAATTTTACGTTATGCTGCATAATATTTTCTCATTACTGTCACACCTTTCAGGGCGCGAGCACTACCGTTGCTACTCTAGAGTCTTGGAAGTCGCCTTTTCTTTTTGATGTCTTTGTGCATTATTAAAAGCAAGGGTATAGTGAAGCCGGAACGCCGTTCAGGTACTATTTCTTTCCCGTTCTGTCCCTCGCATTCCCCTTTCAACCACACTACCAAGAGCAGAAGGTTCCGGTGATGTTTACTGCATCCCTAATTACAAGAAATTGGGAATTAAAATTTTGTTCTTCAACAGCAAAATCCCATTTTTTTGTCATTTTTTTATCATTTATTTGTGTTATGAGATTATTATATTTCGTTTAAACCAGAACTACAGAGAGAGATCGGAATATGATATATTTTTTTCGTTTTTCGATTGCTGCAAGATACATTGTGGTATCGGTTTTCTTACGTGTGCGACGGGTTTAGGGTTGTTTGTCTAGGGTGGAAAATCTGTTTGCGTCGGGCCCTCTGTTTAATGAGAGGCCTCACATGGTGCAATTTAGCAGAAATATGTGTTTTAGAAAACTATTAGTCCCGAAAATCAATCAATAAAGAATTAAAATTTTAAATATTATATAGGGATGAGGTAGTATCATGATATAGAGACAGTTTGATTCCACGGACACACAGTACTCAGTAGTTTTAATATAATACTAAATTTTTAATTGATACAAAATTAGTGCTACAAGTCAACATTTTAGTCCGTCTAAACCTGTGGGTATTTTTGTACACTTTGAAAATGTATTTGGAGATTATGAACTCCAACACTTGCATTTAAATTACATTGAATGTTATATTGTGATAAATACGAACATCCCAATATTTAAAATAAGAAAAGAATTTCCTCATTCCGATAATACAATACTATAAATATGCATTATTCTGTATTTTATAATAATTAATCCTGAAGGAAAAAACATAATATTCCATTGTTTGAGAGGTTTGTCTTTCTATACAATTTTATGCACTTTTCAAAATGTTGCGCACCATGTGTTTACTTTTTAAAAAAAGAATCTCAGCAATTATTTACTTTGCTGTCTGCAAACACACTAAGCGAAACTAAAATCTCAGTACATAGAACTGCGTATTTAATTTGTCTGAAAATCTGCATAAAACTACTTCACGGTGACATATGAGGATGATTAATGGTTCTTAGCAATTCCGCAAATTCTGTAGTTAACAGAAAGCGAAACCTTGCACGTTGTGGTGCATTTATTTTTCACATTTCTATCCCATACCTTGAGAAGGAAGGGGAAAAGCAACTTTTAGCATAAACATTTTACTTAAGAAATAATAGTTTGTTTGTAATGCTTAGAGCTTGTTCTCAAACGATAAATATAATAAACTATCGGACATTGAGAAAGCCATATAAATGTCCTTCACGAGGCTGAGTAGTCAATTTGTCCTTTAAGGGGCACATGTCCACCTGGATAACACTGCGATCCAACGGTGTTTAGAAATGGTTCTGAAAAGTCAGCCATACTCAAGAAGTCATACTGGAGCGGGAAGAGTCAATAGCCAGCATAATGATCATCACATTCGTCTCCAAGCCTTCCTACGGCCACTTCACCGGCCTTAGACGAGCATTAATACTTGCTATCAATCAGCCCACCAGAGGTGAGCCACTATCCGGCGAACAATTCCCAACCGCCTTTAGGAAATAGGGTTAAATGCATATAAGTCATGGTGCTTCTTACATTGCTGACGTCAAATCATCATCAACTGCACTTGAATGGTTGCCGTCTTGTGATTTCAGATACAGAACAACGTCGGCTCTTTAGTGCCGAATATCGCTATTACTCGGACTCCGGAGATTTCAAATACGTATGTGGAGTCTAAGTGGCCAACGGGAAAATCATAGACGGCATATTTTTCAATTAAAAAGAGTTTATGATTCTGGGGATGGTAGAGTCATGGTAGCCAATCATGTCTGGTAGTCATTGCAGGCAATTTAAAGCTCATCATTATATTCATAATACCTTGGAACTTGGAACAGTTCTTTTCCATAACTGCTGTTGGCAAATCCTTATTTCAGTACGGTAACGTCCGGCTAAATATTGCGAACTTTTTTCAGTAATAGCCAAAACCGTTCCGAATTACTATTATATGCTGCCAGATCTCAGATTCATCCCTAATCGAAATACATAGGAAACCATGGGACGCCATCTGAAGACGCAGACATAAAACCATGGGCGCTTATGTGAATATTTCTATGGGAGATGGGCTGAGAAAAATTATTACTTTCTTCTCAAGACTGTCAAAAATTTTAGTGAATGTACAAGATACTAAAATGCTACAAAAATAATTGATACTGCTTGACAATTAGTAATGAGCTAAAAAGTACCTTATTTTAAAATGTGCTTGTAAAACTTTTGAAAGTAAATGCATAGCAGAATCGGGCAAATAAAATTTTTAAATGGCTAAGGGTAGGGATCCAGTGACTAGATATGAGTTCAGGCTCAATTTTCGAAGCCCGAACCCAAAAATAATATGAAATATACAGCCCGAAATCTTTTCGGGCCCTGGCCCGGGCTCTGTTTCTCGGACCCGGGCTTAGACCGTCTCATTTCATCTCTACTCGAGACCCACCCTCTGGCGTCTATTTAGGCGGCCATGAACAACCGCTCAGAATATCAAATCTTTTTCATCAGGTTGTGAAAGCTCATTAAGCAATACCCTCAAAGCTCTATAAGAACTATTATATTTGACGAGTCGATGATATATTTTACTGTTACGCCGTCATCTGGTGAACACCAAAGTGAGCACTCCCGAAAGGTGATTTATAACACCACACAGAATTTAATTCAATGATATCTTGGATTATTTTCAGGGCAATTTTAGATTATTTTTATAAGTTACCAATTTTAAGTTCGCAAAATGAGCTGTAACTACTGAAATAATTTTTCTAATTATATATCATATTGCCACGTATAATCTTTAATATTTTTCAAATTGACGTGATTTAGGGAATTCGTTTATCCTGGATTTGATAATATTTGTGAGAACATTTATATCCACAACCACTTTCTTGTCAGTGAAGGGATTATTAATTGGGCTTTGCCTTTAAATTAAAATGATTAGTTTTAATGTGCGTTACGAGATTTCGAGGCTCACCTTATCTCATTTTCATTGTAAAATTATAAACGTGATTACCAGGCCAGACAGAAATAAATATCATTTTGAAATATTTATTATTTTCTTCGGAATTACAGGAATAAGGAGCTGAATATTAATAAATTTTAAACAGCGATTTAAAAGAAAAAACCATTAAGATTCGTAGCCGCACAAACTCGTAAAATAAATTCCACATTTCATCCAACCTCATTTATATTATCAAGAATTCAAGACAAATTCGACTGCTCAGTTTGGATGATTGCCCGCGTGCTTGGTTGCGTTTCGCGAATTTATATCTCTCTTGCGAGAAATGGAAAGGAAACAACGTGGAAGAAAAAGTTACATTTCTTTTGAGATATAGTTTCCTTTCCGAGCTATGGGTTAATAAAAAGAAAAACTAAGCTTGGAGTAGGCAAATTCATTTAGAGGGAAATTTCCGTTTGTGGGTTTTTCTTTCTCTACCTTTTCTTCATGGACGATATAATAGAAGACTATTTATCATTCGAAAAATATGGAAGAGTTTTTGCGAGCTATTTGTTTTGTAACGATAAAGTACGATATTTCTTCAGTGATCGGCGTTCATTGGTTACGGAAAAGCCGAAAGATCTTAGAAAAATATATATTTCATTCTAGGTCATGAAAACAATATGATAATGGTCGTCATCTTTGAAATAACGAAAACTAAAGTGAAAAGCGTGAATAATAATAATGAGAAAAATGAGTAATTACGTGATGGTGCCTGCTTAAAGCTGATTTACATAAATTTTACACTTTCTTTTTCTCCCGAAAGCATAATTAATGAAAGCTTTATTCACAAAATTTAGTTTCTTAAATCCTGGCTTAATCAAGAGCTTAACACTATTCCCAACCTATAAGATTTAAAGTGCGAATTTTTAAACTTGAAACAATGTTCTTCCTTAAGCTCTAATTAATGAAAAGCGCTTTCTTATGAATACTCACATTACGATCTTTCCATTATTCTATTTAATTGTACAATAAAACTGGTGTACTATATTCAGAATTCTATACATTTTTTTTCAAGTCAACAAAACATACAACGTCGGCTCAGAAATCATATGAAAGTTTCATAACTGTTTGGTTTAATTATGAATTATGATAATTCATAATTAAACCAAACAGTGATTATAATACCGGCACTAAGCTTCAAATCCCGGTTTTATATGCAGAATGACATAAAAAAATTATTGATGGTTAATGACAAAAATGGATAAAAATATTTCTATTTTTGTGTTAGTTAGTTATTTGTTAGAACATAAGTAAAATTCATGTGAAAGTTAATCTCCATTGACGAATTTATTGAACAAATTTAATTAAAAACAAATTAATGTTTTTATTAATGAAAATGCACATAGTATCGGAGTCTCGATAACTGTATTAATTAAACACATGCTATAAAAATATATTAAAATATATAAAATATATCTTAATAAACTTTTCATAACAGAGCAGTATAATATTCTTATTTTTCCTTTGGTCAAAAAATGAGAAGAATCGGAATTTTTAATGCATATTTTTGTAAATAAATAAATAATAATTCTTATATATATAACATTGTTAGGAGAAAGAGAAGAACGTGGGAAAGCTTCTCAAAACATAACTGTCTACTTCATATAAAATTGTGCGATACATTTTACACCCATATCTAACATGACATACTTTTGCTTTGTTTACTTCTTCAAAGTCTTCTTCTGTAAGTGCAGAATTCTTTCAGCTGCGAACGGAAGGATGACCTAAAAAGTAGTAGTTAATAATAAATAATCACATGTTTAAAAGGCAATTTGACAAGCTGCTACATGTTGACTTCGGCTGCAGGTTTACTCGCTGAAAATGAAATACGAGGAAATTATAGAAATTTAAATTTGCAAAGCAGGAAACTTCGAAAATTCCCCATTCGAGTTTTCCTGCCATCAACAGGAATTAAGGGATCTCAGAAATGTAAATCAAATAATAAATTTAATTCTAAAGAGGTCAAACCTTCAGTTTTCACTGCAGTTCACTTACCTCTTTTATAGAAAAACGTGAAAATTGTTCAACGCAAATTCACTGAAAAACATATTTAAATTTTCTAAAAGACAGTAATTAGTAAAATATGTGAAGGTGCATATGTTTGGCAGAATATATGAATTATTATTTAATCATGCAAATTCTAAGAAGCCCAAGAATTTCTATTGGAGCGTTCATTGCTGATATGACACCATGTTAAGAAAGTTTAAACTAGTATTTTACCATATTTATATACAGAAGCTATTTTTAAATAATCATCTTATATTTTTTGCCTAAAATAAGTTTCAAATAAACAAATCACTTTGCATTTACAAAAACGCACTACTGTTATACAATTTTCTATAACTTCTTTTATTTGACATAACTGGATAACTAACCAAATGTATGAAATAAATTTATGTTTTTTAGTTTATCAACACTTTTAATAAAGCCTGGTTTTTATGCAGCTGAATTTTGATATAATGATATAACAAGCCCAATTATAAAGTCAGTTATATTAAAAATTCTATTGTCTCCTTGTGGATTGCTATTTTATTTATATATATACAGGGTGTCCCAGAAGGTCTTTTCCAAACTTCTAACGGCAGTAGAGGACACCAAATGAAACATATCGGCCAATGGAACGCATGTCCGAAACGGAACCGGTTTCGCAATAGAGTGAATTTAGTGTATACGTCCACCTCGCGGCTGCGTAACCAATTACATCATTTAAAATATTTTTTCCACATAGAATTTAAGTGATTCGTCTAATAATACAGCAGAGACAAAGAAATCCGGAATTCAGATTTTTGCGAATCGGGATGCAGATTTTCAAGGCACTACTGCTACTTTCCCTCTATACAAATATGAATGTAGGACAAGTATCGTCTAGGGGCGAAACTTCTCCTGCGTGCATATGTGTGTACAGGAGAAGTAGCACTTAGGGGGGCAATACCAAGTCGCCAAACAGAGACAGGCCGCCGTCCGTTAGCGTTAAATAATTTTGGAAATTCTTTAAATGGCGCATTTTGCCATATGTGGTAACCTTGAATGCGCTGGATGCGAACACTAAATTCACTGTAGCAGCCAAACGACTAATTTTAGGAAAAAGTGACTGAACAAAAATTGTTTATTTTCATGTCCTCTACCTGCTGCATACACTTAGCAGTTCACAATTCATTTCCAGTGTGCTAAAAAAGGCACTTTTATGCTTATTGCTGACTATGTGGTACACAGATCCGGATCAGAAAAGGGAATTCCGGATGTTTTTGTCTCTGCTGTGTTATTAGGTGAATCACTTAAATTCTGTATGGAAAAAATATTTTAATTGATGTAATTGGTTACGCAGCCGCGAGGTGGACGTATACACTAAATTCACTTTCTTGCGAAACCGGTTCCGTTTCGGACATAGGTTCCATTGGCCGATACGTTTCATTTGTCCTCTACAACCCCTAGAAGTTTGGAAACGACCTTCTGGGACACCCTGTATGTATATATATATTATCTATATAATTATTTATAGCTTTTAGAGCCATTAAGTTATAGCCTCACTCGGTTATATATTCAAAATTGTATCCTTACACCTTTATGAACACGCTCGACTGAATACTGACATATTTCAAATAATTGCGATTCAAAATATCAGCTTTTATTTAATCTTTTGAATTTCATAAATTTTCTGAAATTTGATGAGCCTTTTCTTTAATTAGAGATGTTTTAGTTTGTGTACATTTATTTGAAAACATGAAAAAAAGTCTTATCTTTTCTGCAATTTCCACAATTTTTGTACTGATTATATTTATATAGGAAGTCCTTCCTTTTTCGTTAAATTTTAACCGGAAGAAATACTCTTCCAACGGGAATTTCCATTGATCGATTAAAGCCAATAAATTAAACGATTAATTCTCTCTCTCTCTCTTTCTCTCAATCCGGCTATTTACATTATTTTTCTAGAATGTTGTGAAACTAATTTGAGCCATTATTTGTTACATTTCAGCATTTTTTTGCCAAAGAACTAGGAAAATAATTCTTTACAATTTTTTGTCTTATAATTTAGAAATTAAATATTTTCATTCAAAATATTAAAAAAAACTGTGATTCTGCTTCCATTTGAGTAAAACTACTTTCGTGTAATATTAACTTTTTAAGCATTTACCCTATGAAACATTATTTAGCTAAATTTTTCTTTCCCAACGGTTCTTCAAAATTATTTTTTTTAATTTCCGCAGCCTTTCTTACATTAACCACGTTTATTATTCGCATCAGTATTTAATTTTCAAATAATTATTCCGCCCCTAATAGTTATTTTTATTTTTAATAATATCTCATAAATATAGCAGTCACAATCCATGTTTTTTCCCTGATATTCACTTCCATTCTCTAAATATTTTATAACAAATATAATAACGTTGTTAGTTTTATTTATATTTATAATATTGCTGATATATTCTTACTCCCTTTTTAAATGTTGTATATTTAATATACGTAAAGAGTATCCTTAAATGCTCATAAAACTTCATACTTTAAGACCTCAGCCTATATTTTTAGGTTTGACCATCCTATCCCTCTATTACTGGCTCCTTTATTTTGGCTCTTACTATTCAGTGGATCCATTCTTGTAACTGCTCGCACACCGTAAGTCATTTGTGTTTGTGTGCATATGTGAATGCTGGAAAAGTTGGCCGAGCAAGCGGGACTGTATTTCTGGCTTAGGTTGGAACGATGTCCGGTGATCGAGAATAAAGGTCAGTTTTTCTAAGGAAAATCTTTACCTTAAGTCCTCTGTTTGCGTAAATATTTTGTCTTGATTCTTAATTTATTGAATTATTTTACATGTAATTTGCTGAAACTGTTCGTTTAATTATTTTTTTAATGCAATTATACCCGTTTTATTCTTGAAATTTTCTAATTAGCATTATGAAGTTATCCTGGGCCCAGCAATTTTAATTAACTGCTAAAGCTTCAACTGTCTGTAAGATTTGAAGAAAAGTTTCTCGAAGTTTTCGTTCTAAATTCTCAGACGTTTTCCCTCGAACTCAAGTGCAACATTTCTCACAAAAACCAATAGTGAAATTTTCTTCCTTTCTGTTATATACTTGCTGAAATGTGATGCCAAGAAACAAAGGAATAGAAATTATGAAAATGGTTACAAAACATCTCCTCCCGCTACCAACAGAAATATAAAAAAATAAAGTATAACCTTAGATAATTTCCTAACATCATAAAATTTTTGGTCAAATTAACTTGCGTAGTTCGAAGTTAATTCAATGAACTGACATTTTTTGAATCAAACTAAATTAAAAAGTATTATCAATATTCAAAATATTAAAGCAAAAGTAGCTATTTAGAAAATTTAGTCTCTCAAACGATTAACTATTAACGGATTTCAGAAAAAAGTTGGAATAACGGAGAAAAAGTAATTTGACACAAAACTCTTTTCTTTAGCAGCAGAGTAGTTCAATTTTGATAGCTAAAATATATAAATTTCTTAACAAAGCAAATTGAAAAATATATATACAGTTGAACCTGTTTAAAATTACCACCTATCAGACTGGACAGCAATGATCATAATAGGAAGGTTGTCACTATATTCGACAGGTGACTAAGTCCCTAATAATTATCTCACATATAAATTGGTCAATTTATTCCGGTGGTCAATATATCAAGGTTGTCAATTTACCATGTTCCATTGCAATTAAAAAACAATTTTTCGGAAGGATTCTGGAAGTTAAAGTGGAAATCTTCACTCACTAAGAGAAGTTGTGAAAGAATGCATTTCTATCATCTCGCACTTTTTGACTTGACATTTTGTTTTTACACATAGACATTAGAAAATAAAAGAACTACCACACTCACTCAAGTTAGATTTAAACTAATAATGGTTGGCGCACGACCTTCCGTTTAAAACGAAAGCGAACTTCCTAATTGAGTAAAAGAGCTTGTGGGGAAATAGTTACGGAAATGGATTTTCTGACTCAGACTGGAATCGAATTTTGACACAGAAAGAGTCCGAAGAGAGAAAAAAAAATTAACCAGGAGAAGATTTAAACGCACCGCTATACACGGTATATTAGGAGTCAGAACGTTAGTCTATACCTCAGCGTTTCGAGTTCGATATTAGTGAATGTGGTAATTCTTTTCTTCAGGTACTTGTGTGTCAAATAAGATTGCAATTCAAATCAAATCAATTCAGTATCAGAAATTAATTTCTGAGCTAAAAGTTCAATCTGAAAATAAAATTTAGATAACTTATATTATTATAATTCCTTCCTAACCCGTCCTCCTTTAATTGGTCTCTGCTTCAATCGGCCTGTTTCGTCAGGTTAGATGAAGAAGGTCGTTTTTCGGGTGGCTTCAATTTCCGCCCTAGTTTTTAAAGCAATGCTACATTTTGTAGCTATATATCTTTTGTTTGATAAATAATAATCCTTATTGTTAATAAAGCATTATTTCATTTGAATTAATCATTATTTCATTTGAATTAGTCATTATTTCATTTGAATTAATCATTATTTCATTTGAATTAACCATTCTTTCATTTCTATTATGCATTATTTCATTTAAATTAATTATTATTTATTTTCAATCAATCATTATTTCCGTTCTTTGTTAAATAATAATTAATCATTTCAAAATCAATTAATTCCGATATTCTGCAAAATGCCTAATATTTGCTTAGTCCAGGGTCCCCGTCCCATCAAGGTTTTTCAGAAGGAATCTACCCTATTATTATTGTCCTGAAAAGTTTCTAGACCTTAAATCATAAATTACAGATTAAGTGATGATTAAATTCATCAAAAATATATTTGCTCTATAAAGAAAATTTCCTTTCCACATCTTCCATTTAAGTTATTCCTTTTTTCTTTCCAATATCATTTTATGCTAGTTCGTTCGTTTGAACGAATGCAGGGAATTGATTTAGAGAATAGACCATAAAGATGCATGGTGGATCAAAAGTCTTCCGTATCTCGTAGTCGAAGAATTAATTTATAAAAGTTGGATTAATGAGGATTTAATTCCATTTCTTGAGCGGAAATGAAATAACGAATGTAAGAAGGAAAATACTTTTTTCTTGATATTAAAACTTCGAAAAGTATAGGGTTGTCTGTAAGATAAATCTTTTTCAATTATAGTAATGACTCAAGAATAAAATAAATGGGAATTTGATCGCAGCATAGAGAGATTGAATGATAGAACAGCAGATGAGTGAAATTTGAATATTTTGCTTCCAATTACTTGATTGGTAAAGAGAGAGAGAAAGAGAGACAGAATGGGAGTCAAAACTACTCCTCGAGTTTCCTGCTATAAATAAAATGGTTTCCAAGGTAGTGTTGACGAGCATCGTTAATACGAAAATGATTATCCAGAAATGATTTTAACACGAAATGTTTTAATTAAATTTATATAAGAGAATGTTTACCTACTAAATGTTCTTTCGAAATGTGTACCATCAAATTTATATAGCTTAAAATATGATCCCATATTAAACGGATAGTATGATTCGATTCTTACCGGTTAAAGCGAAATGATTTTAACACAAACATTGTCATTGTTAGTGTTCTCGTTAACGAAGTTTAATACTACTGAATTTCTAAAAGAGCTTTCGTAGTGAAAAAAGCATCTGAAACGAACAAATGAACAGTCTTACTGCGTTAGCGGTGCTTGGACAAAACAGATTTTAGCGACCCTAAAAAATGTTTAAACATAACCCAACGATAAGAAGACTGAGCGAGGTATAGCATTACAAAATAAATTTCTTTACTGGCCAAACGCGAAAAAAGAGAAGATAATGATTAAAAATAGACATTTCAAAAGAAAATTTGCTAGGGATATGTCACTTGGCACTTCTTGCTTACTTTAATGTTGTTGACAATAAATAAAAGATTTTTATTAAACGTATTGCCGCATTATAAACACAAAGAAAAACTATTACACTGTGGTTATAAATTTCTGCTTTTCAGAATTTTGCGGTAATTTTTTTTTGTCAGAAACTGGGAGTATCTACAGTGGCTATATGGCCATCACAATAAATATGATAAGGTTTATAGTTTACTGATGCTAACGCATTTGACTAATAACACGTGTATTTAGTTTGACCACAATTTTGAAGTTTCGTGAGAATTTTAGCTTCACACGCAAAAGGTCAATTGACCAATAATTTGTCGAAAGTATGTAAGAGCCACTAGAAACTGATTCCTTGTGCTTACACTACATTCGTTTAGCGGCCTCAAATTTTCGCAATCCTGGGCGGCCACCGAGCTCGTCCTCTCTAAGCACGGCCCTGAATGAGAGTAAGGTGTGTAGTCTGAGCCAGCAGCGTATCAATTCAAAAATTATGGGGCAGGAGGCACTAACTTACACAGAGGGGTGTTGATGGGGGTTGTAACCCCCTCATTGCAATGAAATTTTGTATATTTAACATAGGAATATATGAGTTGTAGCTCTGTAACCCCCCATTGAGCCTATAACCCCACTTATGAACTCCTTGCGTACGCCTTTGGCGGGAGGCTTAAGCAGCTTTAGAAGCGATCAAGTGATTTTACGAAAAGTAAAACGATATGATTTGTTAACCAATGGGTGCCTTGATCCCCCGGTCACCCTACCTTTTCTACGCACGTTCACGCTCTTTATTTTACATGTAATATAAATTCTCTGATATTCAATGTCAACATATTGCTTAGAAGATTCAGTAAATGCAATTTTAGTATTGGAAACTCCATTATAAATTTTATGTGATTTAGATTCCCAAATTTGGCTATTACTCGCAAAATATTCCTGTTACGTTTTTAAATTCCAAGTATTAAATTTTACGTAGAGAACGTTTACTTAATAAAATAATACAAATCAATATCTTTCTAAATGTGTATCAGTCATCCTATACAAATCTTTCTGAACAAATATAAATTAACATCCATCCATTTTAAAAATAATAAACATGTCCACCTCAGGCAGCATGAAGTTTGTCAGGCCGAACAGTCTGTACCCATTCCTGCCCAGACAAATCGCTTAAATATTTTGTAATATAACGATATATAATGTATCTGCAATTGTAATTAATTCTCCTAAATGGATTTTGCATTGCAATGCTTGTTGTCCGTATTCTAATATTTACGTCAATTTCACATTCGCCTTTCTAAATTGGGACATTTCGCATTACTTATTAATTATTATCTTCACTAACAAAATCTTCGCTAACAGATACTATTAGCAGTAACGATCGATTTGTATCTGAAAGTGCTTTTCATGTCGAATATAAGGTATTTTATTCTCTGACATCCCATTATCGGTCACACACCCAACACGCACGATGTCGTGTTTGACATGTGATAAGCCATTGTTATCATTAATGCATTTCAAAGCTACTAAAGTAGTTATTCTTGAAATATTTATCGCAATTGTTCTACCCGTGTCTTTGACATGGAACCAGAAGTGGAAAATTATGTTAGTTCTTCGGCACAACTCGTTTTAACTAGCGAATTGCTAATTTTGTATTCGGCATCTTTATTCTGCAATCACAAACTCGACCATCGAGAAAAGGCATGGGAAAAATAAATGGGGAAAGTTGGAAACTTTTCAATTTTGTTGCGTGCTTTCACTTAGTAACTTAGTACCATTTCACTAACACTGTAGTAATTGCCATAACTACTAGAAATTAATTTAATAAATGTGAGAGCAATAGCTAAATAATTTACCACATTTATTCAAATAATGATTTAAAGTTCACTTCTGTCGGCAGTTTAAATAGTATATACCAATTAATACAGTTAAATACATATATATATATATATATAGTGAATTCGCGATAAGTCGAAGTCCTATGTCGAATATTCATGTGTCGAAGTTTTTCCGCAGTCCCGGTCCCGTCTATTTATTAAAACTCAACGTAAATTTTTTTCTTAAATCGAAGTAGACATCATTTAAGTCGAAGTTCACTTCAGCCGCGTCGTCACCTGCCATGAAGGTTTATCCGATCAGAATCTTTCCAGTTTCTTGCTTGCATTTCCAAATCTCATTTTTCAGATAATGAAATGTTTGTAGTTGTTTGTTAGGACGCTTAGAGAATACTGCGAGGTGTTTTTTTGTTTGTTTCGGCATAGGGTTTTAAGATATGTAAACGAAAATATCCTTAATTTGAAACAAAAAGTGGATTTAACAAATAATACTGAGCATAATCCAAACTTAAGGGAAAAGGATCCAGCAGAGAAATATGGCATTCCACCCAACCTGCTGTTAAATATTTTGATGAGTAAAGAGAAAATCTTGAAAAGACGCGAGGGCAATGTCGATCCAAATTTGAAGAGACAAAAATACATGCTTTTCCAAATGTTGATCCGTTTTTTTGAAGTGTTTTGAATCGTACAGGAGCCAGAACAGTAAAATTCCTCTTAGTGGTATGATGCTACGTGAAAAAGCTATGGACTTCACTAGTCTGTTGAAAGTGGATGGCTTCAACGCAAGTCCTGGATGTCTTGAGAAATTCAAGACAAGGCACAGCATTGCATTCGGGACTTTGAAGGAAAAGATGTGTCCAGTTAAGACTGGGAAGAGTGAAAAGGCAAAATTTCGCGACGCAGTATCGATTGGACTACGGTGTCTTGAAAGTAGAGATAAAGTAGAAGAAATTTTTTTCGTGTTTTTACAAAGGTAAATTTCATAACAGGAAAATTTGTGCAAAAGAATCCAAAAGAATCCGATTTTTTGAGAAAATATAATTAATATAAGTATCGTTTCGTGCATTTAAAATATGGCTAGGTAATGCAAAAGTTGCATTGAGCAATAAATAATATAGTTCATAAAATGAATAACTTCTAATTCTTAATGTAACGCTCTGCTTTTTGGAAACGAACTTGCTGTATAAAACGATAAGTCTAACTTACGATAAGTAATTTACGTTTTATACAAGTCCAATCAACGACAAATGACAAGTCGAACTTCTGATAACTTCCCGTTTCCCAGGAATTCGACTTATCGCAAATTCACTGTATATACATATAACTACATAAAGACAGAAAGAGAAATGTTATATATGTAGATAATTTCAAAATTGGAAAAAAAAAATTAACGAAATTACAAGAAGCAAATGTAACATTCTCTAAGTATAGCGCGTTTTGAACCGCTGCCATATAATAGAAAAGATACGTGTAAAAATAGCAAAATCGTATATAAGACGCCTATGCATATAAAAATAATAAAAAGTCTTGGAAAAACTTAAATAAATGAGGTTTTATAGAATTAAAATATCAGCAACGATTAATATAAAATAAAAAATTTCAATTTCAATGAAACAACTAATAATTTAATGGATATACACTCAAAATATATACCAGGTAATAAAAGCATACCACCTTTGAACTGTCATCAGGGGCCTATTCCGGAGGTATGGCGTAAAATACATGTAAAGCATATATATGCCAGATGTATAAAACGAGATAACGAAGGCTCAAAGGCGTCAAAAATCAACTAAGGAATTGTTATTAAAATAGTTATTGCAAATTCCAAAAAGAAATTAGGAATAACTAATTATGTAGAGCACCTAATAGTAATATGTACAAAATAACACTTTTTGTAGTACATACATAATAACGTAGGATAATGTTATAAATACATTCATGTAGAAATTCATTAAATAGATGCATAGTAAAATTAATATTTACAAATAATACAACGATGATAAACCAGAACCGAACAATATGTGCAATGATAGCAAAGCAGATCCGAATAATATAAAAATTATTCCTAAGCAGTCCTAAGGCTGCATGCTTCTATTCCATTGTATATGTTTTGAGTGTATATTAATTGATTGATTAATTAATTAATTTTTAATTTTACTAAACCATATTTTTTCATATTAGCCGACGGTGTGGCAAATATAGATAAATTACTCGTAAAGAAATTGGAGCCCCAGACCTTTTCTGGGCTACCATTGAAGCTATGATTAGGATAAGGCTCCGGGCTCCCCGCTACGGCGCTGACATGCAACATTTAAAGTGGCCTAATATACACTCCCGGAATACGGAATATCGTAGTCGTAACTTCGATAGTAGACTAGAAAGAGGATGAGGGTTGCGGTCGTCCCGATACGGCCTTGATATATCTGAAAATTTTTTAACAATAAAATTTGGCAAATGCTTTCCATAGAAGTCTATACTGAGTAATTTGCTTCCATGTCACCTCAACCTCTTTTCTTATTTCATCCACCCATCTAGTTTGAGGACGTTTTCTAGGTCTTCGGTGGTCTCTTGGAATCCAGTTCAGAATTTCTGTTGTCCATCGTTGATCAGTTCTTCTTGCAATATGCCCAGCCCATCGCCATTTCAGTCCTTTTACTTTAACAATGATGTCCTCTACTCTAGTTTGCTCTCTCACCCAAGTGTTTCTTTTTCGATCTCTCCTAGTTATTCCAAGCATGCACCTCTCCATGCTCCTTTGGGTTGTCTGTAACTTCCGTGTTGCTCCAACTGTTACACTCCATGTCTCCGATCCATGAGAGAGGACTAGCAATAGACATTGTTTGAAGAACTTTCTTTTTAGACACAAAGGCAATTTTCCCCTCAGGATAAAACTGTTTCTTCCAAATGCACTCCAGCCAAGTTTATGACATTTGTCGCGTTCTTTCATAGTGTTGCCATCCATTGAAATCAGTTGTCCAAGGTAAATATATGAATCAGCAACTTATAGCTCAACTTTGTCAACTTGTATTTTTGTTTTGTTTACGAAACTGTTGAACATGATTTTAGTTTTTTGTAAGTTCATCTTGAGCCAAACTTCTCTACTTCTAGTTGAGAGCTCATGTACCATGTGTTTGAGTTTTGATGGGTTCGAACAATGGGTTGAACAAATTATGTCATCAGCAAACCGAAGATGGTTTAAATATTCATCTTTACTTTTATTCCCTTGTTATCCCAATTTATCAGTTGAAAAACTATCTGAAAAGCAGAATTAAAAAGTTTTGGAGAAATGGCATCTCCCTTCCTCACACCTTTACCAATTTTGATACTTTTGGTATCTTTATGTAACAGAAATTTTGCACTTACATTTTATACATAAATTTCACCATGTCAATTTACACATCCTCGACGTCTGACGATCTTCACGAGTTGATGACTGCTGACGTTTTAATAGAGTCAAAAGCCTTCGCGTAGTAAATAAGTGCCACACAAATTGGCAATTCATATTCATGTGTTCTTTCAATTAGTTTTCTTAATACTTGAATATGATATACTGTACTGAATCCATTGCGAAATCCAGCTTGTTCACTTTATTGAACTGCATCTAATTGTTTTCTGATGGCGATGTGTTAACACTTTTGTGAAGATTTCATACATAGCAGGTAACAAGCTAACTGGTCGGTAATTTTTCAAATCCTCTTTAACCTCTTTTTTGTGCAAAAAATTACTGTTGCAGAATTACATTGGTTTGATACGTTACTGCTGTTAAGACATTTGGTAAGCGATTTTGCAAGTATGTCTTCTACATGTTCTCCAGCTTCTTTTAAGGTATCTAATGTAATGCTATCATTACCAGGGGTCCTTCCTTTCTTCATATTTTTCATTGCAAATACAACTTCCTCTTTTAAGATTTTATTAGCTGTTCCTTCGGTTATTTCAGTGTCTTCGTTTAATCCACTGTTTCTTTCATAAAGCTTTCTGTGGAATACTTCAACCCTTATAAGTAAGTATCTCTTCTCTATTTCTTTTTACGGTGCCATCCTCTCCTTTTAATACAATGATGCCTTTCTTCCTAACAGAGACAAACAAACATTCTTTAAGACCCCTAGGATTCTTGTTGTTTTCAATGGCTTTCCTTACTAACTTACAGTTGAATTTTCTTTTGTCTTCTTATGTATATACATTTATTATTATTTATTCGATGTGCAAGGCAATTCAATATATAATGGCAATTATCTTTTTACAACTTGCGGTAGTAATGGCAACGTACTTTCAGTTAGGGAATGTGATCAAATCGTATAAGAATGACGGATATATATGTTATTTATTTTAAAAGCGGATATGTATGTGCAAAAATATAAAATTTATGTTTTATGCGGTACCTCTACAAAGAAATTTTCGGTTAGAAAAATGTTTTTCTTTCCCTTTATTTATTTACGCAGGAAAAAATTTCATGTCTTTATGTGTAATACTCGCGAAGTGATTAAAAATTAACTTTTACGGTTGGTACTTTCTTTGGAGACGTAAGCATCCTACTTTTGGAGAAAATATGTGAAACGAGATCACACTCATATTCTATTTCTGTATTTAAAAAAAAGTTAAAATGCATAATTCAAATCATGGAAAATATACATTGACAATTTTATGTAAGCTACAACGAATTACCACATGATCAGATGACCACGTGAATTTGCTTTAAATGTTAAACGCATAATTAATCGAAGTACTACCTGACTATTGAACTTTTTGGACGCCCCTCTAATG
>QLNU02014802.1:118873987-118884827 GCA_006491805.2 Dysdera silvatica | reverse complement strand
TCATGCTAGAACTGCGTATCGCAACATTTACGAAAACAGATACTGTTAAAAGATTTACTAAAATGTATATAATCAGTTTGAAAATTGAATAACGCAAAAATTAAATAAATAGAACATTAAATTCGTCATGATCACTGTCTACTACTGATGGATATAATATTATCAGTGGCGCCGACTTCGTGGGTTCGAGACACTTTTTGAACCCTCAATAATTTTGTTGTGGGTTCCTCGAACCCCTAATATTTTTGCTCGTGGGGAAAATACGCGTACGTATGCCATCCAAATTTGTGATCAAACTGGTTACACAATTGTGTATTTACTTTGAAACCAGTATATGATATTTGGACACCCAATTGTACAAAGCTCAAATTAGAGCTGTTCTCCAAACAAAGAACGCACATCGTCACGGCTTATAATCAAAAACTGAGTACCAGACGCCGTAAGCAGCAGAGTACTATAACCGACTAGAACCCCAGAACCTAAGAATGTTGCTCTTTTCCTCGTACTTGAAATTTTTAGGATATTACTAAAAATTTCGAACTGGAGCGTTATCACCGACCAGACAACTATGACGCGAAACCGATAATCCTCGATTCTCTTCGTTTCGATCCCCATCCATATCGGCATAGCTGTTTGCTTTTTACAAAACAGCTCCAGTTTCAACTTCGTAAATTTGAATGCAAAAATATTGCTCATCGTTTATCCCACACTGACAACAAATTAATGTTTGTCCCGGTTGCTGTACGTGTGAACACATTTTTGGAAAGTGTGTTATCCCTGTGGAAGGTAATAATAACCATTCAGTACTGAATTTCTTTCTTTATTAAATTGAGACGAGAATATGTTGGGAACCGTAACTGTCTAGCAGAAAATTAAACTAAAGGCGGGAAATATACCGAAGAACAAAAAGAAACTACATAAGCATGTAATTCATTTTTTGAAGAAAAGTAATAAAGGTCAAAATAAGATCTGCAAAATATCGGCGAATTAAAACATAGATGAAAATATACCTTTGGAAAACAAAGAATCTTGATCTAAAAACACTACAGAATAATGGCAAAACATAAAAATATAATTTCATATTTTTTATTGTTTTCTGTAAAATCCTAATTTCTTATAAGTAACTTCAATTTTTAATGTACTTAAATTTAGTAATATGGGCTAGTAACTTCCAAACTTAGTTTGTTTTAAGTCATTTTTATATAAGCATGCGCACAAAATGAAACTATTCGGAGTAGTAGACACTTTGATATTTGAATGTATGTTCGCTATTCAGGAGGTGTCCGCTACTCGCAAGGATTAGAGAATAATAAATATCGGAACTGGGAATTGAAAAGGGGTTCGGTAAGTTCAGGTGTCCGCTAGTGGTGAGTATCCGATAAGGCGGTTTTACTATGTTTACTATTTAGGATACTGCCTGTGTATACCATAAAGGTTAGGTCAAATCTTTTCAAACTATGTTATGAAATTACCAGAATTCTGAACTAATAAAAATAATATTTAAATTATGGGCTAGGTATTCAGAGTTAGGTACTTTAATTTTCATACGTGCTTTGCTAAGAAAATGGTTGTAACTAATTTTGCATGAAAATTAAAAAATATGTTGCTGCTTTCATCAGTACTACTGAGTTTTGGTAGTTAGCTAAATAGGGTATTGCGTCTCTTGGTATATGCATAGTCTGTAAGTAACATGTCGACGTTTTTAGATAAAGCAAAGCTATTTTACCAAACGCATATGGAATTTCATGATTGTGGTTTGCGTTAAGAAACCGATATTTATGTAAAATTTTATAAAGAAAGATTCACCTAAATTGCTTATTTATTGCAATTATTACATAGTATGTCTTCATATGAGCATATTAAGTTAATAGAATGTATGAGAAAAGAAGAATAAATATTAATGCCAGGTTTATAAATTAATTTATAAATTAATTTATGTAACAATGTAACATAAGAAGATGCAATTTTGAACTAATTACGCAATATTTACTCGCGGGGTGATATTTCATGGCCATTTTAAAGACGTTTCCACATAAAATTTATTTTTAATATTATTCCACACTTTAAATATTATTAAATATTAGTCCATACAATTCTCAAAGTAATTACAGTTAACTGATGAAATTAATTTCCAAAATATTCTTCTGTATAGGAAACGTGTGCGATTTGTATGTTTTCCACAGCAAGCCCGATAATTGAAAACCTTCGGGATTTCCCCAAGGAACCGTACTTACTAAATAATTGACGGAAGACATTGGTTTATATTAGAGGAAGAAAAACAAAACAACACAGCAAATCTGAAATCTACTGGGAGATAGCCAAATGCTTAATCTGTAAAAAGGAACAACTAAATCAATAGAAATAAGCTACTTACCTCGGGATAGCTGGCTTATAGAAAAAATAATCAGATAGATTAGAACACTCATGACAACAATGCGAGGTAATGTTAGTCTGTAGCTGCTTTCAAAGTTTTTCCTAGGAGAAACTAAGTTTTGATAACGGAAGATAGTTTCAACGAATTCATTAAATTTGAAATATATCCGCAGAAATATATCGCGTGCCTTCTCATCCTTCTCATCAATTTCGCATTCGTTCCTGCTTAAAAGAACTTAGAAAGTACGTTCTCAGCTGGAACGTTATTCTTCAAACATAAAGCTAAAGGATCTGTTCCAAAATGTTGGCACGTGCATCTCTGCACTTGATGAAAACGGTAAGCGTAAAGGTGACATTCGTTTCTGAAATCGAACATTTGCAGCACTTGCAGCAAGTCTGTCTCCTAATTGGAAAGAAAGCTCCCAGTCATTATTTTTCACTTTGCGTTGGAGCATCCGTAACCCCCGAGTAAAAGTCCAACTGCCGCTTTCCGAAGCTCCGCTCCAACTGACGGTAGAACACTTTACAGACATCGAACTTTTGCTTTCCCAAGAACCTCTTCGTAGGCTTTCGAAACGGCTACCTACGGCGCTTGCGTCTCTTTGGTGCTCTCGCTTTATTGTTAACTGTTGCTCAATTTTGGATAAATGGCCGTGGTTAGAGCTTTATTATTTGACGGACCAATTTGCCATTGCCAAAAATGGACGTGGTTGAATAAAATATATCAAGTCCTTCAATCATCGAATTATCAGTTTAAAATTTTCAAGCGCCACGAGGAAGAGGGATTTCGTGGGTGAAAGTATGATCAATATTCAAAAATTTGGTACTTGATTATGGTTGTCATGATAAATGTACCTTTAATTTAATATCTTATGTAGTGTCACGGTCTTTCAGGATTTCATAAGGGTGGGAATAATTTTCTTCTGATTTCAAACCAACAAACTTAGGGAAATAATTTCAACGAAATATAAAACGTGCAATGCAGTTACATTTTACTTGTTCCACCATCCTTCTCTTAATCCTGAATACATTTATTGTAAACGGAAAACGGAACTTTGTGAATTTTTGGAATCTCATAAAGCAATATTACTTCCATTCAATAATAAATAGGGAAATTCAGCATTACGTAAGCACCTGTGGGGGTTTCCGTTGTGCTTATTTTTGCTGTTATCCAATGTTGATTTTTGCTTACCAGGGTAGGGTTGAAATGGACATAATACTGCCTGATTAATACTTGAACGCTCTCAAAGCACAATTTCTGTTCTTGAGACCTATAGATATTTCACAACCATCGACTTTATGTGATTCTAGTTCATAAAATTCTACACATAATTCTATAAATTGCACTTCAAATATAGATCAGAAACATATTTTTAAAGTCTTTTAAATTCACAATTGTGTTTGAAGAAATAAAAACGGCACATATGTATTCAAAGAAATAGGGTTTACCAATTGATTATACTTAAATTTAAGTTATAAATAAATTTGAGATAAAAGCATTTCAGCATGTGATTAATTGAAAATTGGTCCACCAAAAATTATTTTCTCTACTACATTTATATATAATTTTACAAATTTAAAAAGCATGCAACCATCTATCCTATATGAGTCTACTCCAAACTAACAAGGGTTTTACATATATTCAAACGCGCGCGCGCGCGTGTGTGTGTGTGTCATAGGGCTGTTCAGCTATATTGTTAGAATTTCAAATATTAAAAAACGTATTTTAACATGCAATCATAAACGGTTATTCTGTAAGGGAAAAAACTTGGGACATAGAATCTGTTTTTAGTGAAAATTTTAATGCATTTAAAAATTATACCTTGAAAACAACGGTAAATCAATGAAGAAGAAAGAGAAATATCCTAATGTACAAATAAAAAATACATATACATTTTTAAACCTTCATTAAAAATATACCGAAATCAATTACACTAATTTATACAACGGAAAAGACAATTTTTTTTTATCAGTTTCTTATGCACTTGGTTATTTGCTTGCTTCGAGGATGTAGTTGCTTCTCCCATCCGTGTTTAATACCTTGATTTTGCTTTTGTAATAAATTCAAGAAAAAGTCTTGTGTAGGAGTGTTTTGGGGATTACATTTCTTCTAAAAAAGACCAATTACTAAATAACATTCCTAATAAGAAGAAATTCTATTTTTATCAAAACTCCCTCTTTTTGTCAAACTTCCCTTTATTTAAAAATCCCATGTATGGGCCTGCATTGTTTTATTCCTATTTTAACAAAAAATTCTTTTGGGAGAGCCTACTATTGCGACTTTTTAGTTTTATTTTGTATTCTGTAAAAAGTCATAATAATAATTTTTACAGGGCGATTTAAAATGGATGAGGAGTCAGTCGTGCAATTTAGTTAGAAAGAAGTATTCAAATCATATGAATATTTTGGATATATCACTAATTTCACGAGGGTTAAAAATGTATAAAATTTAGTTTTTATACTGATCCTCTACCAAGATCGTTCCAACTAGAAGTACGTTTTTATATATCAAGTTTCAAACAAAAAGAAAACACATAAACGTTTCCAAATGCAATGATCATTGTTTTGTTTGTTTTACGGCTCAAAGACTACAATGGTCATGCTGCGCCGGGACCGACAGTTTTCCAAGGATTCGGAACCTCTTAAGGCATAGGGAATCAAACCCCTGGACTACAATGGGCAGTGCGATTTTTATGAGATCTCTGAGTAAGCGTTCTTTGCACTGTTGGGAGTCGAACCCGGATTAACGGCGCACTAGGCGAACGCGTTACCACACTGCGCCACCGCAGGGCACAATGATTATGGTGATATTCCACACAAAAATGTAGCATTTAGCGCCAATGCATTAGAGGGGCGTCCAAAAAGTTCAATAGTCAGGTAGTACTTCGATTAATTATGCGTTTAACATTTAAAGCAAATTCACGTGGTCATCTGATCATGTGGTAATTCGTTGTAGCTTACATAAAATTGTCAATGTATATTTTCCATGATTTGAATTATGCATTTTAACTTTTTTTTAAATACAGAAATAGAATATGAGTGTGATCTCGTTTCACATATTTTCTCCAAAAGTAGGATGCTTACGTCTCCAAAGAAAGTACCAACCGTAAAAGTTAATTTTTAATCACTTCGCGAGTATTACACATAAAGACATGAAATTTTTTCCTGCGTAAATAAATAAAGGGAAAGAAAAACATTTTTCTAACCGAAAATTTCTTTGTAGAGGTACCGCATAAAACATAAATTTTATATTTTTGCACATACATATCCGCTTTTAAAATAAATAACATATATATCCGTCATTCTTATACGATTTGATCACATTCCCTAACTGAAAGTACGTTGCCATTACTACCGCAAGTTGTAAAAAGATAATTGCCATTATATATTGAATTGCCTTGCACATCGAATAAATAATAATAAATGTATATACATAAGAAGACAAAAGAAAATTCAATTGTGAGTTAGTAAGGAAGGCTATAGAAAACAGCAGGAGTCTTAGGGTTGTTAAAGGAAATTTGTCTGTTGGGAAGAAACACATCATTACATTAAAAGGAGAGGATGGCACTGTAACAAGAAATAGGGAAGAAATACTTAGAAGAGTTGAAGAATTCTACAGAAAGCTGTATGAGGGAAACAGTGGATTAAACGAAGACTCTGAGATAGTCGAAGGAACAGCTCCAAAAATCTTAAAAGAAGAAGTAGCATTTGCAATAAAACTATGAAGAAAGGAAGAGCCCCTGGCAATGATGGCACCACATTAGATATTTTAAAAGAAGCTGGAGAACATGTAGAAGACATACTTGCAAAATCGCTTACCAAATGTCTAAACAGCGGTAACATACCAAACCAATGCAAGTACGTAACAGTAATTCTTTTGCATAAAAAAGGTGATAAAGAGGATTTGAAAAATTACCGACCAATTAGCTTGTTACCTGCTATTTATAAAATCTTCACAAAAGTTCTAACACATCGCCTGCAGAAAAAATTAGATGCAGCTCAACCAAGAGAACAAGCTGGATTTCGAAGTGGATTCAGTACAGTGGACCATATTCAAGTATTAAGAGAATTAATTGAAAGAACACATGAATATGAACTTCCATTGTGTGTGGCATTTATTGACTATGAGAAGGCCTTTGACTCTATAAAAACATCAGCAGTCATCAACTCTTTAAGATCAACAGACATCGAGGATGTGTACATTGACATGGTGAAACGTGTGTATAAAAATGCAAGTGCAAAATTTCGGTTACATAAAGATACCAAAACTATCAAAATTGGTAAAGGTGTGAGGCAGGGAGATACCATTTCTCCAAAACTTTTTACTTCAGCTTTACAGATGATTTTTCATCAAATAAATTGGAATAACAGGGGAATAAAAATAAATGGTGAATATTTAAATCATTTGCGGTTTGCTGATGACATTGTTATTTTTTCAACGAACCCATCAGAACTCCAAGACATGGTACAGGAGCTCTGAATAAGTAAAGAAGTTGGACAAGATAGACCTACAAGAAACAAATTATGTTCAATGTTTCAATGAAACAAAAGTACAAGTTACGACAACATTGAGCTGAAATTGCTGATTCATAAATTTACCTTGTTTAGCTGATTTTAATGGATGGAAACATTGAAGAACTCAACAGACGTATTAAACTTGGCTGGAGTGCATTTGGAAGAAACAGTTTTATCCTGAAGGGGAAATTGCCTTTATGTCTAAAAAGAAAAGTCTTCAACCAGTGTGTATTGCCAGTCCTCTCTTATGGATCAGAGACATGGAGTCTAACAGTTGGAGCAATACGAAAGTTACAGACAACGCAAAGGAGCATGGAGAGGTGCATGCTTGGAATAACTAGGAGAGATCGAAAAAGAAACACTTGGGTGAGAGAGCAAACTAGAGTAGAGGACATCATTGTTAAAGTAAAAGGACTGAAATGGCGATGGGCTGGGCATATTGCAAGAAGAACTGATCAACGATGGACAACAGAAATTCTGAACTGGATTCCAAGAGACCACCGAAGACCTAGAAAACGTCCTCAAACTAGATGGGTGGATGAAATAAGAAAACAGGTTGGGGTGACGTGGAAGCGAATTGCTCAGGATAGACTTGTGTGGAAAGCATTTGGAGAGACCTTCATCCAGCAGTGGATAGATAATGGTTGAATATGATGATGATGATATATATATATAATAGTTAATGATATAGAAATACGATAAAAATTATGATCATATGTATTTCTTATAGAATGATATGAAATAATCCATAAAGATGGATAGTAGATAAATATTTCGTAAAGACTTCGAGATCTTTGTTCGCATCACACAGTAGCTTATATCATTAATATTTATGTCCCTAATATTCATGTCATTAATATTTATGTGATCAATATTTATGTTACTAACATTTGTGTATAGTATTATGAAAATGATAAAGAGGGCATGTTGAGTTTAATGCCGCCATGTCCTAAGTTTCCTTCTGGTGATACTGAAGGACTCTGGCACAAATTATTAATAGATTTTTAATTAATTTATTGGAAAGTAACAGAGCATATAGCTACGAATCACACCTGAAATGGGAAAAGATTTAACGTGGCAAGCGAATTATGACTTATTGACACAAAACCAAGTGCACTTGGCTTCGAATACAGCCCAGCAAACCCAAAGGCGATAAGTATAACTTCTGAGTGGGGTGTCATTTTAAAGAATGTTTTGTGTAGTGTTAGGAAAATCCTACAAAGAAAATATAGTTTTTGTAGCAGTGAAAGCATATTGTCTTTTACCAATTGGATATTCAAGCCAAAAAATTTTTTTTCAGCTTTGATTTAGAACATGATGTATTTACGAATGTTCTAGATCAGTAGTTCCCAAGTGGCCGTGCACGCACACCCTGGGATTAAGGTAACTCCCTCAGAGTGCCATGGAACATTTTGCTTAACAAAAACTAGCCAGGTAAATAACGAAATAAACTTAAAGGAAATCGCACTGACACCACTTAGAGTAAAAGTCCTCGTGTAATATATGTTCTAAACTTTTAGCTAATGAATCTATGAAGTCTGTTGCTAAATTTCAACGCCATTTGGAAATAAAATGTACGCACTGGAAAAAATATAAAACGATGATCCTTTTTGTTTTCAAAATCAGATTTTCGGAGTTGAAAACTTACTTGGTGAAATTACCAAAATTATCATTGAGTTTATAAATGTGTACCAAATGTATATGGAGATTTTAATTGATTAGAAGAAATTAGATGAAAAAGTATTTAAATGTATAATTCCCTTCTCTTCTATTTATCTTGTCGAAATACATTTTCGACATTTTGTTATACGAAAGGATACATAGAAATCGACTGGATGGATGTTGGTCAAGATTTGAGACTACAAGAAGGAAATGTTTAACCGGATGCGAACGGAATTGTTTGGAACAAAAATGGGAATGCACTTTCTTATTAGGTTTAGGTTCAGCAGCTGCTAAACGGGACATAATTCCTTTATTTGTAATAGACATATGTAAAATTAAATATCGTATTTTTTCCTTAACTAACTAAATATTATTTTTGCATGGAAATAATGTACATTTTAAGACCCGTTATTTGTTTCTTATTCAGTTTACTTTAAACCTTTTGTGTTTATTAAAGGCAACTACATTTCTTTCTCAAAACATGGTTTGGCACAGGTAAACACCATCGAGTTTTAGAATGCAAAAGTAAGGGCCCGCAAGCGGGCTTTTGCAAAATAAACGACCCGCAGAACTTACCTAATTGGGAACCACTTTGCCAGAGGAAAGTAAAGCGTCAAAAAATGTACGAATGTTTAAAGCAGTGTTATCAAACTTTTTATATGGCGAGACCTTTTTCTTACTACGTGCCTAGACACGGAACTCTTTTCTTTCTACATAATTAGCCACGGAAGCGATTTCGTTCTACATGACTAGTCACAGAACCCCTTTCTTACTACATGCTTAGTCACGACACCCTTTCCTTTTTCCATGTTTATCCAGGAAACACTTACTTTATACTTGCCTAGCAACGAAACTCTTGTCTTACTGCATGTCTAGTTACAGAACCTATTTCTTTCCACATGTTTAGGCACAGAACCCCTTTCTTACTACATGCCTATTCAAGACACCCTTTTCTTTCTACATGCTTAACCAGGAAAATTTTTTTCTTTATGCATGATTTGCGACGGAACTCTTCTCTTACTCCATGCAGAAATCTTATCTTACTCCATGCAGAACTCTTTTCTTTCTACATGCCCAGACATGGAACCCTCCTATAAACATTGAAAGAAAACCTAAAGAGCTATTATTTGGTATAAATATCAAAATAAGGAATATATATATCAATATAAAAGGCCATACTATTCGATTGCTATGTGTGTGTGTGCGTTGGATATTAATTATGGTTTGTTAACACGTCATGGTTGTCATAGGGAAAGTTACAGAAATTACAGTGTTTCTAAGATTTATCGGATATGTCTTACAAGTTTCTTGTGAAACCCCTGGAGAATCGTCGCGATACTCCGGGTTTCGGAGAAACACACCTTGAGAAAAACCAGTTTAGCGAAATAACAACGTTACAAGGTGAATGTTAGACAAGGATAATGCTAGATGTGTCTATAAAGGATGTTTTATAGCATAAAATAACGATATTAAAAAATACGTGGGATTGTCCAACCTTTTTGGGTAGTGGGTCACTTGAAAAATTTTCGAGGATTTCGTAGGCCACTGTTTCAGCGAATTTCGTAAAAAAAGAAAAAAAAGAAAGTAGTGGATAATATAATTAGACATCAAAATTTTCCAAAGTAATTTGTTATGTTTGCTCATATTATCCCGCGTAGGGGGGGGGGTGGGGAAGTTCCTCCCAAACTTTATTTAATTTAAAGTATATATAACAATAAGGAAAAGGACTGCAATTGAATAGCAACCCAATTCCGAATAGCAGCGTAGTCTGCAAATGAAAACCCATTACTGAAATGTAATTCAAATATGCTTTTAGTAAATTTAATGCAAATTTTGCCATTTACTGTGAGATACTAAAGCCGATCTTAAGAAAATTCCCTATTGTGCTTCGTTTGGGGTAGCACCGCTTATGATAATTTCAAGTACTTTCTTCTTCCTTTTGTTAATCCCTAGTTGTAAACGTTGTATCTTCGCAAAATATCCCCATTTATCTCAGCTTCTTGCTAGACGCTTGATTTTTCCTTATACTGTGCTCAATTCTTTAATTTTATACCTTAAAGTTCTTTTCGATGTGTTTTAAATTTTAATTCGATAGAGTTCTCCTTAAGATATTTTAAATTTCGTCTAATACATATTGTCCTCTATGTAGACTCTTTGTGTTTTGTTATAGATTATTTGGGAAACACGAAAATGCAAATGAATTAAATTTAGAACATAATTTTGCTACTTTTACTTCCAAATTTAAACTAAACATTAACAGAAACTGCTGTGTTAATACATTGCATAATCA
>QLNU02014802.1:118809919-118844061 GCA_006491805.2 Dysdera silvatica | reverse complement strand
TCTTCTTTCATATTTTGCGCAAAGTTTTGCTAAGTTCTACATACTCGAACTTGCAACTGGTATTTTAAATGTCCACCTTCATAGGTCTTCGCCTTTTCATGAGTTGTTTTTGTATACATATCTTTACACAGTAATTTTGAAGCTATAGTTTTGTAAAACGAAAAAAAACTCAAGATCAATACCTTTGACACAAAGTGGTTATAAAATTCGTTAGTATCATTTTAAACTATGTGGCTTAGCTTTTGAGAAAAATTTATACTTGTATTAACCATAAATGCTGAAATTACCATGTTCGGGTATTCTGACTGCCAGACAAAATTAGCAGTCAGCCAAAAAATTCTGAGAAGTAAGAAAAGAAACACAATTTTCAGTTATAGGGCAACGGAGAACACAATTTTGTTTTATTGCTAAAATTTGTAAATTGGAAATTTAGTGGTTAGGACAGTGCTGAAAATGTCTTTGAATAATAAGACTCACCAGATAATTTTAATGTCACTGTCAGACAGTTTGAAACTTTTATACATATATGGTATTGCAATGGTATATGGTATTGAACGTATATTGTCGTGAAATCTTGACAACGTAACGCGAAAGGAAACGGAACAATGTAGGAAGAGGTGAGAATAAATCATTAGCAGAACACGAAGCTGAATTTGGAAGGAAAAAACTTTTTAGAAGTATGATGCAAGTTTTAAAAAAAGACCTAATCATACAATGAAAGCAGTTTGAATTTATTCTTCTAACAATAACCATATTCAATATTTCAACCGGTTTTTATAATTTAAATATTCAATTTTAATTGATATCTGCAATGTGTATAATTGTCTCCTACATAATTTCGACTAATTTATGTACGTGTCAGCTTACAACTTTACAAGCATTTTTCTGAATTTGTTACTCAAGCCATAAATTAAACAGATGTGTCATCACAATATCATCCAAGTTGTTTTCTTTTTTTTTTACTTGAATTGAATATACAGCAAAATCTTGGCGTATATCGTTAAAGGGCTAGGAAACATGAAAACATGGAACAAACTAATATATAAAACATCGAAATAGGAGAAAAAGACATTGCAATGTTCAGAAAAATCTCCATAAGGCGGCCATTCTAGTAGATTCTATGGAAATTGATCGTTCAGAAAGAAGGTCTTTAATGGAGATTTATCGTGAATGGGTATAAACATGAAATGAAAGAGAAAATAATTGTAATTACCCTCGTAAATTGCAATTTCACATTAGCACGCTAAATGTTACATTAAAAAAGCGATTTGGTATTTAAAGTTTTGCTGAAAGTTATGGAATTCACAGTTAATTTAAAAAAAAAAAGGAATTAATAGTCGTTTGTTCTGATGTTGCAATTTTTTGCAAGTTTTTGTCGAAACAATTTTCAAGTTCAAAAATTAATTAATTAAATATTTTATCGTTTCTAACAGAAATAGTTATATTTCCATTAATCTAATCTTCCCTTAAGTGTTTTTTCCTCAAAAAAGGATAAGGAGATTTTTCTGCGACTATTATGTTAATGATCCAAATAAAAAACCGAGGGCGAAAAAGGAGGGGGCTAAAATTAAAATTCAATTTTGATCTAAAATAAATATTTTAATGATTTGAAAATCGATTATAATTCTATCTAAGGGAGCGTGCAAATATGGTCGTTATGAACGGTAGTCTTTATGAACGATACTTTTTAAAAGCATAGTATACTAATACATTTTAATGTTTTATAAGTTTATTTGATAGTGAAATATATTAACCTTTTTTGCATTAAAATAAAAAATATATATTTATTTATAATGGGGTTAATTGAAGAATATATTAAATCATAAATATGGCTATATTAAATGCATATTGCGTTTGTTTAAATTTAAAAATTGTAGGAAATAACAGGAATATATAATATATGAGACAAATTTTATCTATAATATTTATGAAACTGATTACTTCCAAGCAGTCTGTTTAATGTTTTTGGGGGGGTAAAGGGCCCTGGTCTTGTATGATAAAATGGGCCCCCCCCCCCCAAAAATAAGTTTCATGATATTCTTTCTTCATGATATTCAATCAATAGACCATGATTTTATTATTTCAATATTTAGGTTTATTTGCCATGCAATTAGCATTAAAGGTTGGATTAAAAACGGAATTCAATTAATTTGACTGAAGGTGATGCGCCTGACTTCTCTTATTTGAACGGAATTGTGTGAATCTCGCGTTTTCTCGAACCCACGTGAATCAGATGAATCAAGTGGCGTCCATATATTTGATACGGATTTCCCTACTTAGAACAAAATCCCTGTGTTACAACAGATTTCTTTATTATATATGATGTCGTCATAAACATATTTATTTAGGAACGGAAGAGAGAGGAAACAAAATTTCTTTAAAAATTCCGTTGTTATATGCGTTTATCGTTATAACCCTCGTCGGTGTAAACGAATTTCACTGTATCAAAATGTTGAACGGGTTTGTTACCATAAAATGTTTATTTTGATTTATATAGACCTTAAGCAAAAGATCAGAAATTTCTCCTTTCTCGCTTTCCAAAATGTTGTCTCTTCTAGAGGGAAAATAGTTTGTAACAGTCTCGGAATGGAAGTAATTTTAGCATTGAATCTATAGGAAAAAATCAGTTGCGAGCAAAAGTGGTCGCAGAGGGCAGTGAACGTTTAATGGAGGTTGTCTTTCGAGGAAGTTTCGCTATATGTCATCATTTTTTTTTAAAATAAGGATCCTGGAAGAAAAGAATGAGTTTGGTTTGATCTGGTCTGAAAATAGTCGACTTCCTTTGCATCTCAATCGTTTTCCTATAATCTCCTCATAAACCTTTTATTCCTATTTTAAGTCTAAAGTTTATACGCCCATAATATTTTGACAGTCGGTTCGATAGTTTTAGCAGTTTTTAAACACAATTTAGGATGAAAAATATTGGAAGAATTTTGCTGTCATCACTGCTTGAAGGATAGTTTTGTTGTCGTTTTTTATTTTATGGGATAAAGAAGATTGCTGTGCTAAAACATTGTCCAAAAACATATCGCATATTCTGAGATAAGAAACTCTCTCATTTAGGGAATCGAACTAGGGATTATAGGTCAGTAGAAGAACTGCAATCATTAGCATCGTTTTCATTTGGATTCAAATTCATAAAAAGCCTTTTGCATATAACAATATGTAACTTACGCGGATAAATATTTGATATGTCAAAACGTCAATTCAAATTAAATATAAGTTCTTTCTAAACTCGATATAAATTTGAATTAAATATATTTATTTTCTAACTTCATTTTCAGCATTAATTTCTTTAAATTTCTTCTAATCTTTTAAAATGCATTTGCGAATACATATTTACCAATGTAAAATAATTAACGATGTACTTATAATAAATATATAATTATATAATATTACAATAAATAATTAATGACAACTTACATACGGAGAAAGAGAGCGTTGTTTCCTGTCCTCATTCGTCTAGCGGTCCAAGACACTCCGGGCTAAACGGAGGGACCCTGGTTCGAATCCAGGATGGGGAAAGCGTCTCTTTTTCTCCAAAATTACATAAGCTCTAGTTTGAGTTACATATACGTGGGTGGCAAAAATTGCTGTACAAGAAAATAATTAACAACATTTTATTCCGCTCTTGTGATATACTTTTTAAATATATTTTTGCATATGGAATGATCCCGCGTTTGTTTATTTTTACTTCGCGTCGCATTTCGTTTTGCATTATATCTTAATGTGACTGTTTAGTAGTGATTATAGTGACTAAAATAAGGTTTATCATATTGAAACAAAAACATATGTATGCACATATAAATAGCAATTAGAGATAAATTACATTAAAGGTCAAAACAGAAATGAAAGGAAAACCAAAACAATTCCACCTCGTCCATACCTAACCATTACCCAAACACTCATACAGACACAAAAAAACACCACGCTAAATCAACCATAAGCAGCAGTGTATTTTGTTTGTTGGGGGGAAGGTTGTACTGTTTGTTATGGGCTTGTTTTTTGTATATTTTCATATTTATATATTGTCTTTCAATATTATTTATCTCTAATTTCTATACCTTTTATTGTGTAGTATTCTGAAACATATGGGCAGATACGCATGGTTAAAATTCATTTGTTATTTGATTAAGATGGGATATTTTTGCAGATATTTAGACTTATTTCATTTTATGTCGCTTTATGCATTTACTTTACAATATGTACATATATGTATATAGGTGTGTGTGTGTAAGTATGTATGTGTGTGTGTGTGACACACACACAAGCACGTGTGTTTTATTTTATTTCGTATTTTTAGTTTTTTGCACTTTTTTGGCTGAGTGTGATGACAACCAGATTTCGTTCATGACAGTATCTGTGTTTAATTGCATGTCTTCAAATAACATTCCTAATTGCAATTTTAGAAAATCTCTGACAACGTTTGTAATGATAACTTAATAAATTAATTAAAATTAAGAATACTTTTTTGTAAAAGGTATGTTATGCATGCTGCGAATCATATTGGCCTAACGTTAATCCTATTTTGATTTATTAGTACAATTTATTTTATTTTTGAATGAAATGTTTATTTATTTATAAAGCGTAAACTAGAGCGTTGGGAAATTTAACAGGAGAATATTAACCCTCAGTTAAAATTAACAGATTATACGCAAAGGAATGATTTATATATATTCTTGCATTTGGTGTTCCATTTAATATACAAATTATTATCTACTTGTCTCCTAAAATGTTGGTTCCCTTTTCTTTTAGTCGTGCCACAAAATTACGAAATTCGATTATTTGACGAATTCGTAGTCAGAGGAAACATGGCGGTTATAAGATGTCCAGTTCCTGGTTACGTTAGTGATTATTCAATAGTCACTGCTTGGGAAAGAACAGACGGATTCCTCATCACGCCCGACATCCTCAGTGGTGAGTCCATTGATTTGACTGACGCACTTTCTTCCCATACTAACTCACGCTTCATTGTTTGATGGAACATCTCCCACCATAACTTAAATGGCCATTTTCTCATTCAGGGAAGTTCGGGATATTGGATAATGGAGACCTTTATGTCCGAGATGTCGTGGAACAAGATAGCTCGTTTGGTTTTCGATGTCACACGGAGAACATGATCACGAAGGAAAAGAAATCCAGTTCCAATTATGCTAAAATCGTTGTGACAGGTAATGCGTCCCTAGACTAATGCCATACGATTTGAGTTGTCCAGTGACGGAACATTTTCAGTCATCGATCACTGGTAAAATTTGAATACCTCAATGATATTACGAAACCTTTCTAAAACTACTTGTTCTTATGTGTTTAATATGAAATCCTTGCACATCGTAATATCAGCTACGTATTTTTCATTCCTTCTTTCTCTTGCGATATGATTATGTGTTAATGCGTGTTGATGGATGGTGCATAATGTATCGTATTTTCGCGTGTTCATAGAAGAAGAGTGACACTATAGGGAAAAACGCTGTCGCGTTGGCGAGTTGCAATTGGTTTTGATGCATGACGTATTTCGCAGGTGTGTATCACCATTTAAAAGTACCAAGATCTCGATACTTTCTTCACAAATTGATTGCCGTTGACAAGTCATGTATGTCATACTGGCGTTTCATCCCTTTCAAACCATATTTTTCTATTTTTGAATTTAAGGTTCTGTATTTAAAGTTTTTGTTATAAAAATATGCATGTGAATTCCTCTTTCTGAGGGTGGTGCGTATAAAGGTTATGATGCATTTTTGAGGATATTATGCCGAAGAATTTATTTAGTCACTTCCTTTATTAAACAACGACCTGATATTTTCGCCACTCATTATTTTTTAATTAATGTTATTTAATCTTTTTTTATTTAGTCTAAATTATAAGCCATGTTAATAGTCTAAGTCGATTACTTTTGTTTTTGACACCCGCTAAATAGTTTCCAAATTTTTGTTAACATAGGCCGGATCATTCTTCAAATGCTACTAAATATTAGCAGCCTTTTAATTTGATTAAAAATGTATTGCACATTTTATGAAAAAAAAACCTATTGAGCAGCTTTAAATACTAACATTTGGCACATATATTTACTGGACATTTCTAGACTTTTAACAAAAGCTTTTCAAAGTAATTAAAACAACTCTTATTTCGACACTAATATTAGGTTTGAAAACATGGCATTTTGAGGGCCAACTGTTCCTTCTTTCAAGTGAAAGCTGAATATAATGTGAGTGCAAGTTCTATATATATATATACACCCGCATATTTAGTAATCTCCAGGTTGGTAAACCTTGCGCGGTGCATTACCAGCTGTGGGAAATCAGGGTAACTCTTATGACCACTCATAGCTCGCCGGTTGACGAAAATGCTCCAAGGTTCTGGTAGAGGTTCCGAAATATTTACACTTATAAACCTTTCAAAACCTCTATAACTTATCTAATTGTTTATTAAATTTAAATTTAAGGTTTTATATATGTTACTGATGGAATAATTGGTTCGTTGTTTAGTCCCTCATCATAATCAGCCACCTAGAATAATCAGAAGAGCCTCAAAGTTGACAGTTATGGTTGGAGACAAAGCCACACTCACATGCATTGCACAAGGCTACCCAGCTCCAAAATACAGATGGAGCAGACGAGTTGGAGACCAATTAAGGACCTGGGATTTAGGAATGACAACTCGGCAAGAAGATGGGGTTCTTTTTATACGAGAAGCAATGTTGTCCGACAAAGGAAAATACGTTTGTCTGGTCAGCAATATCGTCGGGGAAGAAAACGTCGAGACAGAACTACTAGTAGAAGGTAATTGCTTCAATATGCAATCAATATTTGGCTATATAATTAAATTACGATAACTGTAATATAATAAAGACATCACAGTGTGTTGGAACTGTTACATAAGTGATTCTTATCCGTAGACAAATCCGTTCAGCAAGAGATTTTCTCTATCACAAAACAAGTTGGATAACTGTTTCGATGGTAAAGGTATATTACTTCGAAGAGCTCAACACATAATATGAATTATATCGTTTTGCAGCCCCATATCGCACAATTTTGCTCCAGCAATAAATTCTCATTCCCAGAGGTACTTTATCTGTTTGGTGGAAAGTTTAGTTTATCGTTCGTTTTCTACGGGATATCAGTTTATTCGGAAGGCTGACTGTTCTCAGCTAGGATTATAGGCCTGCAGGGTAAAGTGTCCTTCCGCATCAGATAGACTATGTGATAAATCACCCATGGGTCCTGCATCCGCAGTTTAGTGCCTGACCCAAGGGAAAAGGATCTAACTATAGTTACCCGGAACTCGTAAAGCCTAGAGAATAGCTTTCGATATAAGGGTGCACAGAACAGACGCTTTTATCAGCTGTAATAAACAGGGAAAATTCATCCGGCTAGGGGTACTGAATTTAGTAGAGTATCATCTAATTTTCCGAAAGATTTGGAAATACTTGATGATCATTTAATACAAGATCTTGGTTTTATAGCAATATGTATTAACAAAGTGGGTACATATTATTTTACTTAATATTTCATGCAAAATATTTCAACATGGAAGTTCTTGATCCACATAGATGTATATGACATCAGTATATGTCATCTGTGTATGCAAGTTGAATGCAGAAAGAAATAAGGGTGGGAAGTTAATAATAATATACGAATGTAAGGAAATACATTGTACATAAAGTGACAAACCTCATACAAATCAACCCAATGATACTGAAATTTATCTCATACAAATTACGATTACAGGTCTATCAGTCACTACCTCCATTAAGTGGCCATATCCCTAACACATACTTTTTTATTGAAACTGATTTTTTCCAAAAGAAGATTCATCGCCAAATTTGCCTAATTTCGAAAATCAACAAAAATCATTCTTTCTCCAGAAACGACCATATTTTAGAGATTAAGAATGGGGGAACCTTTCCCATGTATTTATCTTCTAACTTTGAATAAAGTAGGTTACAAGCTACCTGTATTTTTGGCAAAAAACATTAAAAAACATGAAATTATATATTTTTAAACCACCAAACATTTTATGTTTATGTATATAAAAATATATAATTTTTCACAGGGAACTGAAATATATTTTTTTGCTAATAAATTAACGATACTTAAAATTTCTTAGGAAATCTGTTATTTCTGATATAGATATCTTATTTAATTTTGAAAATGTGAAGAAACGGCAGTATTCAGACACAAAATTAAAACCCAAATAAAACCGAAAACATTAAAAAAATTCTATAATTAAAAACTAATGTGATTACATGAGAGATATAAAACATTCGTCTAAATTAAATAGCAGAGTTGTATTTAACAAATTAAGCAAATTTTTAATAAACGTCTAAATTTCTATCGCTTATTTACTTTTGTTTAATCTGTCTTTTAAAATATAAAGAATACTTATTATTTGCGTCCGATTCCTTTTATGGAAATTTTTTAACTATTGTTCGTAATACTTATTAGAAAATACCTGAAATAAATTACCTTAAATAGCTTAGTTCAGGAGAAAAATTAAAAATAAATAAATAAATATCATCATCAACATCATATTCACACAAGTCTATACTGAGCGATTCGCTTAAACGTCAGCACAATCTGTTTTATTATTATATTATTTCATCCACCCATCTAATTTGGGGAAGAATTCTAGGTCTTCGGTGATTTCTTGGAATTCAGTTCAGAATTTTCCTTGCCATTGTTGATCAGTTCTTCTTGCGATATGCCCAGCCCATCCCCATTTCAGTTTTTTTACTTTCACAATAATATTCTCTTCTCTAGTTTGCTTTCTCACATAAGTGTTTCTTTTTCGAGCTTTCCTAGTTATTCCAAACGTGCACCTCTCCATGCTCCTTTGGGTTGTCTGTAACGTCCATATTGCTGCAATTGTTAGATTCCATGTCTCTGATCCATAAGAAAGGACTGGAAATACACACTGGTTGAAGATTTTTCATTTCAGACACAAAGACAATTTTCCATTCAGGATAAAACCGTTTCTTCCAAATGCACTCCAGCCAAATTTAATACGTCTGTTGACTTCTTTCATAATGTTGCCATTCGTTGAACTCAGCTGACAAAGGTAAATTTATAAATCAGTAATTACTAGCTCTATCTTGTCAACTTGTATTTTGGTTTTCTCCACGAAATATTGAACACTATCTTAGTTTTTCGTAGGTTTATCTTGAGACCAACTTCTCTACTTCTAGCTACTTCTAGTTTAGAGCTTCTGTACCATGTCTTTTAGTTCTGAGGGGTTCGTTGAAAAAATAACGATGTCATCAGTAACCGCCGATGACTTAAATATTCACCATATATTTCCTTGTTATTCCACAGTATCAGCTGAAAAATCATATGCAAAGCTGAAGTAAAAAGTCCTGGAGAAATTATACTTCCCTTCCTCACACTTTTACCAATTGTGATAGTTTTGGTAACTTTATATAACCGAAATTTTTCATTTGCGTTTTGATATACGCGTTTCACCATGTCAATGTACACATCTTCGACGACTGTTGATCTTACAGAGTTGATGACTGCTGATGTTTCAACAGAGTCAACGGCCTTCTCATAGTCAATAAATACCACACACAATGGAAGTTCTTATTCATGTGCTTTTACAATAAATTCTCTTAACACTGGAATATGGCATACTGCATTGAATCCACTTCGAAATCCAGCTGGTTCCCTTGGTTGATCTAATCTCGGTAATCTAATTTTTTCTGCAGGCGATACGTTAGAACTTTTGAGAAGATTTTATAAATAGCAGGTAATAAGCTAATTGGTCGGTATTTTTCCAAATACTCTTTATCACATTTTTTATGTAAAAAAATTACTGTTGCAGAATCCCATTTCTTTGGTATGTTTTCGCTGTTAAGACATTTGGCAAAGAATTTTGAAAGTATGTCTTCTACATTTTCTCCAACTTCTGTCAAGATATATCAATGCCATCATCGTCAGGGGCTCTTCCTTTCTTAATACAATTTTTATTGCGAATGCTACTTCCTCTTTTAATATTTTAGGAGATTTGTCTTCGACTATCTCAGTGTCTTCGTTTAATCCAGTCTTTCTTTCATATAGTTTTCCGTAGATTATTTCAACTCTTCTAAGTATTTCTTCCCTATTTCTTATTACGATGCTATCCTCTCCTTTTTATGCAATGATGTGTTTCTTCCCAACAGACAAACTTCCTTTAATAACCCTAAGGATCTTGCTGATTTCAATGGCTTACTTTACTAACTTATTATTGAATTTATTTATACCTTCTTTCATGTGTTTGCGCAAAGTTTTAAAAAGTTCTACATACTCGATCCGGCAACTGGTATTGTGATTATCTACCTTCATATCTCTTCGCTTTTTCATGAGCTGTAATAATTTGATGTTCTGCTTTTTACGGGTTACTCCACCAATTTCCCAAGCAGTTCCAATTATTGTCTTAACAATGTTTCCATTTGCTTCTGAGATCTCAACTTCTTCACTAAGTCCTTCCAGAGCAGAAAAACGATTTTTTATTTCCAACTTGAATGCCTCGGTATTTGCTTGCAGTTTCATTAAATCCAATCCCCTAATTACTTGTTTCCTAATGAGCTTCTGCCTTTCTAGTTTAGTATTTAAGTGCATTTTAAATCTCACCATTCGATTCTTCCAGTATTAAATTTGTTCAGTACGCTGCAATCTTCAATAATTTATTCTTGTTTACCAGGATATAGTCAATTATGCTGGTTCCACCGTTGAGGTTTTCCATGTTCATCATTTTCTTTGTAGTTCCTTCTTAAAAAATGAATTCATGATGCTAAGATTTACAGCTTCTGCAAATTCGGTGAGTTGATCGCCATATCCGTATTTATCAGCCGATGTCAATCCTTTTTCCTGTTGTTCAATTATTGCAGTAAAATCCCTGATGACGAGTTTGATGTATTGCTTCCATTTGGTGTGTAACTGTCCTCAACCCCTTCATCAGTATGGCTTGATGTTGGAATCTCTGGTTTAGTTTGTCCGCGAGCCTCGCTGCAGGTCAATAACAAACGTCAGCCTGGGCCATTCCAGTGATTCTTAGCACCCCCTGCTTTCGCCTAACGCTTATGGCTGCCTTGGTTAGCCACACTCCAGCACCTGGAGAATAGGGACTATGGTTTTTTGTGTATAAGCATAGTGGAGGAATTAGAAGTCATTTCACCACCCTAGCTAGATTGGTTGGTGAATTAGCCCTCCCCTTCTGCGTTTATATCCGTGCAGCAAATATTAATTTGCTTCATAGAAAGAAAATCCGGTCCGCACCACTTGAAAGCGCGGTAGGGCACTAGGTTTCTGACCCGGCCGGTTCCACACATCAACTCATACTTTCAGCGTGTGGATTTCCTTCCAGTTAGATACCAGCAACCCTTTTGCAGGCCATATATATATATATATATATATATATATATATATATATATATATATATCGATTCAGCATTTTTCAAAACCATATACGCAATATCAGACTTTTTATATAACAACAGATTGAAATATAAAAAAATGGCCGAAGTATATAATACATGTCAGGAACATAAGATAATTATATTAAATAATTGTCAGTGTTTTTTATGACAAAACCTACAACTACAAACCAAAACAAAAGATGCACATGCTTTAATTTTTCATGAGATTTTCAATTCTTTTTAGATATATATGTATTATCTATAATATTTATACTGGTTTATACCTTTATATAAATAAATACGTTTAATACCAATATTTATCAATCTGTAACGAAGAAACTAGCAAAGTGTAATCGAATGCTTATTTCCTGCAGGAAATCATCGGAAAACCTTTGAGTTTTTCTCATTTCCGTCACGTTCAGAGTTTTCGCTGTTTCATGGTTTTGTCCTTATTTTATTTGTGGAGCGTCCGTTGGACAAATAAAATCTGTTCCTCTTCTATTCTTGTTTACTTGTAAGAACTACGTTAGACTTTGTGTATTTGTTCTAGGTCGATTTATAAATGCTCTATTATTTTCGGGATTTTTTTTACCACGTTTTCAAAATCTTCTAAAGTTTTCAGTTCTCTTCCTAAAAATCAATTTTTCAAAGTAAAACTGGACGTTTCGATTTTGCTGACCTTTCCCGTATCCGAATTTTATTTTTATTAAAGCAAAAGGGAAAGCCCAACATGTTTTTATCAAATCGCAGTATAGAACCAGGCAAATTAAATTATTGGAAAATTGCTTTTTTGAAAAATAATGCTTCAAGGGATTTTATGATTTTAAATGTGCTTCATTACATATAAAACACGTGCATTCCAGTTTATAAAATCCATATAAATATGTATTTATAATAAAAATTTGTAAATTAATGTTGAGGATTCTGAATGTATGAATATAATTCGATATATATTTAAAATACTTCTATATTTCTATGTTACATTAATTTTCAACTTGAAATTAATAAGTAATTAAATCATTTTACTTAATTGAGAAGTCTAAATTAAATTAAAAAGATTACAAAATAATACGACCAAAGTAGCTATATTTATTTTTCATATAAACTCCCCATGAGTTTATTGAAAATCATCTAATTCATAGCCATTTTGACGTTGATTATGAATATGTAAATACTTTGACGATGCAACAAGAGCAAGTATTTCTTTTTATCGTTTCAAATCGCAGTGGGAAAAAAGCCGTCTCTAGAATTTGGTGTCCCGAAAAAAATTCCGCCGTCGTACTTTCAAAATTTTCACATGTACGTTATCAGCAACAAAAACACTTCTGCTTAGTTCTGGTAGTTTTCACTCATTATAGAGAGAGAGAGAGAGAGAGAGATTCAAATATGAAGTAGCTATCTCTCTTTCATGCATAAATGTTGTATTTTTGCACACATATTTAAAATAATAAAAATCACATGGTGCAGTTATATACTTTATGCCCATGCTTTTTATCAAGCCAAATTTAAAAATACCATACATCACATCTTTAATAATTTTATGCATGGCTCCATGATATTGGCATCTAAGTTGATATTCTTCACATCATAGTGCGATACAATAATGACAAAATATCCGTAAATCTATTTAATTTTATGTCTGAAATCTGTTATTGTGAACAAATTTTTATTTCAAGAAAAAGTCGAATATTTAAATTAGCTGTGCCAGATCTTTCAAAGAAGAAATCATTGAACGAACTTGCTCGTAATGAAAAAAATCTTTCACTGATCCGTTGACGAAATATTTAATACACATGCAATTGGTATTTCGCTTGTCTCGTATATTTTCTTAACTCTTTTTTTCTTATTTAGGCACGTGCAACATGCATTAATCCTGATGATTACATAGCAAATAACTGGTATTAATTGCCATTCATAATACGAAGGATAGAGTTTATTAAAATTAATATGAAACAGGAAAGGTACGATAGTGGTATGATACTAAATATGTCGCAATCTTTATTTTAGTACAATATCAACATTTTAAGAAAAATTCAGAATGTTTACATTAACTTTGCGCCAGATCTTTCAAGGAAGAAATCATTGAACGAATCTATACACAGTCAACATGTGAAAACCATCATAACATCGTGCAGCGTGGCGTTAAGATTTTAATATAGCAATAGATCTAACATCGAATTAAGGGATTTCAAAATTACTTCCTAAATATTACTAATTAACAAAGTGTTGTTATTTTATCGTGAAAAGCAATTTGTGTCTTAGTATGACGCACCACTGATTAGCTGTCTGATAACATAAGCTTATCCTAGCGTGTGTATGATATGCTTTTAGATGCTCTTCAAGTTTCCATTTCACCCGAAGTTTCCAGAGCTGACGTGGGAGAAAGTGTCATCTTCAACTGCTCATCCAGCGTATCATCCGCTGGCCTATATTCTTGGATGAAGGACATGAAGACACTGCAACCATTTGACGATAGTCGAATTGCTTTCTCTACTCCATCAGTTTTAAATTTAAAGCGGATACAACGAAGTGATGCAGGAATTTACCAGTGTTTCGTCCACAGAGACTTGGACTCTGCTCAAGCAGCGGCTAGACTCATAATAAACGGTAATATTTTAGGTTCAAACTCAAATCAAGCCAATTAAATAAATGATAGACGTAGAAAACTAATCCAAATGACTTTTATTATCGCCATTACCAACACATATTATATTTGCCATATTGACTATTTGGGTCTAAGAAAAAAGTATGCTATCTTTAAATTATCTTTTATCTAAATATTTTTTATCTAATCGAAAAAACTTCTACTGAAAATATTTTGTACAATGTGGTACTTTGGGCAATATTTCACAATTCCATAATTATGCTGATAAACAAAACTCCCTTTCGTTAAAAACGATGCATTTTGTAGACGACATCTCGCATTAGCTTTTTTAATTGTCGCTGTTGTTGACTCTCGGAACGCTTTCTCTTTGATCACAACAAAGGAAAATTCACGTTTTATAAGAAAGGAATTTTTGCTTGTTGAAGATTTTTATCGAACTTCTCGTAAATCCTCAGACCTCCTAATGAGGTTTGAGAACTTCCGCGCACTACTTTATTGACTACATATTCTTTCTGTCATTTGTAATAATGGAAATGTGCTGCGAATACTTAAGGTGAGAAAATCTCATTACCAGCCGAGCATTTTTTTCTAAATTCTGCTGGAATTGTTTAGAAGCATGAAAGGGCTGACGCGGGGGCTTAATGCGGAGAAATTTTACTGCTACTGCCGAAGTCATTTTCCTATTTTCAGGAGCTATATTAACTATCGCAAACTCATTGGTAATTGGTTTTTTAAGGATTGCTTTTAAACTAATAACAAAGTGAAGTCGGTCGTTATAATCCATACACTTTGGCCAGCTTCTGTTTCGGCCTTGATATTGGCACATGAATTATACGACAAAGCGGCAGTACTACGATAATTAGGCAAAGTCTTCTACCCCTCAAGTAAAAATTTTACTTTTATAAAGGGAAGTAATTTCGTAAATTAATCAGTTTGTCTGTTTATGACTTCTGCGATCAATTTGTTGCTAGGAGAAGTATTATGGAACTCGCTTCCTTTGCAAGATTACGAGCAGACCATAAATAATTAGCTGCTCCCAGGAAGATAACAGAGAATGACATCCGATAAATGGGAAAGTGAAAAATTAAAGAGATGAAAAATTATCATTATGAAAGTCTGAACAATGGTAAATGATTTGGCTATATTTCCACGGAAATGTATTTTTTAGCATTGGAGACATCTGGTTTAGTTGTCCGACTATTTATTTGGGAAGAACATGCTGCATGTATTTGCACTGAATAAGCTCTTCAGCTTACTCAGTTATCATTATCTGCTTAATACATATCACGGTAACGATCCCCAATTCATGAACGGGGACGCCCACCATAGAGATAATAGAAATCAATTTTAGATTAACCAAATACAATTTTTAAAGAATTGCGATTCGTTCTCACAAAGCTACTGAAGAATTTACCATTTGCTTCAGCTAAAAATTTATACATACTCAAATTATATGAAGGCTTGCAGTATCTAGGTACAACGATTTATTTTCGAAATAAATACGTCATGTTAATTTTATTTGACATCCAGCGGCTGCCTTACTTCGAAACATATTTCTATCTGGCAGGAATAATTAAAAAGTTTTAATATTCGGGCGAGTTTAGAAACATAAAATTTCGGAAGCATTATTATGCTTTAAGGTGAATGCTTAAAATTTGATTTCATATTAATGATAATTAAGATATAGACGTAATTTAGCAGTGACAAATATTCTGTTTTTTTTAGAACAGAGGCAAAATCTTATTTTTCCCACACATTTTTTTCCAATTTACCATACATTTTACTCTCAAGTTGCCCATATGACTAAAGATCGCACTGATGATATTTAAAGATTGTACTAATGATATCGAAAGATCATATGAAGGACTTCCAAATGTCATATTCAGGATATCTAAACTTCATGTTAATGATAGCTGAATATCATATTAATTATACCAAAATCAGATTAATAATATATAAGATTATGAATGCTATACTATATACATATATATATATACATATATATGGACAACTATTGAATTTTAATGAGATCATTACTAAGAAATCAGTTCACCCACGACTTAACTTAAAAAATAAAGTTTCAATAAAATTGAATAAAATACAAAAACACAGAAAAACAAGTTAAAATTAAAGCTTGATATAAACACAAATGGAATGAATTTAAAAGGACATTAGTCTAATAGAGAATTGCCGATGGGCTGAACAATAACCGATTAATACAAATAAATCTTTTTGTTTTATTCAGATGTAGTATCATTTAACTTAAAATGTTTCAAGTTATGATGACAAAAATTTCATTTTACATTTTTAGATTCAGCTCCAAAGCTGAGAAGGACCTTTTATGAAACCACCATCCGACAAGGATTCAGAGGTTCGGTATCGTGTTCAGCCACCGGCAATCCTACACCGAACATAACATGGATTCTTGACGAGCTTTGGCCAATCACCACAAGACCTCCAAGTCTCTTCGTTGGATTTTATACATTGTCCGACATAGGCATGGGCGATGTCGTTGTGGGATACGTTAACATAACATCTGCTGATGTTATGGATAGTGGAGTGTACAAATGCGTTGCTCAAAATGAAGCTGGATCAGTGTCACACAGTGCAAGACTGAATGTTTACGGGCCTCTTGTTGTGAGACAACTTCATAATTTAACAGCGCTGTCTGGCAAGAAATTTTCAGTTATTTGTCCTTTTGGAGGGTACCCGTTTGATGATATTCGATGGAGGAAAGGTAATGAACAATTCATTATTTTGCATATTAAAAAAGAATTCTGAACTTAACGTTATAACACAAATTGAAGGGCATAGATATTAAACATAAAAAAGAAATGATTTTATCATGCGTTTCATACTGCTTTTCTATATTACATGCGGCGAAATTAAAACTAAAATTGGGGTGAAAAGCTATTAACTAGAGCCCTCAGAGGCATATATTAATGTATGTGCATATGCAATTGCAAACGCTAGCCCTTTCTGGCGTTATTGCATATAAATGCATAAACACGTTGAATTTCCAGAATAAATGCATAAAAACGGTGAATTTCCAGAATAGATGCATAAAAACGGTGAATTTCCAGAATAAATGAATAAAAGCGGTGAATTTCCAGAATACATGCATAAAAGCGGTGAATTTCCAGAATAAATGCATATTTTAAAGGACGGTAGTATAATTTTAGGCATTTTCTTATTACTCTACCTTAAAAATTTCGCAAAACCTTAAATCTAAACTTCCCTCTTACTTCAAATCTAAACAGAAGGTAAAAGAAATATGTAAACGTATACTTATAATTATGCTCTGTGGGGCCAAAAATCAAGTCTGATGAATTATAAACCAGTGTCTTTATTACAGAAACCGAGCATTTGTTTCCATTCTGCTAGACTGGCAGATGACTTAGGGCAGGAGCGGACATGAGCTTTCATTTGGGGGGTTAAGGACAGAATTTGCCATGGTCTTGGAATAACACCCTTCATTTATCATGAAATCTGGAATTTTTTACAGTGAAAAAATACCTTTTGGGAGGTCATGACCACTGTGACACTTCCCCTGTGTCAGCGCTTGACTCAAGATCCGATTAAAACAAACATTCATATTGGATAAAACTTTCGCATCATTGTCAATCAAGGACAGATGATGGTGTTAGTCTATCACAGATAAATTATTGATAGTAGAAAATCCACAAAATATTATAAATATTATCCAATAACTTCTATACCTACGGAAGTCAAAGCATTCTCTAAACATGGAAGTGCTACTGAATGATAGAAGACAAAGCTTAACTTTTCAGAATGTCAAGAGACACATTATTATATATCGCAATGAAAATTCTGCTGTTTGAAGCATATCATTTTGTGTATATCGAATATTTCTATTCAGCAATTGATAATACAGGAAACTTCCGATTATTACGGTTAATTATGCCAACAAAATCACAGCAATAATGGAAACCGCAATAACCGGGTTATGTGGAAAATAAAATAGGTTATATTTGTCAAAGATTTGGAAATTATAAAATTTTTGAATGAAAACAATGAAAGTAATGAGGCCGAAACGTTGTTTAAAATTATGTTTATAAAGTTACTAAGTAATGTTACATGATGTTATGATAAGCAAAACTTACTAAGTATATACAGTGCTGTTACGATATATATATTCTAATATACGTACTAATGTTTATTGCTTAAAAATACTACAAGAGATTTATTTGATGCACATTTTTTTTCTTTTTTTCGTGCATAATTTTGTAACAACGAATTGAATTGTATATTTATCTAAGCACCTTCGAAGAACGTCCAAGGTTAGGATCTCCATCCGTAAGCTTCGGCATAAAAAAATTGCAAAATACGAAACATTTCTTCTCATTTTTTTAAAGTGAATTTCTTTGTCACCGTTTTCGCTTCTTCTTCATCTTCCTCAGCGTCGCACATTTATATCGGAAATTTAAATGCTGCGACAACCTCGTTGGGGACGTTTCCTTCTACAGATCGGAAATATATTAGTAATAGCAACAGTCATCAGCTCCCGTGTTTGTTGACGTAAACTCGATCTACCGTATAGATATAGCATTTTTTAAAAATGTAAGAAAGTTATGTAAAATTGAAATGACAGGAAATTGACAGAAATAGAGATAGCAGAAACACAGTAAAAACATTAAAAATAAAAAATAAAAACAGAATAACAATAAATTAGCAAAAATATTTTCACTACCAATAAGTTTAGCAACTTCATAGGAAATACAAAAATAGAGTCAGTAAGTAAAAACAAGCAATTTGAGATAAGAAACGGAGATAATTTGACGAAAATATCATAACAAATGGAAAATGAAAAACGGGATAACACCTTTTACAAACTGCTCATGCTTCTTTTCATTTAATTTATTTAATTTTTTAATTCCTTTAATATATATATATATATAACAGACAAGACAATCCCACATAACCGTCCTGACATAACCCTCGTCGATAAATCGAATAAGACCACGTACTTAATCGACATAGCAGTACCCAACACCAATAACATACAGACAACCTACACAACGAAAATCACCAAGTACCAAGATCTCAGACATGAAGTACGAGATATATGGGGTATGGAAAAGATCCTCATCATCCCGTTAGTCATCTCAGCAACAGGGATAGTACCAAAAACGCTTGCGACGAATTTGGAGATACTCAACATTGACCCAAACACCTACATTGAAATACAAAAAGCCACAATCCTAAACACGTGTCACATTGTCAGGAAGTTTCTAGACATGGCACATTAAGAAGTGATGTAAAAAGAGGCTTGGGAACATGGCGCTCTGCCCGTCCCAAAGCCTGTTTCCGCCAAGAATGGGCGAGGAAAACTTTTATATATATATATATATATATATACCTTATCATTAATTTACAATATATATATATTATAATATGAAATTTTTCATTTAAAAACTAACAAAATATACATTTTTTTTATTTGTCGTCGTTTGGTACCATCAAATACCGCAAATAAATGAAATTTATGAGCGAAATATTCCGAATTTGGCATGCTATTACAAACCATAATAAATCGAAATGCGCAGTCATCGAAACCGTAATAATAGAGGTTTCCCTGTAAACCTATTTGTTTTATAATACAACACAGGATATATGCATTCTAAATAAGTTCAAAATATTTAAGCTCACGTTTGTTAATTTTAAGTGCATATACATGCATATTTTGAGGCGTTTTAATACATATAATCCAGGCTGTAGTAATAGCAGCGATGATAAATGAAGCAGTATTGATAATGACAGATGAGATAAGAATAATAATTATAACAAAATACATTAAGTAATGATTACAATGGTAATGCGATTTACGAAATAAAGATAATATTGATATTAATAGGTGATATTGACAAAAACATGACAAACAAATCATAGTCTTTTGATAAATTATTTATGAAGGGGCAAAAATTCAAATCCAGGTAAATACTTATTTATATAAACTATCTATAATATAGATTTATTTATGATATTTAATTAAAATATTAATAAAATTGTAATTCTCACATGACTTTTTCGTGATCACTTCTATAATTCCATGCTTTCAAGATAATTCTACTCATATATTATAATAAATAATAATAATTCCCATATATATATGTCTTCAGCACTATTACTCATACATAATAACAAATAATGGTACTCATTTCAAATAATAAATACAAGTACTTATATATAATAAATAATGGTAAGGGATTTCATATATGTGTACAGCATTATAACAATATAATAATATCCTTATTAAAAAATACACACCCCTGGCAAAGAACACACGCACACACACAACTTAAAAAATAAAGTCTCTAGAAAGGTGGATGAAACATAAAAACATAGAAAATCAAAAGATTTCAAACGAAATTTGATATAAATACGAATGCAATAAATTAAAAGAGTATTGATGTAACAAGTAATTGCCGATGTGCAGAATAATGACAATTTTTGAAAAATAAATGGGTTTGTTTTATTACCAGTGAGTCAGACACACTACTTGGAAAATCCAATATGTCATAAGCCAGGAATAAAGTAAATTCATTTGGTTTTAAAAACGAAGTGGATTCTGTAAACAATCAAAAGGTTTTTTTCTTCTTCGACTAAAATATGCTTTTATGCAGGCATTTGAACATTGGAGAGGTACATACCCTCTTCAGTGATTATCCATCTCCATGGCAGAAAACGCAAATCATTCCAAGCAAACAACCCAATTGCCAATGCTTGAAAAAAGCACTGAAACAGGCGAAAAAAAATTACCCCTGGTACAGCTAAATACAAATCAAACTATTTACAAATTAAACATCACTATTTTTAGTACTTTTTCATTCTAATAGATATCATTTTAAAATTTTAGGTTAATAATATAAGAATTCGATATCATAGGCTTAACTTGGGGTTAAGCCTAGCGTAAGCTGCAGGGAAAGGAGACAAAAGCTCAAAATTGTATAAGGGGGGAAAAGTACGATTTTGCTTGTTTTCTAAAAAAGAACTCGGAGGCAAGTGCCTTCTTGTCCCCTCCAGATTACGCCTATATTCAGGATTATATGCTCTGTGCATATAAAAAAATCTTACCGAATTACAGCATATAATTTTAATAATAGATAAACTGTGTATATATATCCTGTTCTCATAAAAAGTATAATTTTCACAAGTTCAGATTACAAGTGCTATTACCGTAAAACCTTATCAAAGCGAACTATTTGGATCCAAGGTTACTTCAGACTGGAAAAATGTTTCGAACAAAATATTTTATATCCCCCGACCACTTGAATATAGACACTGTTACATTACATAGTTCATTCCCCTTCCCAACCAAAAACTATTCAAACAAAGCTTTATTTATGGTCGTTAATTTAAATATAGTGTAACACTTATATTATTACTTTATATAAGCAGTTGTTAATCTGCGGGACAAATACATAAAACAGTTCAATTTGTCTCTTACTGTGTAAATAAGCAGGGTAAATTCAAAGAAGAAACTTATTCAGCAAAGAATAAACTAAATAATTAGAAACATAATTCTTCAAATTAAATTATAGTAATCCGAAATTTTGATTGCAGAGATTTAAATTGGCATGGATACGTTGTATTTATTCGATTATTAAATTCTGAATCAATCCCAAATCGCCTTCTTACAAAAGATTTGATTGTAATCTTAGAAGGAACAGAGAGAAAAATGCGAGGTGTACTAATTTCAAAACGTGCAATCAACATATGTGCATACATATACCAATTTCTATTGATTTATGTTTCTTCATTGATTTCAATTTTCTCAAATTTATTTTCAAGTTAGTGCTATTAGATATATACAAATACAAATACTTTTATTTTCTATGTCATATGTTAACCAGATATATCACAGTATTTAATTTATGGTGTTTTTATAACTTGGTGTCAGCTCTAAACAAATCGAGACCCCCGGTACATATGTTTGTATGTATATTATATTTTATTATTATAAATGGAAATGCATGATTGCCCTTGGTTTTTATTTTTGATATTCGGTGGATAACCACTGTATTGTAGTTTTTCAATTTTTATTAACTGGAGTTCTATTTAAAATTTCAAATATAATTTTTCATTATTAAGAGAAATATCAAATATTAACACAGTCACATTCTAAAATATTTTACATTTAAATATTAATACATTTTAAAATAGAACAAATCAATTCTTTAAATTTTATTTTTAAAATTTACGGTTTTAAATTTACTTAGTTATTATATCTCGAATTCTTTTATATATGATTTTTAATTTTTAATTATCTAATTTTTTTATTTCGTTCGGGTACCAGGAAACTGACCACAAAGCAAAGCAATACCAGTTTATTACACTTTCTAATAGTCAAAATTAAGTAAGGAATTAATTAACTTGGTTCTATGGTGCGTTTCAGTTGGTAACTCCTAGTTTGAAGATTTCGGTTGTCCGTCTCTCTCCTTCACAAATATTAATTCTGAATTTAGGGAAAACTGATTAACCACCCACAAAGCGTAGGGAACATTTCACTCGAGTAGATTATACCGGTACGAGGTTGGCCACGGTAACAACTTCGCAGATTAGCCAAATTTTCTGAAATTTTTCGAATTTTTTTGTACTTACCTTTAGATATATAATTTTCATTTCGTCAATGTTACTATATCATTGCAATAAAGAAGAATCCCTTACATTCAATTCTCCGTAGTAAACAGCTTTTATTCTATTTATAACACATCATTACATTGTGTCCTGAACATAATTTTGCATACAAGGCCGTAGCTTTCGCAAGTTGAATTACTGAAAATGATCGATTTATGTAATTATACATTTTTTACGAACTCCCACTGAAAGGGAGAGGAACAGAGACAAGCTTAATTAAAAATATCGGAAATATCAATGATGAATTTGGTAACTTGTAAACTATTTTCGTTCAAAGCTAAATTAATATTTTAAAGGAAATCGAAGTTGGGGAAACCTGTTCTGCCATATATTTAATTTAATGTGAACTGAACCGTGCTTGGAGTCTAAATATTTACTGTAAAAATACAAACTCCCGTCTGTCTCGTTTACAACACTAATGAATGGCTTCATCCGACGAACAGCCCTCAGAGCAAATGCGAGATAAATTACTAAAAATCACAAGAGACAAAAGAATAAATTAAACTTAAAACATTTGCAGATATAGGTATTGAAGATATTCTGCAATTCCACCCAGTTGAAATGACATTTAATATTTTAAATGTTTAGGAGAATTGCTGTTTACGCCAAAAGGCAAATATAATTACAACGCAACGTTAAAAGGATTTAGTAGGCCTTTCTGGCGGCCACCGAGAATCACGTGTTCACATTTCGATGATAAACCGAAGACTTATTGTTATTCTAAAATTCGGAACGCAGTTACAAATACTGTTGACAAACACAAAAAAAAAATGATATTGTAATTATACAGTATATGGAAAAAATAAAAACAGAAACATAAACAATTTGACATGACACGGATTTAGAAATTGACTTATTAAGTTTGCATTTCTTAGAATTCTTAGTGGCAACACCCAAACGAAGCCTACAAAGTATATATATATAATTTTTCTATTGCGTGAGCCAACATACATGCATTTAAACTGCAGTAAATGAGAAAGTATCTGTAATATTTTAAATTGTATTCTTGAACGAGGAGTGAATGAATGTAGAGAAAAAGAAATAAATATAATATTAAGAAAATGCAGAAATGTGAATTGGCGGCAGTATAGGCTATTTACTCGTACATATATGTACAATATAGATATGGGGAAAACGGACATCGTTGTTAATTTACTTTTTCCATTGTCGTCATTTTGCTGTGATATCGCATAAACACGTGCTTCATAATAACTGTAACATGGATACCATTTACATGTTTTTTATTATATATATATATATATATATGGCCTGCAAAAGGGTTGCTGGTATCTAACTGGAAGGAGACCCACACGCTGAACGTATGTGACGATGTGTGGAACCGGCCAGGCCAGTAACCTAGTGTCCTACCCCGCCTTCAAGTGGTGCAGGCTGAGCTTTCTATTTATGTGGCAAATTAATATTTGCTACACGGATAGAAAGGCGGAAGGGGAGGGCTAATTCACCAACCCGTCTAGCCAGCGTGGTGAAATTATGGCTAATTCCTCCATTATGTTGACACACCAGAAACCATGGCCCCTAGTCTCCAGGTGCTGGAGTGCTCCTGATCAAGGCAGCGGTCAGTGTGGCATGAAAGCAGGGGGTGCTAAGAATCACTGGAATGGCCCAGGCTGCCGTTTGTTATTGACCTTGGCTACGTTTAATGGACGATCCCTTGCTTCTGAAGCAAAACTTCAGGAATTGGAAGAGGAACTTGACAAGATCAAATGGGACATTATATATATTATATATATATATAATGTAGTAATATTTCAGGTGTTTGACAGAATGACGCAAGGTTTACACGCAGAATAATTTATTTAGTTGCTTGCATAGTTAGTAGCATTCACTGGGCTGCACAAAAATGCATCCAACCTGTCAAGTTGTCCATTTCTAAAGACTGAGAATTATTTACGTTGTCTAGCCATTTCAATATTTCTGAAACCTGTCACACAGATTTTTTTCGGCGTGGACGCCAATCAGATATCACATCCCGCAAAAGTAGATATTTCGCCATTCAAGTGAATATACGAAATATCCTTCATTAAGATATACGTCTGAAATATATTTAAGGAATGTAAAATCCTAATTATAAACTTCATCGTGACGTGCATATTAATTAATGACCTGTTGCTTACCCTCATTACTAAATTTCTAATTCTCGGATACACCCATGTTTTCATTTAAATGTAAATTATTTAATTTATGATTATTAATATTAGCTGATATTTCAGACGTATCTTTTGTCATGTTTTATCTAATGATTACATCATCGATATTCTATATTCCGCGATATTAGAAATTTAAGTTTAATGAAATACAAATTTTTTTTTCCATATTATAATTTTGATATCTTTAATTCCTCTTTTAATAAATGCACATCTCATTATAGAAATTAAACTAAATAAAATTGATCCATAACTAAAGAATTTCCATCTCAATATTGCATTTCTTCTTTACTACAAATATGTCCATTTTTACTATTTATTTTTGTTTTCAAATTCATTAAACTTAGTTGGAAAATAGTATGCTTTGTGCTACATGTATTAGTTAGAGGATTTAATATTTCCATATTGTTTATAAATTAATGTTAATATATACGTTCTTTTTAAAGCAGATTTGAACGTCTACATGTCTGTTTGTCGTTCAGAATGGTGTGAGGGAAATTAGTCGATGACGACAGCAAAATATTATACGTGAAATGCAGAGGATGTTCGTTAGCGATGTGATTATGTGAAGTATTGCAAGACTAACTGTTCATGACCCGCGTACGACCATAAAAAAATAGTTCGTTTTGATTCAAAGTTACGTGTGCTCAGATTTGCTTGCATTCAAACCCGGTTCACTAAAAGAAAATATCCGTTTATTGATAGATATAATCCCTTGATCACTAAGCGTTAGAAGCTATACAACATGAAATAATTTATAAAAGGTCATTACAAGTGGATAATAATACAACTGTTATGTTCGCGAAAGTAAACGATGTTAAGAAAATGTGAAAACACAAAATTCAAGGAAGAATGTATCCGATTACGATGAAAATAATTCCAATCGATGTAATAATTTTGCTTCTAGTAATCGATGCCATGTCGTTTCATTGCTCTTATTAGCCCATTTACTTTTTCTAATTTTGTAAACAAGATTCCCATAGTTTCATTATTCCTTCAGAATCACGAAAGTTTTCTCATTATGGGACTAAATTTTACTGCTTCTCCAATCCAGGTTTCAAAATGCGAGTTTTTTTCATGTACGGATTTATCGCATTTTCGTAACTAGGAAACTTTTCTCGTTTTCTGCAAAGCTTCTAACATAAGCTTCTCGTTAAAATAAGTGACTGCTTAGTCGGCTGTAATTACACTTCGCTCTAAGTTATTTCCTTTTTTTTATTTACATTCTCCACTGACTTTATTGAAAGCTTAGGTCCTTGATTCGGGACTCGAGTGGGACTTAATATACGTCATGCAAGGGAGTTGAATTTTGTCAATATCTCCTTTTCATGAAACGTTTTCTAGAGGAAAAACTAATCAGTTTCGTTATGAGATGCCCGGAAATTGTGAATTTCAAATCTTGATAACGTTCCGGTTTTGCCTTTGAAATAGAAGAGGGGATCGATATTTAATTTTCCGCTATAATTTTAATAAAAATCGCCATGCATGCAATCTATTTCTCGGCTTGTAATGCAGTATTTTGTATTTTATGATGAACAGTTTTGTCATGCGAGGCTTTGAATAAGGACTATTGTCTTTCTTTCAGTATAATATATATTTTATTCTTACGTTGGTAAGCCTAGAAAGAAATATGTTGTGTCTTTATCTCCCAACAGGAACAAACAACTTTTCGTGTTTTATTACCCATTTTAGTTCATTGTTTTTGTATTAAATCCATTGCGGCAATAGTTAAGGATATTTATTAGTAAGTTTATATATATAGTGGTCAAAATTTTAGAGACACCCTTCACTTTAACTTCGACGGGTTCATTAATGATGGGCGATAACAGGATAACAAGTAATTACATATGAAATGTACGCTCGATATCACGAAAACTAGTTAATAGGATAACACAGTTAGCTTAAACATTTTTTTAAACACAGTTAGTCTGGCCCTGCGGTGGCGCAGTGTGGTAACGCGTTCTCCTATTGCGCGGCTAATCCGGGTTCGACTCCCAGCAGTGCAAAAAGAACGCTTACTCAGAGATCTCATAAAGATCGCACTGCTCACTGTAGTCCGGGGTTTGGTTCCCTAGGCCTTAAGAGGTTCGGATTCCTCGGAAAACAGTAGGTCCCGGCGCAGCATGACCACTGTAGTCTTTGAGCCGTAAAACCAAAAAACAAACAAACAAACACAGTTAGTCTAAACGGTTATATGAAAAATTTAAGGAGGCATAATCGTGGGGGGGAAAGAAGAAGCTGCAAGTATTTTTGAAGTCATTAGCAATATCGACTTTTCTATTGCGGCAATATCTCTAGTTCATAGAGAAGGATAGTTGGCCAAAAGATTTCAAGTAATAAGAAGAACAGTGGCCGGATTCTTTTGAACAAAAAGGGTACCAGGTGGCTGGCAAAAAACTTAAACAGCAAGGGGAGGGGAAAAACATAAATAGAAATTTCCGCCCAGTACCATCAGACGCACTACAAAGCATATCCGAACAGCACGACTGACCATGTTTCGGTTGATTTTTACAACAGCAGCAGAAGCATCATTTGTTATCACTGAAAACAGAAACGTGCCCTAAGTTTTGGCTCAGGGACATCAGAATTGGAGAGTTGAGGAATGGGAAAATGTCACTTTGTCCGACAAGTCCCGATTATTTCTTCATCATTCTGATGGCAGGATCAGAATATGGCGTAAGTAGCACGAATCCATGAACCCGTCCTGCCTACTGACAACCCTTTAAGCTGGTTGTGGTGGAACAGTAGTCTAGGGAATATTTTCCTGGAATACACTTCATTCCTTAAAACGAATATAAACATCCTTAAACCCCCGTACCTACCATAATATCATTGCTGAGCCAATACTCTTGTATATACTTCCAGTCTTTCTTGATGCAGATGGTTATTTTCAACAGAATAATGCATCCTAGCATCGTGCTCGACTGGTCTTAGATTATTTTCTCATCAATACATGATTCTGAGTTAAAATTGCTTCAATGACTAGCGCAGCTATATGATCTCAACTCCATTATCCAGTATGAAGGAACTAAGAATGGTCATTATGTCAGCATGGGCTAATATTGCTTCATAACTGTACTAAGAACTTGGAGTGACAATGCCCAAAACAATATCGATTGCGATCAAAGCTAAACCAAGGCAACTAGATATTAGTATGGTGTCATTAATATTTTGGCCATTGAGTATATGTATATATATATAATAATAATAATACATTTCTGCGTGTAATAATTTATGCGCCCATATATTCCAATCATTCCAGGACATAATCGAAGTGACAATTACTGTACATATTGCATGAGCAAACTCAAAGGAATATTCTTTGATGGTAATTTTGATAATGTTTTAATATATATAAGGTGTCAATGAATTCTACCCACATAATAAGAGGGCTGATAGTATACATCTATGTAATAGGCAGACATACATCACGATGAATAATATCTGCAATGGAGCCTAGGCAGTGGCGGATTACTCGAAGTGCGGATTGTGCGGGCGCCCACGGCTTAGCAAACCAAGGGCCTCTAAATGACTGGAATGTGAAACTCCCGACTAACTATCCGAAAAAAATTATTTGTAAAAATTTGTAAATTTGTATTTGAAAATAAAATATATTTTAATCATTTTTGTTGTCACGTTTCCTCAATGATAATGAATAACAGTGCCAAAGAATATAGGCATAACTATGTTCTAACTTGTAAGGGAATAAAGGGAAAGGCACTGCCTCTTACTTGTTATCAAACATATGTGATGAATTCATTCATCTAATGGCGGATCAATGGCGAGACAGCATAGCAAGGGAAGCATGGAAAACTGAATATTTCTCTTGAGTAATGACATCTTCAGATGTACCTCACTGTGATCGATTTTCTTTTACGTTGAGGTAAGTAAATTCTGACGACCACCCGGAAGTATGTTTCTTAGAATTCCTGCACATCTACACCCATATTGTTTAATATTTAGCAAATCCAGTGTTTTTAGAGCTTGAAAAGAAGTATGGAAAGGATATCGCTGGCTGTCGTGGACAAACGTACGATAATGCCTCAAACACGTCTAGAAAATACAACGGCCATGCAGGCTAGAATAAAACATTGGAATAAATTAGCAGATTACATAACTTACGCTGCCTACTCACTAAATCTTATAGGGAGGTTAGTCGCCCTTTTCTGCAGAGTAGCTGCAAATTTTATTAGATTAGTGCAGTTTTTATATGACTTTTTCTCTGCTTCGACACAGCGATGGGAAAAACTGAAAAATTGCTTGTCATTAAATAAACACAGAAGGAAGTTAACTGTGAAATAATTATGAGAAACTAGTTCATATTTACATGATGAAGCAATATTGGTACTGCATTTAAGTTATGATGCGATTCTGGAATGTTTCTTTAAAATCTCAACTGGTACCAAAAACAGAAACAAAACATGTACGCAGGCAAGAAAACTGTACAAAAAACTGTGTACCAGAAAACCGGTTCACATACATCATGTGGAATGTGATTTTTGAACGTTTCAGTGCAACAACAAGATACTAGCAATCGGTCTCAGTGAAACTGAATACGGCAGTTGATCATCTTCATTTAATACGTAAGTTTATGTCAAATCTAAAATAACAATCCAATGAGTTAGAAGACAAGGTGCTCAATGCACCTTCGTGTAATTTGTACCTGACTGAGAGCGAAAGAAAGAAGATCCGCAAGCTTTCCCCAGATGAAACGAAGAATACAGATGAACAAGACACAAAGTTGCTATTACAAGGAAGCACCCGCTTCAGAGTTGGAAATTTCAACGTTATAATTGACTTGTAGCAGCTCTACAGAAATGAACTTCCCAGTGCATTGTTATCTAGAAGAGGTTTGGCTTCTTAACGAAAACATACAATTCCGATTCGAGTGATAGCAAAAATAGTGCAATGATAGTTTCATGTCACTATAACGAGGATATCGACGACTTTTGAGAAGAATTCATGCAATTCGTTTATTTGATAAAACAGAAAATAGAATTCTACTGTTGCAAATTTATATCATCTAGTAGAGAACAATGATCTTGTTTCCACAATTCCGAATGTGGATATTGCCCTTAGGATAAACATAACACTTCAAGTGTCAAATACAGAAGAGGAAAGATCGTTTCCTAAAATGGAACTCATTAAGAGCGGAGCACGCTCAAAAAATGACAAACAAAAAGTTAAATTCTTTTTGTTTTTCATTGAAAGAGATTTGAAGAGACAGTCGGATTCAAATGACATAATAGAGAAGTACGCTGTTTCAAAATCTCGAAAAATTCCAATTTAATGGAGTTTTCATTTGAAAATAAAGTACTTGTGATTACTCTTCCATTCTGCACAGAGGAATCATGTTAATTACAAATAAAAATAAATGATTCTTTTTATAAATTCCCTAATTTATATAAAACTAGAAGTTATGGCATCATAACAGCGAAAAGCAAAGACGTGACATGGAACCCCGCACGCCCCCTGATTTCCACCCCATTATTTAAAACACGTAGTTGTGCATCTGGCTTTTCTTCTTTTGCTGACCTTGGCTATACTGGAGTAGCAATCATAAGTGTTCACATCATGCTTTTGCATTTTTAATTTTCTGGATGAATCCGATAGTTTCAAAATTATTCTACCAGTTTCTACATTTGGCGCAAAAGCATTTGCGTCACCATGGTAAATATTCACCTTTTGCCATATTCAAGGACTTGATGACAGCGCAAATAAAAGTAATCGTCTAACTGTATGTCTCAATTCCCTACGTCATAATTACTTAGATTAAGTTCGCAGTGGCATTTTAGTTCGCAGTGGCAGTGAAAGTTGTAAGTTCCTACAATTTAGTAGACTTAGTACCATAGTTAAGCCAATACTTCTTACAAGTTTAAGCTACGTATTTACTCTCACCAAATCGGCGACAAAGTAAGAAGTCTTCCCCCACCCCCACTGCACGTGGGTGTTTCAGCTAATTCCCTTACCATATTTTCGGGCTAACCTGCGGTGCTATCGCTTTTAAAATATACGGCTGGGTAGGGAGGGAGTGAGGGAGGGAAGGGGCCTAAAAATCTAGAACTTGAACAAGGCCACAAAATTCCTTAATCCGCCACGGAGCGTAGGGTCACATTTCTCTCATAATGACAGAAAAGGTTAAGTTCGAAAATCGTCTAGCATGCGCAAAAATTGAAAACTAGCTCATGAGAAATGCGATCTGCGCACTTGATCAGCTACCTTTATTTGCATCATATGCTTGTCATGCACTGGTTTTAAATTCTTCTCTACGCTGCCCATTTTTCGAATTTACTCTTCTCTGGCACTATGATTGAAATGCTGAACTATAGGTTTAATTGCAAATACTGTTCGCCTTGATGTGTGCTATCACTCCCACTTATTAAATTGGTAGAATTCAGGGACACACTGTATATACGTAGGCACGCACAAATGTAATTCCCGTCTCCTCACTTATATATAAATATAAAAAAAAAAAAGTTTTCCTCGCCCATTCTTGGCGGAAGCAGGCTTTGGGACGGGCAGAGCGCCATGTTCCCAAGCCTCTTTTTTACATCACTTCTTAATGTGCCATGTCTAGAAACTTCCTGACAATGTGACACGTGTTTAGGATTGTGGCTTTTTGTATTTCAATGTAGGTGTTTGGGTCAATGTTGAGTATCTCCAAATTCGTCGCAAGCGTTTTTGGTACTATCCCTGTTGCTGAGATGACTAACGGGATGATGAAGATCTTTTCCATACCCCATATATCTCGTACTTCATGTCTGAGATCTTGGTACTTGGTGATTTTCGTTGTGTAGGTTGTCTGTATGTTATTGGTGTTGGGTACTGCTATGTCGATTAAGTACGTGGTCTTATTCGATTTATCGACGAGGGTTATGTCAGGACGGTTATGTGGGACTGTCTTGTCTGTTATGATTGCTCTATCCCAGTAAAGCTTGTGTGTTTCGTTCTCATGCACGGTCTCTGGCTCATATTTGTAGTACGGGCATTTTTCTGTCAGAAAGCCAGCATTCGCTGCCAATTTCTGGTGGACTATTTTCGCTACTTGATCGTGTCTATGTTTGTAGTCTGACTGCGCAAGGATCTTGCATCCTGCCATCACGTGTTGGATTGTCTCCGATGCCGCATGACAGTGTCTGCATTTGTCGCTTTCTATGTCTTTTCTCTGGATGAATTTCTGATTGTTCCTTGTTGCGATCACTTGGTCTTGGATGGCTAGCATGAATCCTTCTGTCTCTGGCTGGAGAGTGCCTTTGGCCAGCCAAGAATTTGATGCCTTTTTGTCAACGTGTGGTTGTTGCAGGTCATTGTAGTGCCTGCCATGTAATGGTTTTCCGGCCCAAGTTCTCAGTTTCTGTTCGTTGGCTGTTTCGAGGACACGCTCTTCGGTACTACACAGGTTTAGTGGCGTGTAATTTGCATCTGCTTGTATTATGGCTTGGATGAGTGGCGATCGGGGACTCTTCAACTGGAAGTATTGCCTCATGCTCTGGATCTGCTTGTCATGTAAGTCTTTGAGGTCCGCTTGTCCGCGTCCTCCTTCTTCCCGGGGTAGTGTTTGCCGTTCAATTGCCGTTGCAGGGTGTAGTTGTCCGGCTCTTCTTTGGATGGTTCTCATTTTCCGCTGGAGTTGTTCTAGTTCAGTGTTGGTCCATTTGATGATCCCGAAGGAGTAGGTGAGCACTGGTACCGCATATGCGTTAATTGCTTGCGTGATGTTCTTCCCGCTTAGTTTCGTCTTCACAATGCTTCTAAGTCTTTCTTGGAATGCTTGCGTGAGCTGGACTTTGACTTTCTTGTGCTCCTGCTGCCGTTTTTGCATTATCCCTAGGTATTTGTAGGTTTCGCCCTCGTCCAAGGTCTTCAGTAGTCTCCCGTCTTCGAGTTCGATGCCTGGTAAATCTTCTTTGCTATTTTTCTGTATTTTGCACTTATCGAGGCGAATTCCATTCCTGTAGGATTATATATATATATATATAATCTTTATATCATATAATCCAATTTCAAATCGACTTCCGCTTGTATCATTGCCAAGAGTGAACAAAGACTTCTTAATAAAGCCTATCCTCGATTCACAAAAACAGACCCATTCAATGCGCCTGGCTACAAAATTAACTAACTTTAGTTTGAGTATGAAATTGATAAACTTTAGATTGATTAATTAATAAAAAATAAACACCACATGAGCAATAGCATATTTTAATATATGAATAGTATGTATACAATAGCTTCAGCAAATGTAAAATTTTGAAGAGCTGTGTTCAGCATTTCTCACAGTTGAGTATAGCATTTTTGATCACAGTATGATATACGAAGATCAATGTATCACATCATTTTAAAAATTGTATCAAACATCTTAATTTTCACAAATCAAAATTATCATTTCTCTTTCTCATATTTTCAACCAAAAAAAAGGTTGGGCTTCTTAGAATACCACGTTAACACTGCGTAGATGAAGTAGTTGCAAAGAAATGCTAGGTTTTCAATTTTATATATCAGAAAAGGAAACAGGAGAATATGTACCACACGTTCTAAGCCATCTGGTACATCACGAAAAATGAAAGAAAAGATAGCACGCATTATGATAGATAGTGCACATTATGAACATATATAGCTGGTGTGTGTAAAGTGAGCCTAAAATACCACAAGCACATACAGTATCATATAAAGAATTTCACAGAACACTCCAAGTCAGCCAACAAAAAAAATATTACATTTTTTTTCATTGGTGTAACTTGTCTCGAGGTAAGGAGGACAGGGGGCTATTGTCTCAATGCTCCACACACATAGATTTCATTTGAAATTGTCATTTTTCTGGGAAAGGGCTAAACTAGCTACGCTTATACACGTTTCCCAAAATACATTCAAAACGTGTGAAATATAAATAATATATAATAAATACAGTTTATAAACATGGCACACAAATTTTAATTAAAATTCTGATAATTAACAGGAGAGTAACCACAGCTTATTATTGTGGTTAAGTAATTTGGAGTTTTACATTTCAAAAGATGTTTAGTAAGTCTGAGTAAAAGAAGACTAATGACTCAATGGGACCTTCAAAGCACGACCAATTGTATTCAGATATTGAGTCTGACCATGAGGCAAGGGAAAAATGCTTCTATCTGTATATAAATCATGCAAATTTCATACAAGTTACTGAATTTCGTCTGTATTATCCCAAATTATAGACGAAGTTCCCATACATTGGCGAAAAAAATCTGGCAACTTTTCTGACTAATCGTAAACAATACTTTGAATTAAACTTTTGTTTCGGGGGAAAATAGCTGCATGTTTGTGCAAGATTTTAGCTATATCAAACTGGTTA
>QLNU02014802.1:118788824-118804221 GCA_006491805.2 Dysdera silvatica | reverse complement strand
AAGATTTATGAAAATAATAAATGTGTTTTAATTTTTCTCTTATTTGATTCACTCAAATTTAATACACTATAATAATAATAATAATAATATCCATCCTATTTGATGTTCTTCAATTTTAATTCACAATCGTTATAGCGATTTATATCGTTTAACACGGATCTACAATTTATTTTTGTTTTTTAATCAATGTCACCATGTCTCTTGTTCTGTATTATCGTCTATTTCCAATATAAAATATTTAAATTCACAAGATAACCATTTTAAAAGAACTTCACCAAGTTTTATGTTTTGTGCACAAATTGGTGATTTAAATTTCCTCCGAGTTAAAGGACAATATAAATTTATCGTTTCAATATTTTCATATAACTTTTCCGGAAAAAAATCATGAAGTTACTTGTGTCTGTAGATCTATTGATATTGATTAAGAACAGGATAAATAGAATCCAAAATATACGTTTTCGACTTTTACGGCTAGTATTTTTACATTTTCATCTTTATTTTTCTAGTTCTTAATGCTCGTTTTTTACATACGTTATTTCCGATGAGCTACAAGATATAAATATTTTTGTTATAACTATCCCAATTACATTGTGGTGGCGAAGTGACCCACTGGTATAAGCGCACACCTTCTAACCAGAAGGTGTGCGAGCTAGAGACGTGGGTTCGAGCCCCAGTATGGGGGGGGGGAAAGGCCAACGTTACTACGCTCATGGCGCGATGTCTTGATCGGTGAAAGTATTAATAATGAATAAAAATACCATTGGGCCATTAAAACCGGATTTGTAGCCTGCTGACGACATGCCAGCATCCGGAACGCCGTTGGGATAACTATCGGTAACCCAGCGACGTGAAAAAGGCTATCTCAGACTCTGATGATATGAACCATAATGAAAATATGAATGGAGCATCGGTTGTCTCGCTCTTAAATCAGAACCGCGTTCGAGTTTTAAGCAGAGGGGCCAGTTCGAAAAATATGCAACAGTCTCTCCTTGGAGGTGTCGGCGGTTGTAGCGGCGCCTCCAACTGTACGGCTACTAGAACCAACACAGCCCAAAGTGCTTTGCAGCCTAGTATAGGTGCAACCACTAGGGCTGAAAGACCACGCCAGCGCATGTCATGGACAATAGATATGAACACCTACATCATGCGCACCTACTATACGATTACAAAGCTGGAAACAGACATGACAAATTACAGACCCACACTTCACGCCAAATTCGCACAACAGTACCCACACCTGGACATCAGTATAGAAAGGATAACAACCCAACGCAGGAACATAATAACCAGAAATCTCTTAGCAGAGCCCATACTACAAAGGTTAAGAGATGAAGTCGCCAATGACCTGGCAAACACTTCAACCAGTGTGGCCAACCCTGAAGCACCAGCTAGTAGCGCAAGAGAACCGCTCCAACCAAGCATAGAAGAAGAAGAGAGGAGGGACGTGGAGAAAATGGAAGAAGGTTTCCAATGTGCCCTGGCGGAATATGAAGGCTCGGATGCCGCAACAAGGCCAAGAATACCACGCCAACCGGCATCTTGGAAACTCTGCAAAGCAACCAAGATCCTCAATGAACATACTCTACCACTACACCTACAGAACCACAACTCCCTACAGGAAATACACACCGCCATATACTGTGCAGCAGTAGCGGCATCACGCGCCAATGGGTACGAAGTAAGGAACGAAGGCCGAAGTAACAGAGGAAACAAAGCCCAACCACCATGGCAAGTGAGACTGGAGAAAAGAATAGAAGAGCTCCGCAGCAGCATAGGGCGAATAACCCAGTACATGCAGGGAAATAGGAGTAAGAAATTAGTGAGGAAAGTGAAGATGGCCCTTAAGAGAAATAGGATTCATACAAGACACGAAGAGCCCAATAAACACATCAGCGAATATCTGGATACCCTCAAACAAAAACTGGGTGTATACGCCAGAAGACTCCGAAGATACAAAGACTATACCAACAGAAAACAACAGAACATGCAATTCCAAGCAAACCAGAAGGCCTTCTACAGGAAGCTTCGAGAGACCCCAGCGAACAAAGACAAGTACGAAGCCCCAAAGCCAGCAGAAATAGAGACCTTCTGGAAGACACTATGGTCCAATGAAGTACAGCACAAAAGCGCCCCCTGGATTCAGCAAGAAATGGAGGCTACGAGAGGAATAGAGGAGATGGAGTATACGGGCATCACGATAGAGGAACAATCGAATAAGACCACGTACTTAATCGACATAGCAGTACCCAACACCAATAACATAGAGACAACCTACACAACGAAAATCACCAAGTACCAAGATCTCAGACATGAAGTACGAGATATATGGGGCATGGAAAAGATCCTCATCATCCCGTTAGTCATCTCAGCAACAAGGATGGTACCAACAACGCTTGCGACGAATTTGGAGATACTCAACATTGACCCAAACACTTACATTGAAATACAAAAAGCCACAATCCTAAACACGTGTCACATTGTCAGGAAGTTTCTAGACATGGCACATTAAGAAGTGATGTAAAAAAGAGGCTTGGGAACATGGCGCTCTGCCCGTCCCAAAGCCTGTTTCCGCCAAGAATGGGCGAGGAAAACTTTTATATTTATAAACTTGATTAAATTTTTTGTTTATAATTTTGTTAATAGTTATACATATATGTACATTTCTTCTGTTAATAATAATTAATTACGTTTAATTATCAAACCAAGGTTAGCAACATGCTTTGCAAAAAAATAATTACAAAAGCATTATATAAAACTATGTAGTTATATAATTAATATATAAGCTATACATAATTTATAATTAATTATATCAATCCATCAAAACATTAATGTTAACTTAAATTTGGTATAAATAACGTTATTCTTTGCCTTCCTTATCTTAGAGGAAAAGAGTTAGTAAAGCATTTTCAAGATCTTGAAAAAAATGGCTATTGCAAAATTTTAGTCTAGGTAACAATGCGAAGTTCCTCCATTTATATCGGCACAATACATTGACGTACGGAGAAGGTTCATAAGGTGGGTTTATAAGCTAAGTGGGGGATTACAGAACCAGAACTCCATGTTATTCCAAGTTAGATATACAAAATTTCATTGTAATGTTGAATTACAACCCCTGCCTATGCTACTATTACAATATCTCATATATACATACATATACACTCAGTACGAGATATAAGTGACAGGGGGTTATTTAAAATAGCTTAAAAAGGAATATAATTATAATGTAGCCATAGTAGACGCACCCAGTTCATCTAAAAAAAAGTATACATATATAACAAAGTCCCCATATAACGAACTTCCATTTGACGAAATTTTCGGCGGAACCTTGACTTTGAATGGCATTAACATGTAAATTTGTCTCCATATTACGAAAAACAATTTCTATATAACGAAGTTTTTTTTATAAAGAATTTGATTTTTTTTTTAATTTACCTTTTACAATTTTTCAGCGGGCCTGTTAAGTAAAAGGGATAGTTAAGGATTTTAAGCAAGAAGGACAGAGATCATGCAGTTTTCTGTACTGTGAACATGTGGCCCGTTATGATAAATAATTCTATTGTTCTAAACTGGGAACTTAGGTTAGAAGCAGCCGGGTTTTACTAAATGTGTTATCACTATGAGGCATGCTAAGCCACGAAATTTGCTTCTCGCACATACGTGTTGCGTTGTTTGAAAATGAGGTTGACCTCAATGGAGTGGGCGCGGGGGAGCATGTGCGGAACATCTGGAATAAGTTGAAAATTGTGGTTTTGTTCCTATGTTACCAATGCAAAATTTCAAGGGAGTTTGTTTTTGAAAGTAAAGCAAACTGAAAATTCTGTAAAAGACCATTTCTATTCAGTCAGTAGGTAATGTGTGCCACGCACAATTTGTTTGAAATGTTGAAAAGAAAATCTTTGAGTCTTTCGGATAAAGTGGAAATTATAAATAATGTTGATCAAGAAATGAAAACGAAAAACTTAGCCATAAAGTACATCATAGTTGCAAGCAGTATACCGACGATTTAAAAAATCGTTCTGTAATTACCATTCAACAGTAAAATGGTGTAAATGTGAACAGAAAAAGATTTAAACCATGTTTGTATACAGACATTGATGTCGCTGTTTTCAAATGGATAATAATAATTCGGGATAAAAATCTGCCACTCTCCGGTCCTGTGATCCAACAAAAAGCCCTGCATTTTGCTAAAGATTTGGGGCACTCGAAAACTTCGAGCAAGCATTGGGTGGCTAGATAAATCTAAAAAGAAACATGGAATCTCGTATAAAATCCTATCAGGAGAAAGCGAAGATGAATCAGAAGACATATGTGAAAAATTGGAAAAAAGATGCTGTAAAACTTTGGAAAGATTATCAGGCAAAAGACATCTTTAACGCAGCTGAAACTGTCAAATTTTTTAAGTGTCTGCCGAATAAAACTTTAACATTCAAAGACGACATATATTTCGGAGGGAAACATAGTAAGCAAAGAATAACTGTGCTACTCTGTGCGAATATGACTGGTGAAGAAAAATTAAAACCACTAGTTATTAAAAAAGTAAAACCCCGAAATATTTTAATAGGTGCAAAAATTTTTAGAGGCGGATTATGAATTCAATAAAAAGTCATGGATAACTTCTGCATTTTTTAATAAGTGGCTATTAAAATGGTATGTCCGATTGAGAAAACGACATAGTAACATGGCGTCGATTATAGACAACTGTCCTGCACATCCCAAAGAATGCAAATTGAAGAATATAAACTCATTTTCCTTCCTCCCAATACAACTTCGAAACATCAGCCATTAGACCAAGGCACAACACAGACTCTTAAATTGCGTTATCGAAAACGTATCCTGCAAAAAGTTTTCCTAGACATAGAGAAGAGCCAATGTATAGGACAATCTTATTAATTTGAGAATTTCTATATCGGAGATGATGAAAGCTTGGGAATGTGATGTGATTGCATCGCTATCCACAACTGCTTTGTGAAAGCCAGCTTAAAAGCTGACATCGAAGAAAATGAATCAGAATCTGACATGGGCTTGGAAGAATTACTAAATGAAAAATGGCAAAAGCTGAAAAACAATGGGGTGTTGAAGAACATACAGAGCTCTCTTATTTTTTGAACGTCGTGACCGCTGAATATCCTATGGAGCATGAAATCTTGTAAAGTGTTAAAAAATGTAATGAAGAATTTATACTACGCGATGGAGATGAAGAAACTATTGAAACACCTTCAAAAGATGAAGTGATAAAATCATTCGAAACAATCCGACGGGGATTACAGTTTGAAGAAAATGTTATAGATGACGTGTTCCGATATTTACAAAAGTGTGAGAATTTCTATGAACAAAACGTTTTTTATAAGAAACTTGCACAAGCAAAATTAGTGATTATTTCTCTATTTCGAATACATACTATGAGGATAATGCAGGTGCAAGGTAAGCCTCGGCGTTTTCTTTTTGTTATTAATATTTACGTATTTGTATATGAAAAATATTTAAACTTGTTGGAAAAAAAAGTGTCTAATAAAATGAGTTACTGTCCAAATTTAGCTTTTTTCATTTTATCGAAATTAAGTTTCATCATTTATGTTAATTTCTATTTAACGAATTTTCCTTATAACGAAGTTTTTCAGAGGAACGATGGCACTTCGTTAAATAGAGACTCGACTGTATTTTGTTTTGACAAACCAGGTGAATTTACCATAGCAACCATTTTGGCCCATTCCTTTTGTAGGCTATTTTAAATATCTATCTGTCCATCTATTCACTTACACCACTATTCTGTGTGTGTACATGTTTATGTATGGGATATCCTGCCGATCAAAATAAATAGCTTCACCACACTTATGAAGTTAATATTTTGAGGGGAACCAAATTTTTCAGGAGCATGAAATATATACATATAATCTGATTCTGTGGCTGTTGGGTTTTCAGTAAACTACGTCTTTATATATTTATGATTACTGATAATTTTTAAATTTTTAAATCATCCCCATTTTCCTTTATCGTTGCGCTTAAATAATTTCATAATTTTCAAACTTTTTATTTCTATTGCTAAATCATTTCACATCTTATTTCCCTTATAATTACAGTTTTGTCTACAAATATCTGTTCATATCTAAGATAAGTATAGTACAATGTAGTTTCTAGTTCGTTACCTTTCATTCTAAATCTGATGTATTTTTATCATTAGAATTTTTACTTTATTATTTATCAAAAACCAATACTTTTACTTTTCTAATATTATATAAAAATTTCCCGCATTCGAGTGTTATTACGGCTTGTTTTCAGTTTATCAAATATGGATCATTAAAATTATCAGTAAAGGCAGCAAGTCTGAAAAATGGTATAATGAAAAGAAAAGAGGTGATTAAAATATTTCATGAAAAAAAAATGAAACATCCAATATCTCTCAATCAAGCAAAACTGCATATTTACTGTAATTTTGTATCTCTAGAGTTAATAAGCATGGTCATTCCTATATACTTAAACTCTATTTTTTCAAAATAAAATGGCACAAAATTGTGAAATGTACTGATACTCCAGTTATGGAACACAGATGCACAACTGTCAAAATTTCACGATTGAAAACAATTAATTGTGAGTCAGAGACAGCTGTTTTCAGAAATTTATAAAATAATCGCTTTACCAAAATATTAAATTGCGAAGATTTAGAAAAAATCAGATATTTTTACATGGCAAATCTTTTTATTTTCCTAAAGATTTCGGAATTTATTGTTGCAACCGGGGCTTCTCACATTTAAATTCAATTAAATTGAAATAAAAACAAATAAATGTTAGCAAAATATTTTCAGTTGAACGTAAAGAAAACATTAAATTGTTTTTACTCGAAGCTTGCAAAATGCCATTACTTTTGAAGGGGATGAAGAAATAAAATTAATCGCACTCGCCTGAACTTTTGAAACTGCATTTTATCCGGGGATTCTAAGCGCAAATAAAAGCACATGGGCTGCATTTGAATGATGAAATATGTTCATTAAATTTAATAACCAGATCATTTGGCAAAATCTGGCGTAATTTTCAATTATGTTTCGGCGCAAGCCGGCGGAAAATGCCAGCATTTTTCCAATTAAACGTCCAAACGTTTTCACCGGCGACAGAGAATAATTTTTAATTGCATTAAATCCTCATTAGCTTTCCTTTCCTGAATCTTGAAGTCTATTAGATGAAACTAGCGTGAACTTTCCCCAAAAACTAGTTAAAAACGTATTTTAATCGCTTACTGAATAATTTAGAATTAGTCTGCTAACTTCAGAAAAATTTCCTGAATCTAATACAATTGCTCTTAATAATTGGAAATTCATTCACTTCAAACATATCAATACTGATGTCATAAAATATCGTTCAAATATTGGGAAATTTAATAATTTTAATGTGTACCTATTATGAACTTTTAATTTAATGCATTTTAATTTTACATATAACCTTAAAATTTAATTGGAATCATAGTTTTATCTCCCTTTAAAATTGTAAACAAAATATTTATATGTCTAGGAATGATTTACACTTTAATGTTAAAAGCAAAGAAAATTTAACTGCAAATTGGATTTTGTAGAGAGAAATTAAAAACCCGTCGCCTTGCCAGTTAATATTTTAAAAATATAATTAAAACTCTTTGCAAAAATTCAAATGAGATATGGAATTAAAAAGGAGCCCTTTTCCTGTTGGCCTCATTTTCATTTGTCAAGGGATTAATTAGTTAAATGTCTAACTTTTTTTTCGATCAAAATTCTAATTACTTTTGAAAAATGTTTTTATGTTTCAGTAAATTAAAAGATGAATCTAAGACATTAAATATGAGTAATATGTTTTTCTAGAAAAAATTGCATACAACTTGGGTTCCATTTTAGTGAAAATCATAAATCCCAATTTTTTGTTTGTTGTATTTTGAAGTGTCAACAGTAATAAATTGTATTTAAATTTCTTAAATGTTCCCTTAGTGATAAACCCACATTCAGTGAGCAGCAATGACTCCACATGAGTAAAAGTTTTCTATTTATACTAAAATTATGTGTCCGATTAAAACAACAATATTTATTTTCATTGAAGTAGAAAGATTCCTTTCATAGCTGATGATTGTAAAGAGGTTTATCGCTAATAAGAAACTGAACCAACAGGTCCTCTCGTGCTATTTAATGGTGCCCTGCAAAAAGAATCCCGGATCCTATCACCCATTTGACCAAACTGGTATTTACTGATCAACTTCCACAATTTCTTAGCTTCACCAGTAGATTTAACATTACCAAATCAACCAAGTCCGGTTTCGACACCCAATACTACCTTCTCTTTTCATAAACTTGTGACAAGTATCCTTCCACTTTACCATTACTATCGAATGTCATTTAAATTATTGGAAATCCGACTTTAATTACACTTTCTGGCAAACGCTCCTTTTGAACGCCCTGTGTTATTCCAACATTTGGGATTCCCAGATCCAAGTCCACCAAAGTATCCTTTGGCGCCAAGGTACCATGGAATGGGCCGTCACTAAACTGCACACTGGATTATTTGGCATTTGGTTCCATATCAAATATTTCATTATACTTTGCCATATTCATAAATAATATTTTAGCCTGTTTTCTCACGTTAATATGGTAAGTTCAAAATTTGGATATTAATGCAATAATAAAGCTTCCAACAGGCCACCACTAAACATTTATAGGTAGGCCACTGTTTCTGGCCCAGTTTAATGTCGAAGGGTGAACGATCAATACTTAAAAAGTGGGAAAATACAGTTAATTGTACTATTAGTGTGAATATGGCTCGAAGTTAATTTATGGTGCAAGGTCAATTTTCTATGCCAGTACTATTTAATCGACAAAGGCCCCACGTTAGGCGCCAAATATAACAACCCCTTCCCGCTTAGAAATCAGAAATTAAACGCAAAGACTCACATATACAATAAAGTACACCAAGGTAGAATTCAAACCTGCTAATTGAGTTGACTAAAGTCATAAATACAACACATTATGCAGCAGGAAATAAGTGTTGTTTCATTTAACATAGAACTGCGGTTCTTCTCTGGACCGAACGGCATAGGGGCTATAATTCAGCGCCTAACATAAATTGATCGGTTTTCCTCTGTCAGGTCCCGATCAGTAAGTAGACTCGAGTATACTAAAAAGATTGAATACAATTTAACTTCAAATATACCTGAGCATCGGTGCATAAAATAATTAGTAAGAAATTAAATGGAGACTTTTTAACCTGGCCTGTTTGGCCCAGCAACTAAACACTGCCAGACAAGAACGTCCTGTTTCCTGTTCCTCTCCCATACTAGTCAGAGAATAATTAATTAACACACCTACAATTGCCTAAAAATAGTTAAGGCACTAGTGATATAGTAGGTGTCTAAAGAAGCATAGAGTTAAGAACTGCGGCCAACTCCATTATACAACCCAGCAGTGAACAATTGCTTCATGGGGACTACTTAATCCTCAAAATATGATATTAGTACAAATACTAATAATAACAAATGCTGCTAAATACTGTTTCGATAATTAATTCTCAATAACTACCTCAGGTAACAGAATGTTAAGCCCAGACATAACTTCAGCTAAACAGGACATCTTGAGTCGGCAGAGAAATAGTTCAAAAGATAAACAGTATATATTAGCCAACACAATTAAGTATATTAACTAGACACAAAACTCTTAATTAAAGTAATCTATATTTTAGCCTAAAAAGAATAAAATTAATGTTAAAAGTGCTTAGTTCCAAAGTCAACCAGGCCCAGATGAGTTGAGTCCCAAACGACAGTCCTTAGACGTAAAGAAGCAACGATAGTTATAGCTTCTTGCCAAGTGGATTTATCACAGCTTCCTAACTATCTTTCTACTAATCACAGCTCCCTAACTTAACGTAACATATTTTGCTCTCGTTCAGCCCAAACATGGCACTTCAAAACTAAACGCTACGGCCGACAACAACCTCATACCGTATCTACAAGCGTATGGTCATTACGTACCATCGAAACCCTTTTAAGTTTTTACATTAAAATCTTTTTTACCGCCTCACCTAATAATACTGACTTCAGAGAAAGATCGGGAACCGTTTACGTCAGAAAGTATTTACTTAATTAAGAGAAAATATCACGAAAGGTACTGTTGGTTCCGTTCCATATTATTATTACCAGCGAAAACCTCCGTTATATGGTGTAGTCGTATTAGGTGATGAATAACTCGCAAAGGAAAGGATGATGTATCAGCTCCTGTTGGAACCCGAACCCATGATTTCATAGTTTCCAATCAAGTGCGTTACCCTAAGCTACAGGCCCAATATATTCTTCCCCTTGGAAGTGTATATTAGACCCGTCACATGGATAACACCATTGCTAAATAATGGTCAACAGAGAAAAGCCTCCGGGGCGAAATTTTTGTGAGTTTTTTCGTGGGGGGATTTATTATATAATAATGTTTGCCACCCACGTATATTTAGCTCAAGCTAGAGCTTTTTCGTTTTTGGAGAAAAAGAGGCGCCGTCCTCATCTTGGATTCGAACCAGGGTCCCCGCTTTTAGCCCGCTGTGTCTTGACATACCTGACGAACGAGACAAGGAAAACACATTTTTCTCCGTATATATAGTTCTGAGATATTATTACCCTCCGCAGGGATAACACAATTGCCAAATATGGTCAACACAAGAAAGCCTCCGGGGCGAGAATTTTGTGAGTTTTCGTGGGGGAATTTATTATACTATAATTTTTGCCACCCACGTATTACAGCTCAAACTAGAGCTTATGTAATTTTGGAGAAAAAGAGACGCTTTCCCCATCCTGGACTCGAACCAGGGGCCCCCGCGTTTAGCCCGAGGTGTCTTGACCTACCAGACGAAAGACAAGAACAAATGCATGTTTTCTAAGTATATATAGTTGTAAGGTATCCATCACAGATGTACCCATCACAGGGATAACACAATTGCCAAATATGGTCAACACAGAAAAGCCTAGTCTAGTAGGTTAAGACACACCGGGCTAAACGGAGGGACCATGGTTCGAATCCAGGACGGGGAAACGTCTCTTTTTCTCCAAAAATAATAAAGCTCTAGTTTGAGCTACATATACGTGGGTGGCAAAAATTATTGTATAATAAATTCCCCCACGAAAAACTCACAAAAATCTGGCCTGGAGCCTTTTCTGTGTTGACCATTATTTGGCAATTGTGTTATCCCTGTGAAGGGTAATAATATCTTATATATGGAGAAAAATGCGTTTGTTCTTGTCCTCGTTCGTCTAGTAGGTCAAGACACCGCGTGCTCAATGCGGGGACCCTGGTTCGAATCCAGGATGAGGTCCGCGCCTCTTTTTCTCCAAATATAAAAAAAGCTCTAGTTTGAGCTATATGAACGTGGGTGGCAAAAATTATTGTACAGTATATTAGACCTGACTACGGAGTAATAGAAGTTCACAATTAGTGACTTGCTGCTTGGGTCTAAAAAGGAGCCAGAGTACGTCCTACCGATTGCAAACTTCTCCATAGTAACGACTTATATACTCCGGCAAGGGAAAGATTGTCTGACGACCGTAGCTTAGTTGTAAAGCAATTCTCCGGAAACCAAGAAATTTTGGATTCGTGTCCCACCAGATATCGATAAATTACCATTTTCTTGGCGAGTAAACCATCATCTAAAAACTTGTATGCTCTAATGCCGCACTTCTTACAAAAGTTGAAATTCCTCGCAATCTTTGTTTTCAAAAAGTATGACTTGTTCTGACAAATAAATAATGCTACATGAATAACACACTACGGCCACGTTGGAAATGCCTAGGACCCTAATCCCATGCTCCCAAGCGACAACTAAGACGGAAGTACTGCTTGGAAAGTCCAAATAAAGGCGGCACTGGGAAAGAGTAGTATTTAATTAATTGGAAAAACAAAATGGCGAACAATTGAGACCTATTTTCAAATTTTATCGATCGTCGGAAATTTCTATACTTTGAACCTTGTCAAAGTACCCTCAGGTATCTCGTACCCATCTCTTAAACCTGAACACGAAGATCATTTTAAGGAAGCAGAAAAGTTAAACGGTACCAGAAAAACAATAAAGCTGACGGAAAGCAAATGATCGCGATTGTAATTCTATTTTGACCTGATGCATTATTATAAAATCTTTACAATACATTGCTTTACCAGATGATTCGACGTAGCGTACGTAGATTAAATCGTTATGTAAAAGTTAACTTTATAAACGTATAGGTGAGTTGAGTCTTTTCTGCTTGCGTTTGAAAGGGACTTCGATCATCTTTCCTAAGAAATACTGAAAAGAAATATTAGAATATTGAACATACTTTTAATCCGCGACATTCAATAGAAGGTCTTCAATACTCTAATATACCTTTTGCATTTCTGATGAAAAACGGCCAAGAAAGAAACCAAAATTTTAACTTCACGCTTATAACGTCATCTTCTGTTTATTATTACACTGATTGTAAAATTAATTTTTATTATTTGTGACTTTCTTCTTGATTATTCTATGAACTCGGCTCAGGCTTTTTTTAAATTAATATCAAAAGGGTTTTTGATATTAACAGTGAAATGAATCACCGGATTCACTCTACCTGCAACCTGTATTTACGCCAGAGAATTCATAATGGTATATCTCCAGAAACCTCTGAATTACATGGCAATTACATTAATTAATTACAATGAATTACATTAACCAGCCTCTAAGTTACATCGAGATGATCACTTGCGAAGCGCATTTTCATCGTTTAATTGTCATTTCATTGATTAAGAGATGTTACACCATCATACATGAATAAACTACAAATCTTGGAATTTTGCGATTTATATTGACAGCAAGATAAATTATTATTTACTACAACTAGTAATTAATATTTAACTCTTGCACTTACTGTCAAGAAGCGCCATGCAAGTTAATCAATTTCAGCAAAGGCAAAACCCTCTAGGATTCGTATCCTGAAAGTATCAGAGGAACCGCGAGGTTTAGTTGGGATATATTTGCCTTTTGCTTTCATTAATTTATGACATGTAACAGCATGAAAGTTTAATGGTGTGATAAAAGGAAGAATCGCCGTGCTTCTTGTTATTTTACCAAAACTATTTACTTCAAGCATTTCTCTTAAAAAGAAAAGCGATGCAAAAAAAGCAAGCATGTTTTACTTTACAGACATATGATAAGAATGTAAACATTTTGTCAAATATAAATATATGAAAACGTTGTGTTTTATTTTAAGAAAACCCTTTATTTGGGTAAATTCAATATAAAAGAATATATAATAAAAACTGTTACAAAGGCCAGCAATATAATAAGTTCCATCAAAATTTTGGGTGCGTCTCAGATTTAAAACAACTTTATTATTTTTAAGGGGATTTATTCCTGAAACATGGATTTTCTGACACACTTATCCAATTTTTCTGAAAATGGCTCACAATATTAAGGGCTATAAAAGAAATTTATTTGAAAATTTTTATCTTTTAGAACTCAATAGGTTTTTTAGTATCTATTGTTTACTTAATTTTTAAGTACCATATTTGGAATGTTCCACGTCATGTGTTTTAAGTAAAAAGTTTAATATTTTTTCTACATAATCATCGAAATTATACTTATGTGAGTTATTGAAAAATTGTACTCTGTTTTCAATAGTTTTTGTTTTAAAAAATAAAAACTTACCTACTCTTCAAAAATTGACATTTTCGCCCATTCGATTTTAATAAATAACTCCAAGAACATACAAGATACCATTCTTCAGTAAAATTGTAAGTAATTTTTTTTATTATTATTGAGTAAATACATACAGAAAAAATTAAAATTATTCTCGCAAAATTTCACCGTAAGGAATCTTTTACGCTATACAAAGTTTATCAGCAATTGGTTTTGAGAAAAACAAAAGTTAATCATTTAAACGTCCAAATCTATGGCAAGAGTACACTCAAAACATTTTTCCATACGATGCTGTCATCTCATCGGAATAACAAGACTACCCTTAAGAAGGTTAAAGTCAGTAGGATATTATTTCAATTAATGAAGTACAAATATAAAAAATTCTGAAATTGATATATATATAGACTTGTGTGAAAAGCATTTGTAGAGACCTCCATCCAGCAGCGGATAGATAATGGTTGAATATGATGATGATAATATATGCTATAAGACCTAGTAATAATGATATTCATTTCCTTAAATTTTAGAACACGGTACAAATACAAAACCCTGTCAAATACAAATGGCAACCCTGTCAGTTATTAACGAGAGTTTTCCAAAACGACAAAAACTCGCCAAATTAATTTATTGGCGGTGGTACCGTGTTCTAATATTTTACCTTACTTCGTATTTCTCTCACTTTTGCCTTTTATTTCAATGGTTACCAGTTATTAACGAAGACCCTTATGCCAAAAGTAAAAATATCGATCCCTTCAGGCTGTTACAAATCACTTTTACTGCATTATATCTTATTGAAATACATCCAGGTTAACCATGATGCTCATGAGGAAAAAGACTAAAGAATGCGTTTAAGGAAAGGCCAGTGATGGGCCTCAAGGCATGAGAAACCCTGACAAGGAAGGACTTCAGAATGTGAAAAAATTGCCAGAACCCCCTCTGGCCTATTGTCCGAAAGAGAGTAATGTCCCCGCTTTTTAACAACCAAATGCATCTATTAGATAGCATGGCTCCCATGGGGATTATATCAGTTCGCAGGCGAATTGCTTTGACACTAGTAGACTTTCTTTCCCTATCTCCCACAGGTTTGCTGTGATATGAGCTGACAACAACCGGAAAATTGGCTTTTTATATAAAGCGAGAAAACCGTCAAATGTGTTCTGTTCAGCAGTCAACTGTAAATTGGTTCGACATAGACTTATTCTAATTGAAAAATTTAATAAATTTTTGATATCTGTACTTTCTGCCGCTGTACGGATTGAAAACCTCACCGAAAAAAAAATATTTTCTCTGAGAACAAAACATCTTTGCTTTTAGCTCTATTTTCTATAAATCTGGTTTCCTTCTATATACTACATTTGTTTTGAAGAAAGGTTAAAATAACATTACAATAATGTCGAAATAATAACAATGGCAGGGCTTGAGTTCAAAAGTGGGAAATTTTCAATAGTTCATTATCCTTTTCTTGAATATCAAAAGCCACAATTCGTATTTATGGATGTATATATGAAATGCGCTTCTTTTTAATTGAGGGAGGGATGGTGAAAAGTTAGAGATGGACCACTTTTGAAGCTAAGATACGCCACTGAATAACGACAGTATTGTTGTGTTGGGTACTTTGACTTGCTGCAGTGCAAAAAAGCTGTGGATTCGCACTTCCTTGATGGTCTTTAGAATTAGTTCAAGAAAGGATAAGTCGCATTGAAAACTATTTTTTCATTTGTAAAATATATGTATATATTATATCATTATATATTATATTATATTATAT
>QLNU02014802.1:118763767-118782874 GCA_006491805.2 Dysdera silvatica | reverse complement strand
GCTTTAATTATTTTGCAGCATAACTGTTAATGAATTTATGATTTTCAAATAAGTTATGCCATATGAGAAAGACAATAAAATTTACCTAGTTTAAAAATTCGTTTTTAATTTTGAGTCATTAAATTTATCAAGTCATTTTTCTTATATTTACTCACTAGGAAATGCTTTGATATTTGTGAAATTCCTATTATTTTTCTTGAAGTCCTTATCTGACGCAATGCTTATAATTTTAAAAACGTAATATTTCTACATATTTATAAAATCAAATTTATTTGTTTTACAAAAACTAAACAGAGGGTACACACTAATGGGAATTTCACGTATTTTTGTGTTTTATATAGAGGGAGGGATACCAAATACTTTCGCTTTATTTTTTATTCCTATATGTGACGCATCCAACACACGCCAAACTCAATTTTTGTCAATAACTTTGTAGCATGTTTTACCTCAATCCTTCTATTTTGATAAGCTGTTTTTGAAACCATACATTATCTTATCTTGACCGCTTGATCGATGGGAGGAGTGTTCAAGGAAAAATTCGGAAAATATCTAAAATTTTGTTGCATAGGGAAAATTTAAACACTGAAAAATGTGCACTCTTTTCCCTTAAACGGTAATTCCGCAGGCGCAGCTTTTTTCGTAAAAACCATTAATTAATCTATAAACCATTTTTCACATTCTTTTCCCCAATATCTGACAACTATGTTGTGCGCCTTTAGACTATATGTATTAGGAAATGCGTCCATATCACTCCGCTTTATTTCACTTAATATACACGAATTTTAGATTACCCTTTGTGAATTACTCATTCACGAGTTTTCTTGTAAATGTTATTATATGATACAAATTTGATAAAAATGTTCTACAACGGTTTAATAATAGAAAGCTCAAACAAAGCTACTGTGTGAATAACTATTCGTTAGTACAAGGGTTTCAAAAGTACGTATTTGTTTTACGCTTTTATAGCAGAGATTTTGACAGTATTGATTACTTAAAATACTTCCTACGCACATTGCCGCATTGCCTGTGATAGCAGTTGACAAACAGTTGTTCGTGCTAGTGGAGAAGTTGAGACTATTTTTTTTTTGAGAAAAGGAAGTTTCGAATGGAATAAAATCAACTACTGTATAAGTGGTGCGTAAATCAGAACGTACTTTGTCTTTTATTTTACATAGTTTTGTCGCAAATAGCTAGCAATATTTCTATTAGGAGTTGTAAAAACGAGGTAGATTATATTTAAAAACAAATAAAACATTTCTCTTAAATATCAACAATCCTATTTAGAATTTGGTTTTTACTTTTAAACCACATCTGTATCTATCAGGGCCGTGTTTATGATATTAGCGATCCCGGGTGAAGGAGATTTCAGCAGTCCTCAAAAAGGTTTTTACAGAACACGACGATAAAAAGACAGACCAGGGTTTAGCATTACAAAATAAAGTTCTTCATTGGTATAAACTCTAAAGGTAAAGCGGAGACGAATCCAGCGAGCGACTTTTTTTTTGGGGGGGGTGTAAAATAAATAAGGATACACTTACAACGAGCTCGTATTTAGCAAGTGTCCGGATATAACGGGTAAAATACGTATTTTGTTTGGTATAATGATTAAGGACAAAAAAGTTTACCGCTGTTAGGAAAGAAATCTTTTTTGTACCTCGGATTTAAAGAAAAATTTGAAAGAATAAAATGGGAAATCATACTTTTTGTAACAATTCCGTTCTTATATGCGATTTATCTTTGTAACTGATGCTCGTTAAAGCTGATTTTAACAGTATTTTGGTGGATTTAGACGTGAAATTTTCCTTAACCCCCCCCCCGTGGACAGACCACTGGTCTACTGATGCTAACGCGTTTGGATAATAACACAAATATTCATTTTGACTACCATTTAGAAGCTGTATGATCATTACGAGGAGTACAAGACATTACACGCAAAAGGTCAATTGACCAAATAATCTGTCGACAGTATCTAAGGGCCACTAAAAATTGATTTCTTGGTACTTACCCCCATTTTCAGCGGCCCTGACCGGCCGCCCAGCTCGCCCCTTCTAAACAAGGTCTTGCATGCCATTAAGAGATGGCCTGGGTGCCATCTCTGACATTCGTGCGTCAGATTGCTGACACCGGGCCCGAGAAATCAAGCAAACAACTTTGGACTGCTAAAAAAAATAAAAACGGAAATCTCTGTGTACTCATCTGTATCGAACTCGAATTTTTCCTATGATAAGTCAATACCTTTCCAATATATAATCTGGCGCAAAATGGCCTTTGCTATCCTTAGGCCAGCGGCGGCTGATGGCGAAAATTTAGTGAGGCAGGAGTTAAGCCAATTCAGCAGAATACAGTAACCTACGTATTTACTAAATTAGTGAAACCAGTTTCTTGGCGAGTATAGATCGTAATGCAACTTAGTTTGGCGAATTAGCCTAGTTCTGCATCACTAAAATAGAGTCACGATCTACCAATGACGTACGCCATAAAAATCCAACAAACCATATAATCGTTGGGCATTTAGAACAGCATAAGGATATGTACCAAACATTTCAGAACCACGACCCACTTTTCGAAACGCTCAATGACAGTGACCCGAGTAATATTAATAAACATTTATAAAATATGCACTTCTAATTTATTAATCTACTACTAAATATATAATATTATATATAGTGATGCACTTTAGCAATCCACTTGTAACCGAGAACAACGATTTGGAAAATGCGCCGATACATGTTTTTGGGGGGTTTCTAACGCGCACAATGTTTTTGGTTATCATGTCTGGCAATTTAAACTACCAGATAAACTGATATACATGTAACTGACATCAACTCAATGTAGAAAAATAATATAAAATGAATGAAAAAAAAAGTATATAAAGCTGGTAATTGCCTCCTTCTTATAAGTTACGGTTATTTAAGAGGTTCACGTTAACTATAGTAACCTTCTTATAATATACAAAGAATTGTTTTCTAAGAAAATCATATTTAAATAAAACAGTGTTATACGGGTGACAATATTTTTGCTAGTATCGTTAACGATGTAGGCTAAAATATTTAGGAAATATGATGATTAATTACTAAATAATATATTAGACTGAACTATGAAAGAGGAATTGCTGTGTCATTTTGTTAGAAAATTTACACTCGAATTGAAGTAATTTTTATCAAATGTATCACAACTGGTGTGGTCGTTGCAAAACTGGTAAGTTGCAAATCGTGAAAGACTGTATTGTTATTATTTTCGACGGTTGTATTTCCAGAATAGAATACTTTAGCGTTTCTTTCCCCCAACTCCCACCATCTCAACTAGTCATTTCAATATCACCTGATTCTCAATATTTACCCTATTAAATAACTTTCAAGATAAAATATATGATTAACATGATATTAATACAATATATATGTAACAGTGTAACCCCTTCCATTGAGTCTGTAACCCCCCTTTACGAACTTTCTACATACGCTTATGGATTATCTGTAATTTAGGAAGCAAGGATTTTCGGAAGACGAGTATATATATATATATATCAAATAAATTGGAATAACAAGGGAATAAAAATAAATGGTGAATATTTAAATCATTTGCGGTTTGCTGATGACATTGTTATTTTTTCAACGAACCCATCAGAACTCCAAGACATGGTACAGGAGCTCTCAACTAGAAGTAAAGAAGTTGGACTCAAGATGAACCTACAAAAAACTAAAATCATGTTCAATAATTTCGTAGAGGAAACAAAAGTACAAGTTGACAACATTGAGCTAGAAATTGCTGATTCATATATTTACCTTGGCCAGCTGATTTCAATGGATGGCAACATTATGAAAGAACTCAACAGACGTATTAAACTTGGCTGGAGTGCATTTGGAAGAAACAGTTTTATCCTGAAGGGGAAATTGCCTTTGTGTCTAAAAAGAAAGGTCTTCAACCAGTGTGTATTGCCAGTCCTCTCTTATGGATCAGAGACATGGAGTCTAACAGTTGGAGCAATACGAAAGTTACAGACAACGCAAAGGAGCATGGAGAGGTGCATGCTTGGAATAACTAGGAGAGATCGAAAAAGAAACACTTGGGTGAGAGAGCAAACTAGAGTAGAGGACATCATTGTTAAAGTAAAAGGGCTGAAATGGCGATGGGCTGGGCATATTGCAAGAAGAACTGATCAACGATGGACAACAGAAATTCTGAACTGGATTCCAAGAGACCACCGAAGACCTAGAAAACGTCCTCAAACTAGATGGGTGGATGAAATAAGAAAACAGGTTGGGGTGACGTGGAAGCGAATTGCTCAGGATAGACTTGTGTGGAAAGCATTTGGAGAGACCTTCATCCAGCAGTGGATAGATAATGGTTGAATATGATGATGATGATATATATATATATATATTTTTTTCTTATTTTTTTATATTTTCTCTAATAACAACAAAGAGGTTACCTTGCAGTGGATCCCTGGCCACTGCGGGATAGATGGCAATGAAAAAGCTGATTCTCTGGCCAAAAGACGTGCAACGATTCTTCAAACTTCAAATAAAAAATGTTCCTTTCCGTATCATAAAATCAATAGTTCGAAGAAGTTTTAAAGACTATCTCTCTCTTGAGAAATGTCTTCAAAAAGTTTAAACAAACCGTGGTTTCCTATTATAGATGATATTCCTGAATGGCCAGAAACAAGGCAGTCGCTGAATTCCGTTTAGTCGCACACCATGACAGCCTTACAATGCACCTCCACCGTATTGACATTTACTCCAACCCTTTTTGTGTACTATGCTATTTGCATTCAGAAATGGATTTAGCCCACCTACACCACTGCCCAACGCTCACTTCAGTTCCGAGGGTGGGGACGGTATTGGGAAGCAAGGAACAGAATGGACAGATATACTTCTTCTGTAACCACCTATATATATATATATAAAAGCTTTCCTCGCCCATTCTTGGCGGAGACAGGCTTTGGGACGGGCAGAGCGCCATGTTCCCAAGCCTCTTTTTACATCACTTCTTAATGTGCCATGTCTAGAAACTTCCTGACAATGTGACACGTGTTTAGGATTGTGGCTTTTTGTATTTCAACAATTGGAAGAAATTGATCCACTAACTTCGACCATGAAATGCTTGCACGGCCGTCGATGTCAGCCGAATTTTATCAGAACCACCTGCAGAATATCCAACTGGAAGGTTCCAGTTCTTATTTGATTCTAAGCCTCTTGGACGACGTTTTCTGAAGATGATGGTGCTCGTCTCGAGAACTGAAGGAATCAGATTCATATATAAGTATATAGAGTATTATTATACCCGTCTAACTGAATTGTTTCCAAAATCCTTGCTTCGTAAATTACAGATAACCCATAAGCTTACGCAGAAAGTTCGTAAAGGGGGTGTTATAGAGCTACAACTCACATATTCCTATGTTAAATATATAAAATTTCATTACTGTGGGGGTTACAATCCCCATCATCACCCCCCCTGCGTACACCAATGAGATAACCTTTCATCGTAATCAAAACAACAGACCAAATGAATTCTTTCAGTGAGGAACTAATTTCCAGAATCTTTTATCGAATTTTTTAGTTCCATCTCCGCTTATTATTTTCAGCCATCACGTTAAATCGTGGGCTTCCGCTCTGCCGGGAAGCACAAGGGAACTTCCTGTTAAATATTTCTAATGAAGCGGAAGTTTGCTAAAGCGGAAGTGAATCCCAAGGGATTCCTTCAAATTCTATCTGGCCAAAACTTTTTCGCTCATCGATCGAAAACGTCGTCCAGAGGCTTAGGGGAATCATAAAATATAAAATTTGGAAAGAACCTTCCAGTTGAATCTTCAACTGTTGGAGATGAAAGTTTCACAAATCTCAAAAGTCGGCTGACATCGACAATGATATAAAGCATTTCATGGTCGAAATTTAGTAGTTCCTCAATTTCTTATACTTTGATGACGCGAGAAGACTATTTTGTTGATAACAATTCTATTTGCTAACATATTTCCTATATATTAAAAAAAGCTCCCTATGTCTATGAAGTTATTAAACCTTAATAATTAATATCTTCACTTGAACAAGAGTCATATCCGCGCAACAAAAATATTATAGAAACTGAAAATGTCGTTAAATATTTCGAAACAGCTCTATCTATGAAAGACTGTTAACGTTTTATATTATTCATTCTTACACTTAATTCATTTAAAATTAATAATAATAATAATATACTAGTAATCTCACGCACTGCTTTCAAATTATAAGTAATAATCGAAATATCGGTTAACGTTGCCTTGCAGAGAGTTAGTTAAATATTTTCTATCAGATACTTTTCCTACATTTCCTGTTTTGGACCCTGGAATTTCTTCATGAAGTTTAGTTCACAATTTCCTATGAAATAATCTAATTTGTTTTTCTCAAAACAAATGACAATTTAAAATATATTATAAGTTGAAAATCGTTTTAGAGTGATTATTATCTCCTTGCAATGTATTCCCGTGATTTGTCTAAAAGATATATAATTAAGCGAAATGCAAATATACCATGAGAAGCATTCTCAGAATCAACAGCCGAACAAGTTTCAATCTGCGAAAATGCATTTAATTATAATTTAGAGTCATCTGTTTGTAGAAATCTAAAAGAAATCATTTTAACGGAATGCTTACTTTTAAACGAACTAGGCGATTTTTCAGAACCATTTTTATTTACCATTTTATTTTATTGCGACGATTTCAAAATCTATTTCTATATCCGGAGATTCTTATATTTAAATTCAATTAAACTAAATAGAAACAAATAAAACTTAGAATGTTTTCAATTTAACGTAACGAAAACAATTAATTATTTTTCACTCGACGTTTGCGAAATATCATTACGTAAGATGAAGATAAAAAAGGTTCGAAAGCCAGAAATTCCCAAACTGCAGTTTATGTGCGCATTTTAAATGAAAATAAAGGGAAACATTTAAATAAAGAAATATGTTAATTAAGTTTAATAAGCAGATCATTTTATAAAATCTAGGGCAGTTTCCAATTATATTTCGTCGGAAACTGGTGGAAAACTCTAGCAGTTTTCTAATTAAATGCCTAAAAGTTCTTCATAAACGGCAGAGAATGATTTTTAATTGAGCAAAACCTTCATTAATTTTCCCCTTTCTGAACCGTTAAACCTTTAGCTGGAAACTGGAGTGAAATCGTTCCATTTCCCCAAAAATTAGTTAAAAATTTATTTTAATTGAAAACTGCATAATTTATAGTGAGTCTGTTAAATTCATGATAGTTTGCTTGCTTCTACAATTATTTCTATAAAAAAATTTAAAATTATAATAAAAATAAAATTGCTATTATATTTCATTTGCTTCGGGTAGATACACGGGGTACCGTGAACTCAGGACTTAAAAACGTTTTTCAAATATCTGAAAAAATGAATTATATTTAATATACCTATTCATGATTATACTTTATTGTCTTTTTATTGCAAACGTTCTTTCTAATTTTATTTCGAGTCCGCCTTCCGACAACCCGTAAAAACTTTAAACAAAACGAAAAAGAGGAGAAGGACATACATAAAGTTAATTTTAACGTTAAGGTTAAAGGTAAATTTACTTTTGAATTTGAGTTTTCAAAAAAAAAGACAAAATTTTTAAATTAAAACTGAAATCGCTGTAAGTCAATACCTTGAGACTATGATTAAAAATTCATGTTTGTCACGGAATTAAAATTAAATACAGAATTAAAATCGAACTATTTGTTGGTCTCCTTTGCATTTGTCAGGGGATTAATTAATAATTTCTGCAATATTTCCATTTAAAGTCTTAAATAATTAAGACTTCAAATGAAACTTACTTTTGAAAAATTATTTAAGTTTCAGAAAATTAAAAACTGAATCTAAGACAATAAATATGAGAAAAGAGTTCGAAATAGGAAAATTACATGCTTTTTGTCTTCTTTTAAACAAGGACCAAAATTTCAAATTGTTTTTCAAGCTGTTCTTTAAAATGTCAAGGGAAATAAATTGTGTTTATACAAACAACAATGTCAATCAATCAACGTTTATTGGCGTAGTGATACCAACGCCGATGGTATGGCGTGATTAGATGGTGAAACGTTCGAAAGAAAATAAATATTTCTGCCTTCGGTGGGACTGTGGTCTTGTCTAACATTTGTGTCTACATTTGTGTAACAAAAGCATTTTTAACAGAGTAAGGAAAACACATTAAATATAAAAATATATTTTATTAATTGTATTTATTACATTAATTGTGTACGTTATATTAATTGCATATACTATATTGATCATATACATTAATGTATATTATAGATATAAAGTTAACAACGATTAGTAGAATATTGCAATGTGTGTAGCCATGTTGAAATATAAAAGCCTTGGAAACATTTGGTATGCAATCCCCTATAAAAATAATTGCGACCAAAACTATTTGCGGCGGCCCCCAAGAAACCTGTTCGCCACCCCTTTGACAATTACGACCTCCACGTTTTGAATCACTGTTTCAAAGTATTAATAAATATATTTCAACTGGATGGAATTATTGCATTTCTTTAACATATTTCTTTGAGTTATTGACTGAAAATAACCCACAATAAACGCGGTAACACGTCATGTTTTTTGTTCGTTTTTTTGTGTTCTTGTTTCAGCAATAAGAAAATGTGTCCTAAAAAGCGAAATATGAACAATAGTGAGACATTACAATACCGAGATAATCGAGTGGCGTAACTATGTCAGGTGTCCTGGGGAGATAACGCTTGACTCGAAGCTAAACTGTAAAATTAACATTGTAGCTGCGTTATTTTTATCTGGGGCCGTCATATTACATATACATCGATACTGACGTTACTTCGCGTATTTATGTCAAGACCGCTGTTGCCATCTGCGCATGCGTCAAGTACTGTTTAGAAGTCAGTGTAGAAAAGCATTCCTTGTTTCTGCTGTTTTTCGGGCGATGCTTTAGCTTCGGTCTTATTGTGTTGCTACGATAGACTATAGCGTTATCCTTGCATAAGGCTAGTTTACCAGCAACTTCAACCTGATGTTTGTTACGTTTAGATGAGATGCGTGTTCAGATGTATGTGTTATTTCCAACTTTTAATAAAATTGAGTTTTATTAGTCAAATTATCGTCATCACTGTTTATTCTTAATACCGTCGAACACATGGAAGAAAACGCTTTCAGATCTGGGGTGATGGATATCTGGCAACCTTTAAACATCAATACGCATAGCCACAGCGCCAATACGACAGTAATTAAAGATTGAATTTCATTTCAGCCGTTAAGTCTGTTAAGGCTTAGAAGGTGTAAACTCAGCATTAATAATAAGTTATTATTATGCTAAATAGTGATTAAACTAATTTTTTTTTTGTGAAGTGTTATGTGGGGAACTTTTCCGAAGACGACATTCGAAAATAGTACAGGGTACGATAGGAAGGTATTTGAACCCAAACGTCATGCATCTTTAGGTTTCCACAAAGAAATCAGTTTACAAAGGTACTAAAATCACGATCTTGGAAGACCGTCTCATTGGATATAGATTTAAGAGTTTCAAGTGAATTGATCCCTATACAAATCCCACCATGGACACAACGATCCCGCTGAATCCCGAGCTTCACCAACTCAGGCCTAAATATTAAAATGAATCACTATTCACTACAAGTCATATTCAAGAAGAAGGATACAAACAACTGTTCTCAATAGAGACGCTACTCTAAAGAATCCGCGTACGAAAAGTATCAAAGGTGCACAGCATGTGAGATAGTTGACTTTAAATTCATTGTATCATGTTTTAAAACTATAAGAGTCTATTATGATGATAAAAGGTAGCTTTTGACATCCTTTCCATTATTTTCAACCTTAAAAATACATTACTTAATGTATAAATAAATACATTAATCGTATCTCCTGGAAGAAAAAAATAGCGTAGCGTAAGTACATGCAGCGGTAGCGTAGGTGACGTGGGTGTCGGAAATGATTATTCAATAGCCTATCAATTCAAACATAGAATAAAATAGAAGAATCTAAGATGGCTAAGAAAATCATGAAAACCAATCCAATAGGAAGAAGGAAAGTGGTACGTCCTAGGAAACGATGTCTTTATGGAGTGGAAGAAGAAGAAGAGTGGGAAAATGGTAAAGAAAGGCCTTGCATAGAGGAGAATGGGCGACGATCGTTAAGGAGGCCCAGGTCCAGCAGGGACTGTAGCGCCGAAGAAGAAAAAGAAGAAGAGGAGGAGGAGGAGGAAAAATTCAAATGATGTTAAGGGTATTCAAGTAGCTTTTAAGACGATCATGTGATGCGCACTTACAGAAAATATATTTTGATAACCAATGAGAGGCTTGATCCAGTAAGCTCCTTTTCCCTATGCCACTGACAAGCAGTTTATCTTATAGATACATAGATTGAAAATAGGCGTTCAGGGTGATAAAATTTTCAAATTATGTATATTACTGAACAGCATCTAGGCTAATCTTACTACTTAATCCAATCTATTAATCTTCTACTAATCTTACAACTTGCCTACGTAAAACAAGAAAATTTATGGCAAACATCCTGTGTAGGATCTCTGAGTTGCAAAAAATGAGAGAATGGGCTGTAGAACTAGCTAGTGACGGATTGAAATCTTTAGATGCACCGGTAGAAAAGAATTCGAAGAGGTGAAAGATTTTCCTGCGACAACCCCTTCTTGTCTATTGTCGGCCTGTGAATATCTACGTTTTAACAGCCAAGTGCCTCTATTAGATAGCGAGCGTCCCCGAGGGTTTATGTATCATTTGGTGGGCGAATTATTTTGACATTAGTACACCTTTTTTTCTCCATTTTTTCCGGTTTTGATGTGATAATGGACGAAAAACTAGCCTTTGGTATCATTCAGCAAGACTAGCAGATATATTATATTCAGTGGTCGTCTGTAACTTAGCCCGACATTGACTTTTACTTTTTGTGGGAAGTCATAATAAATACCGGATTTATGTTCGTTTTTCTCAGAATACAGTTTTGATATACTCAATTGCAAAATATTTTGGAAGCATCTTTGCCTGTACGTTTGCATTCCATATGTCTAACTTATTTTCTCCTAAACTCCTTCTCTTTAGTGTAAATCACGTGTCAGTGTATTGTTATTATAAAACTGTAATAATATTATTGAAATTATTGTAAATGAAATCGTTGTAAAATTTCATCTTTTGCTATTTTATAAACGTAATGATTAAATTTTTATAAAAATAAATAAATATTTCCTGCGGAAATGACAAAAGTCACACAATAATTTAAATTTCATTTATTTTGTATATAAGGGATATACAGTAAAACCTCCCTAATACGACCACCGTCGGTTCCGTGAAAATCGGTCGCTCAGAGAGGTGACCTCTTAATGGGGGTATAGGGTATAGTATTAAATGGGATAGAAAAAAATTGAAATTACATACACATATTGCAAAGTATAAACTTTTAATATATTATTCGATAATTTGATAATTAATTGAAGAAGCAGGAAATTTACAACTTTTTAAAACAGGAACGAATAGATGTATTAGTTTTTAGGTCAGAAAATTTTCTGTTGCAATTTGTTTATGACCATTTTTAACCTTCACTAAATAAATGGAGTATTTTATCGTCTTCAACAGATATTGAAGTTTCGATTAATTTAATTACTTCCCTCAGTGTATTGCAGGGAGGTTTTTCTACGGGATTTTCAATGTCGGTTTTGTATCGGAACCAGAGCCTGGAAGACCAAAAAAAAAGATGGACTCTAAAATTTAATTTCGACTTTAAATGAACAAAATCTCAGCTGATTCAAAATTTTGAAGAATTCGGTCCTCCCACTTTTCTGACAAATTACCATGATTTTCAAGTATTTCCTCGTATTCAGATGCTCTGAACAGGGATGGCGATCCTATGTTACGCTCGCCAAAACTGGCATGTATGAAAATTTTACTGGTATATTAATAAGTTAAGGGCGATATTATTTTATAAGCTTATAAATAAATTCAAATTTTTATTATTTCAATATACAAGTGTAAGTTGTTTTACCCGAAATAAACTAACCAACGAATATATATATCTTATTTTTAGAACAAGGGTAGGCAGACGAAAATGAATGAGTAGTTGAGCATTACAAGACTTAGGAACGGTCGACTAAAGGCGGTTGTGTAATGAGAATTTGGAATGTCCTTCATGAAATGTTGATAGTTTAAAAATTCTGTCGATAGCTAGAATATTAATTTTCTTCTGTACATGTACTTGTGAGTGGTTATTTTCCGAAATAAATTTTATAAAACATAGTTTAAGGAATAAAATGAGTCATAAATATAGTTTGCCCTGTATATTACTAACCAATGGGAAAATACGAACCGTATATAAAGCACATAGCATCCGATGTATAACTATAAAAAACAAATTAATTGATACGACAATGTATATATATATAATGTTATAAGTTTATCCTCATGAAATTATTATTAATTTTTAAATATGTCTCAACAGAATTCTACAATAATAAGATTCTATTGGTATTCCTCATTACAAATTTCTCGGCGTGTCAGTAATACCATAAATATTTTTTGTAAATTTATAGTACCAGCATATAGAAAGGTTCTTCATCAATGTTCTAGTATCGTAATCTGTCTGAAGCACTTTCACAAATTTAATTACTATTACTACGTCTTTATATTTTTCTAGTGAATTCATGTCAATAGAAGCTAAATAATTTCCTATGATTTAGATTTTAATCAAGATGAGAACACAAAAATGAAATTTATCTCTAAACAGTACAGAAGTATATGGTCGCTTTTAGAAGGGATTGCTTTTCAATGATCTCTTCTAAGTGGAAGAAAATTTAGCATTGGACCTATGGAGGGAAGCAATCCGTTTCCAAAAAAGATGATCGTTAATGGATGCAGCCGTTTAGAAAGGCTTCACTTTCTCGTACGAATACTTCCACTTTATTTTTATGCAAGGTATAATATACATTTTGCCCTCGCTTTTCGTCAATAAACTTGTAGTATGTTGTACCTCAATCATCGTATTTTTATAAACTCTGGTTGAAACCCTACCTTATCTTGTCTTGACGGTTTGATCGATGATCTTAATATTTCAAGGAAAAATATCCAAAAACCAAGCATAAAATTGGGAAGTATAGGAAACTTTAACTACATACCTAAAATATACCTTCTATTCCGCTTGATGGTTAATTCCGGTACATGGACTTTTTCAAAGGCAAAATATTAATAAACCGATACATCACTTTTGGGAATTTTTTTCACAATAACTAAGGTATAATTTTTATTTATAACTAAAAGGTGGAATATGAATGTCTATATTTGCTTAATATTGTGCAATCTTGTCAGAGGTGCGGTCAAGTGTGACTCATATCAAGAAAAATACAGGGACTTACGTAAAGATGGATTGGTCTTATAAAGCGGAGAAATGGGGGAATAATGGGAGAGAGGTAGATCACGGCTGAGATGGAAGGATAGAGTGATTGAAGATCGAGAGGAGTATTAATGGAGTAGAAAAGAGAAGAGAGAGCAAGTCCTGGATAGAAGATTGTAGAAAGGAAGAATAACAGATCATGATGTCGACCCTATATGAACATAAGAAAACTTAAAAAAGAAAGAAGACTTTACCCTCTTACCCTTCTTCTTTTTTTAAAGTATGCACGCTATGCATTATTTCCTTCTGATTTTAATTATTAAATTTAGTAGTTTGTATTTAGTATGTAGTTATTTAATAATTAAAACTTTGTAAGCATTTATTTAGTGATTTACTTTAGACATGATTAGAGATAAATTATTTTTGTTTATAAATTATTTGTAAGTTTTATTTCTTTATTTGTTAATCACCTCTCTCTGTCTCTCTCTCTCTTCAATGATTATACTCAATTAATTATTTATATAAGGTAAATATGTAATGGCAAATTGTATATAAATTTATTTGCGGTTGATTTCTGTTTATCAATTGCATTGATGGCAAATATTTCATATATATTAATTACAGATTACTGCTCTATATAATACCTCTCTTTTATCCTATTCTTTTTCGATTACACACCGCTTGATTACGATCTTCTCTATTTTACTCTACTTGAGTATTTTACATTTATTTCATTTTAAATATCTGCAATGTGACATCTTTTATTATCCATATGCAACAAATATAATCAATTGTTGCATATGGATAGAACTCATGAAATTTATGAAAATTTATTTGCATGAAAGTCATGACTATGGATATTTATTTGTGTGAAATTCATAAATATGGATATTCATTTGTGTGAAATTCATAAATATGGATATTCATTTCATTGTCATGGATCATCATGGTTTGCTGGTTTATTTTATTTCACAGAAGCTTCAAAAATAATTTTAAAGCAAACTATGAAATTACTGAAATGAAGCAAATAAAAATAGTTTTGAAATAAACGATGAAATTATGTATGAAATTAATTTTTTGGTTGCCGTATCTTATAGCAAAGGCAATTAATTTATTGTATTAAATAAAATTCATTTGAATATTGGTACCCAATTTAAAAAGTAAATGCGTGGGAAGTTGACATTAATTTATAAATAATGAAATTAGAAAGCCTTGCTTAATTAATGTAATTTGTTAAATTAATATTTACTTTATATCTGGGTTTTGTGGTTTTTGAATACAACGTATTTACCAAGATAACTGTCGATGATATAAAACGATTTTTTTAATTATTGTCTCTGATTAGGTCATCTTTTGTCATATATATATATATATGTAAATAAATCATTTACTAAACAAAAAGAATTTAAGTCTAAGAGGTACAGGTAAATTTAGTTAAATTGGAATCACTCTGGCGCCAATGTCTGCCTGGAGTAAAGCCAATTAAATATTATAATAGGTAAGGTTAAAGTAGTATAAGACCATTTTCACCATTACATAAAACAATTTCGCTGCAAGATATCAGAACCAACTTTACGAGAACTATATCCACAAGTTATTCACAAAGTGCAAACAACCTTTATGCAATGCAAAACGATTCATAAACCTACAATAAATATACATACAATATTTTACATATAAACCTATCTCGAAAACCATGAAACAATAGCTACAATTCAGATGTCAATATGGTAAAATTGTAAAAAAATGAACTAAAAGTGAAATAAAAAATTTGTAAGAAGGAATGTAATAAGAAATGAAATACGAGAAACCCATTTGGAAAACACTGTTTCAAGAGAGACGCTTGTCCTAATGAGTTCAGTATTGGATGTTTCTGTCTGAGTCCTAGCCAATGCTAAATTTATTATCTCATGTCTCTCGACATTCAATCAGAGAAAAATTCGGACCAGAACCATAGAAAAGTAACTATAAAGATTATTTACAATGGATGTGGTAGATGTAGTTCTGGTAACACTTTGGATTTGTTTATGTTCAGTCTTGTTTAGGCTTGCAGTGTTCATTTTCATTGCAAATAATTTTTATAATTATTTTCTATGGTTCTGGTCCGAGTGTTTTCCTTATTGGATGTCGAGAGACTTGAGATCCTAAGTTTAGCATTGTCTAAGTCTCAAACAGAAACATCCAATACCGAACTCATTGCGACAGGTGTCTCCCTTAAAAAAGTGCTGTCCTATGGGTTTCTCATATTTCATTTATTATTACACTCCTACTTTAAATCCTTTATTACACTTTTGGTTCATTCCATTACAATTTTACTATATTGCCATTTGAATTATAGCAATTGTTTCATGATTTTCGAGATAGGTTTATAGGTAAAATATTTTAAGTATGTATATTTATTGTATGATTATGAATTGCTTTGCATTGCATAAAGTTTTTTCCCACTTTGTAAATAACTATATATATATATATACGGCGTTCAATCCTGGATTCGAACCAGGGTCCCTGCAGTGTCGTAATCTACTAGACGAACGAGGACAAGAACAAACGCTTTTTCTCCGTATATTAGGATGTAAGATATTATTACCCTTCACAGGGATAACACAATTGCAATAATCAAAAAAAAAAAAACTCACAAAGATTTCGCCCCAGAGGGTTCTCTGTGTTGACCATTATTTTCCAACAAATTGTTATCCCTGTGAAACAGTAATTAGAAACAGGAATGTAAATACAACAACATTGTGTTATCCCTGTGAAGGGCAAATAACATCTTACATTCTATACCCACACAGCCTACCTACCTACTCTAAACACATATTAATAATAATACACACATATATATATATATAATATATATATATATATATATATGTGGCTCAAAAAGGTTGCTGTATCTAACCAGCGAGTATCTACCAAGCTGAACGTACGTGATGATGTGTGAAAACCCAAGCCAGCCAGTAACCTAGTGTCCTACCCCGCCTTCAAGTGGTGCAGGCTGGGCTTTCTATCCAAGAGGCAAATTAATATTTGCTGCACGGATGGAAAGGCGGAAGGGGAGGGCTAATTCACCAACCCGTCTAGCCAGCGTGGTGAAATGATGGCTAATTCCTCCAATATGCTAATACACCAAAAACCATGGCCCCTAGTCTCCAGGTGCTGGAGTGCTCCTGATCAAGGCAGCGGTCAGCGTGGCATGAAAGCAGGGGGTGCTAAGAATCACTGGAATGGCCCAGGCTGCCGTTTGTTATTGACCTTGGCTACGTATAATGGACGATCCCTTGCTTCTGAAGCAAAACTTCAGGAATTGGAAGAAGAACTTGACAAGATCAAATGGGACATTGTAGGACTCAGTGAAGTTAGAAGAAAAGGTGAAGACTTCAAAACTTTTTACTTCTGTTTTGCTAGATGATTTTTCAGCTGATAAATTGGAATAACAAGGGAATAAAAATAAATGGTGAATATTTAAATCATCTGCGGTTTGTTGATGATATTGTTATTTTTTCAACGGACCCATTAGAACTCCAAGACATGGTACAAGAGCTCTCAACTAGAAGTGAAGAAGTTGGACTCAAGATGAACCTACAAAAAACTAAGATCATGTTCAATAATTTTGTAGAGGAAACAAAAATACAAGTTGACAACACTGAGCTAGAAATTGCTGATTCATATATTTACCTTGGCCAGCTGATTTCAATGGATGGCAACATTATGAAAGAACTCAACAGACGTATTAAACTTGGCTGGAGTGCATTTGGAAGAAACAGTTTTATCCTGAAGGGGAAATTGCCTTTATGTCTAAAAAGAAAAGTCTTCAACCAGTGTGTATTGCCAGTCCTCTCTTATGGATCAGAGACATGGAGTCTAACAGTTGGAGCAATACGAAAGTTACAGACAACGCAAAGGAGCATGGAGAGGTGCATGCTTGGAATAACTAGGAGAGATCGAAAAAGAAACACTTGGGTGAGAGAGCAAACTAGAGTAGAGGACATCATTGTTAAAGTAAAAGGGCTGAAATGGCGATGGGCTGGGCATATTGCAAGAAGAACTGATCAACGATGGACAACAGAAATTCTGAACTGGATTCCAAGAGACCACCGAAGACCTAGAAAACGTCCTCAAACTAGATGGGTGGATGAAATAAGAAAGAGGTTGGGGTGACGTGGAAACGAATGGCCCAGGATAGGGGATTATTAATGGAAAGCATTTGGAGAGACCTTCATCCAGCAGTGGATAGATAATGGTTGAATATGATGATGATGATGATATATATATATATAATATGGGGGAATTTATTATACAATAATTTTTGCCACCCACGTTTAAGTAGCTCAAACTAGAATAAAAAAATTCAATACAAAATTCCCCCACGAAAAACTCACAAAAATCTCGCCCCGGAGGCTTTTCTGTATTGACCATTATTTTGCAATTGTGTTATCCCTGTGAAGGGTAATAATATCTTACATCCTAATATACGGAGAAAAATGCGTTTGTCCTTATCCTGATTTTCGTCTAGTTGGTCAAGATACCGCGGGCTAAACGCGGGGACCCTGGTTCGAATCCGGAATGAGGACGGCGCCACTTTTTCTCCAAATATAAAAAGCTCTAGTTTGAGCTACTTAAACGTGGGTGGCAAAAATTATTGTATAATAATATGTATTTTGTTCAGTATAATGTTAAAGTTCGATATGCCATTTAATTACTTTTGGCGAGTGCGACATATTACGATATCCAGGTTTGGCGAGAAAAATTGGCGAGATTTTTCGAATACTCAACATAGAAAATTCTAAATAACATTTAAAGAACAAAAGACGGTGATTGAGAGAATCTTTTTAACTCAAGCCTGCATGAAGAAACTTTCCTTTAATGAGTTATTGATGAACCCTCTTCGCCATAAATGGTAAAGTTAGTCACAGTATCATCAATTAGCTTAATGTGCAAAAGATAGCATTGGTCCGCTTGTCTTGCAAATGCTTGCTTCTTTAGGGGCAAGGGTGAGCAAAGTTTCTTTTGCAACATTAAGAAAAAATACAGAAAGCCGCCTTTACACAGAGAGCAACTTTTACGATCGTATAAACAATCGACCGCATGTAAACAACCACTGGTATTCTATTGCCGTGGAATCCATAGAAAATGCCACACTTTTATACAAGCCAGTGGATTAATTACACTAATAACCATGCCTTAAATGCCCTAAGTATTTTATTTGAGGGCGCACTGTTCACAGTAGTGCGGGGGTTGGTTCCCTAGGCCTTAAGAGGTTCAGATCTCTCGAAAAACAGTAGGTCCCGGCGCAGCATGGCCATTTGTAGTCCCTGGGCCGTAAAAGCACAAGCAAACAAATTATATTTGAGGAAAATTAAACATAAATACTGCAAAATTAAACAAGCAATGGAAAACTGATAATTTTCTACTATCTCTAAGTAAAGCTCAGTTTGAGAATGATTGCTGATGCAAGTTCCATTATATCGTATTGTTTTTTAGCTCATTATGCTGATTTTTAAATTGTTATATATAATAAGTTCATTAAATTTTAAGCTAATTTAAAGTCAAACATTATTGCATGAATATTACATGCACCTATATTACCTATACAGATTAGTTTTAAAATTTGAAATTCCAAAACGGATTTAGCGAACATTTGGATTAACTCTAAGCTTCTTGTTGTATTTGGGTACTACTGTATATGCGTAAATTTTTTTTTTTTTCAAATTAGGATTATGGAATAGCGAGTATTTGATTAAAGTAATCCGGACATTTTATGCAA
>QLNU02014802.1:118703959-118763667 GCA_006491805.2 Dysdera silvatica | reverse complement strand
TAATTTGCCACAGAGATTCTTGTAAAACTACGCAAAATCCATTAAAGGTTTTCAATGGTGCTGAGGTGCGAATCAACGATATTTCAAGTAAAAGTTGCTAGCCTTCTTTAAGAAATGACGAAAGTAAACGTCAACTGAACATACAGTGTTACCATTCCAGGCTGCTGTATTTAGCTGGCGACAATGTCTTGCGGAAAATACAAAGCCCATATTAAGAATCAATAAATACTTAGCTTTATCTAGACCAGTGGTGCACCACCCGCGGCCCACGACCTGACGGAATACGACCACCGACACAAATCCCCAGAGAAAACAAGAAAACGTGAAAATATATTGAAAAATGAATAAAAAATAAAAAATTAAATAGATATGAAAACTTTATGGGCGGCAGGTGGGTGCCCATGAACTGAAAAATCATTCTTGTTTAAGCGATGCAAAGCTGGAGGGAAACTTACAAATCGCTGTATCTAATATTGAACAAGATGTTGATAGTATGATGAAAAATAAATAGTGGAAAATTTCTCACTGCCATAGAAATAAATAAAAAGGTTTTGGCGATACCTGCCCATTGGTTAAGCGAGTTATTTTATATAATTAAGTTTTATACTTTTTCGTTTGGTTTAAGAATTTATTAAAACTACTGTGATTAGGGGTCACTTCCCTCCATGGTCGCTGGTGGCCCATGGTTATTCAGTCTGTGTGAAATTGGCCCACCGCTGCTAAGAGGTTGTACACCACTATTCTAGACGTTAAAATTTTATTTTTATTCTCTGTTTATTTTCTTAAAACCTATTGTTACTATTTATCTAACTTCCTTAAAACTATCTTTTAAAAATCAATTTATTGCTGCAGGGCTTCTGGTTTTCTTACAAAATGTTTACATAAAAAAATATTTATGAAAACTTTCTATCTAAAAAATTAAATAACAATATTTATTTTTTACCATCTTTGAAATTAATATTCATTGCTTTCATTAATTTTCTTTTTGTATGTTTAAACGTTTTTCATGCTTTTTGTGAAGATGTCATTTATTTTATTTTAATATTAATTATGCAAAGTATAAGTTCAAAAGATAATTTTGTATTGAAAATTATCACTGAATCGGAACTATCACTGAATTAGAAATTATTACAAAATTCGAAAGCGTAATACGTATCCTGTTGTAAATGCGTTGAAAGATCATTAAAAAATTTTATTTATATTTCATGTGTATGTTAGGTTTTTTTAAGTGAAGCTTTTATAAAATATGACTATAAGCTCAGTATTAATTAACAATTAGCATAATCTTTAATGTCTCCACATTCACCAGCTTGGTAAGTATGTAATTGCTAATTTAAAAATTTTCAGATTTATATAGAATCGTTCAGAAAACTAGGATGAACTGGTACATATTAGTTTATATATTTATATTAGTTTATATTAACTTATTTATTATAATAGGTTGGATTCGAAATCCTATTCCGCAGGTTAGAAGATAGCAAAAGAAATAGAATTATATACTTTTTTTAGTTATTCACCAAAATTTATTTATTTTATTATACATTTAGAGGTGTTTTTGAATATAATTGAACATTTTTAATCAATATTCGTTTTATGCATGAAATAAGAATTCAAAACTGAGTATGTGATGTACAGAAGTAAGGTTATAATTAAAGTAATTTTCGTTTCAGATGACAATTCCTTGCCCATTAACCAACGACAGAAAGTTTACTCAAACGGAACTTTGACCATCGATGATGTTTCCGCAGAACTAGATGATGGCCATTATAGTTGCGAAGTGACTTCTGGTCAGCAACGACCTGTGTTCACGAACTTTAAGCTGACCATACGAAGTAAGCTTTATTGAAAATGATGAAATCCAATAGAGTGAACTCTATCTTCCTTCTTTGAAAGCCAATATATCGATAATGTTTTATATATTCGATTGAGTTGTTTTGGTTGTGTGCTTTGTAGCGAAAGCACGGCTAAGCTTATGTTCTTCTATGATCAAGAGTTTTTTTAGGAATTCGAAGCCGTAAGTTAGAGAACCAGTTTAAGTTGTACGTCGTTTAAACGCTTGGAACCCGCATGCCAGTGCTATCAGCAGCCATACTTAAAATTATTTAGCTACATATAATTAGCTTACTTTTAAATCACCACAAATCTTTATTTGCCCGACTTAGTTAATCTGCAATTAAAGCAGTATTATGTAGGCAGATATAGCTCGAGACCACAGGGACAATGCTTGTCTTGTAACGTTTGACACAGGCCAAATTTCCACTTTTCGGTTTAAATAATCTTTGAATTATATATACAGGGTGCGCCAAAAGTTCATAAAAACTTTAAAAAAATTATAAACAAAGAACAAATACTCATAAAGAAGTTGGGTTTGAACGAAAATTTTTCTAAGAAATCAGCATTTTTTTAGTAGCAAAAAGTTTAGTGTTTAGCCTGCAAACGGCGCTGAAAACTCCAAAAGACAATGGACAGGACAACTGTGCATTCCATCGATTTATTATTGCAACGATTGATAAATATGCCTCCAGAACATTGCATGATAAGGCTAAGGTGAACAACATATGACATGTATAAATTTCTCGTCTTCGGTTGTTTCGCCTTGCATAATTTTCACAAGGCAGTGGCTTCTAATTCGACATTTAAGTAAAAGAACTTCACCAGCAACGCTTCATCTAGCAAGGATAAAATATTTAGTAAAACTCTAAATATGCGGTACTTCATACGGTTCGAATGAGCATTTAACGTGCATGTAGGTCTTTAATTGCAAGCCTGAGTTGTATACTTCTGCTGAATATATTGCGTATCAGCTCCGTCTAGAGATGAATTTTTAAACTGATTTTTTTTTGCTATTAAAAAATCTAGTTTTATTAGAAACCCTTTCGTGCCATAAGCACTTTTTTATCATCATTTATTCTTTATTTATGATATTTTAAAATTTTTACGAACTTATGGTACATCCTGCATATGTATCATGCAAAGAAATATTTTTCAAAAGTTTATTTTTTTCCTTTAAAGATAGTTCATTTAATACCACAGATATGTTTAAATTGAAAATAACGCAAACGTATTTATGGAAGCTAGGATATTGCTTACTATTTTATCTTAGCAAAAATGCATGTTGATTTTCTCAAAGCTAATTTCCAAGCTGGATGTTAAGAAATGAGGAAATTTAAGCTATTCAGTTTCAAATCATATTTGTTTAATAAGAAAATAGTGATTCTGTTTTTTTAAAAGTAACCTTTTTATTTCTTCGAACAAATATATCATAACATTAGAAATTTGAAAACCTTATTGGTGAATTGTTTTGGTTATATTCTAAATTCCAATAAGCAGCCAACAATATTTGAAATCATTCTCGCATGAGAAAAACTATATTAAATTTAGAAATAAAAATGAAATGATTCATTCCTATATGACAAACTAAATATTTAACAACAGAGTCTAAATTGCTAATTGATGATTGACAACAAGTTTCTATCAAATTTATGGATAAATTCTATATTTAAACGAAATAATTTAAGAATTACACAGAGTGTTATTAAATATTTGCTTGTATCTGCGATGTCACATTTAATTAATTAATTTTACATGATGTCACAAGTGTCTCCCTCCAAATACTTTATGGAGAATATCGTCGTATGCGAAATCTTGCATTAAAAGTTTAATTTCAACCTTACAAAGCAAAATTATTTAAACAAATGTTTAGCCTGAAATGGGCATTGTTAAAAACTTTAAAGATCAATTTTAGTTCAGAAAAGTGGGTACGTTGATATTTTTTTTGTATAATTTAATTTTCCTTAGCATATTATGAGTAGCTTTTTGTGTCATATAAATTGCATGTAGTCTCTAATATCTCTTTACTTTTCAATTACTGGAATGAACCGGATGTAATTTTCTAAATGTATATTTGCAACGGAAGAAATTATTATCATTAATTTCTTTCAGTGCATATTCTTATCTTTTAAGAATTAATTTAAAAGCTTTTTTTTGCTTCCCAAAGCTCCTGCAAACAGCAAAAGAAATACAAGCAATTTCGAAATAAAACTTCGCAACTTCGAAATAAAAATGAATATATTAGGTCTTTTACTAAAATCGTCAACTTAATTAGTTATTTCATAAATGCTGGAAGCGGTATTTGCGAAACGGTATAACTACCAACACGATAAATAAACAACAAAGTTTATTCATCAACAATATCAATCAACGTTTATTGGCGTAGTGATACCACCGCCGATGTTATGGCGTGATTAGATGGTGAAACGTTCGAAAGAAAATAAATATTTCTGCCTTCGGTGGGACCTGAACCCACGACCTTCCACTTGCCGGGCGGAGGCTCTACCCACTGAGCTACGAAGGACAATATATAATCTCTTTACGAACGTATATATATTGTTGCCAGTTATTTCGCAGAATGGTGTAGTACATGGACTACTATTTAAACCAAATTGCAAAGAGACTGGTATTAAATTGATCGAAATGCACGTTGCAGCATATGTATTTATTTTATATACATGGAACACTACGCAGATTAAATCAAACAACAATGTCAATCCATCAACGTTTATTGGCGTAGTGATACCAGCACCGATGTTATGGCGTGATTAGATGATGAAACGTTCGAAAGAAAATAAATATTTCTGAGTTCGGTGGGACCTGAAAAAAAAAAGCTTAAACGTATTAATGTTAATAAATATTAAATTAGGAAACAAGTCTATAATAAATATGTAAACTAGAATTCCGTTATAGTTCTCAAAATAATAATAGCAAAGTATTTTTACGTATATATTAAAGGGAGACCCTTAGTTAAAACTTCAAAAAATACTACACAAATCTACAGGCTATATGTCGTCATTTGTTCTGGGTTATGATGTTGGATTCCTGAATATTACAAAAAACGCAGAATTCAGGTGACCAGGTGATGAATTTATATGTTTACAATTAGAGTACAGATATTTCTATGAAACTGATCAATCATCAGCAATTATCTCGATTTTATTGTCATAAGGAACATTAAGGATGTAAGATATTATTACCCTTCACAGGGATAACACAATTGCCAAATATTCGTCAACACACAAAGCCACCGGGATGAGACTGTTGTGAGTTTTTCGTGGGGGATTTTATTTCAAATAAATTTGACACCCACTTATTATTAGCTCAAACTAGAGCTATTTTTGTTTTATGAGAAAAAGAGACGGGGCCTTCGTCGTGATCCAGGATGAAGACGGTGTCACTTTTACTCCTCAAACAAAAATAGCTCTAGATTGAGCTAATAAAACTTGCGTGCCAATTTATTATTAATAAGAAACACATTAATACAAAATAATTTTCTTAGAGTTTTAGAATATATATTTTCAATTTTTGATTAATCAAATTGGTGAGAGCTTTATTCCAAATATTTGTCTGCCAGAAAATGCTTTCATCTAGCTTTTAAAGAAATTTATTTATTTTTCCAAATATTTTTTACCATTCAAAAAATTAAATACTATATAACCGTGATTCTAAAAATATAAGGGTTAATACAAGTATTTTCTTATTTGCAGTATGCTTTTTTCGAAGTAGAAAATTTACTTCTTACATACCCGCTTAAAGCCATGCCAAATGGCAAGCAAAAACTAATCAAACTGCTAGAAAGATACTTTAAAAAGAGGAACATATATCGCTTCAAAATAGATTAGTAGTTTAAATATATGTACATACGTAGTGACGATTAACATATTCTAAGTTACATTTTTGATAGTTTATATAAAAATTGTACACATAAATTTTTCTTCAATACGTATTTTTGTGCAAAATTATAGAATTTTGTATAAATAATATTAAACTCCTAAGTGAGCTAAGTAAAGCATGCTTAACTATTTAATTTTATAGAATTACTAATTAGCCAAAAAGAAGTGGCAACTTCTACCTACTCTTCGTAGATGCCGTTCAAATGACTGATTACCAATCTAACTTTTAACGACACTAGGGTATGAAGATTCATTATTAAATTATGTCACTGAAATATGGATTTAATTTCACGTATAGATGTATAATGCACGTAAGTAGAGTGCAAATATCTATGCAGCTAAAAATAACGTATAATTAAAAATGTTATAAAAGCTTAATAAAATTTAAAACATCCAAATCTTTAAAAGTTTAAAAATTTCATATTTTAGACTAGAATTTGGAAATTTTAGAAAAAGCATTCTAATCACTTTTTTTTTTACATATTTTGGTAGTTAGTTTACAAATCATTTAAATAGCCGTCATTTTAGATTACGTCCTTTCATAAATGCTTAAATTAAATTAAATTAAATAAATGCTGAATTATAAGGTATCCTAGAAAAATTCTGCATTAAAATTTCCACTCCGTGCGCATGTTTTGAAACTAGCTTTCGTAAGATGAACTGTTTAAACTTATTGGAGCTCCAAGCATTTCTTTAAGGAAGTCATTTTAAGCGCCGCGCTTTCTTCTTTTAGCTGTCTCATTGTGAGAATTATAGTTGCAAATCTCGGGCGTAGGCAAGAAAGGAACGAATTCTTTTAAAATCTCCAAAAGTTAATTTTTGCAAAGACTTTCCAGGAGTGCTCGTTTAAAAGAAAGGTCCTAAGAATTCTTGGGAATTCTACGAAGGGTGTAAAGAGAAAAACGATGTTGCAGCTTCTTGAAGAAGCTCTTTTTCTCGGTTTTCTAAAGTGAAAGATTAAATTTATTCGGCTTTTAACTTTTGTCTTAGTAGCTATTTACAGATGAACCCACTTTCGTTTCGAGCAATTTCTAAGTTTTACGTTCTAAGCTAAAGAATTCGTTTTCTTCTACAATTTTATAGAAACTGGATATAGAAGAACAACACGTGACTTTCGTACGCAGCCATGCGCTATTAAACCCACTCATAACGATGTTCAAGGGACCATTGAAATTTTGAGGTTAAAACCGATAAATAATTATATAAAAATAATCTGAGAGGTCATGTCATGAATTTCGGCATAATACATTGTAACAATCAAGATCCTCACAACTGTACTTGTCTGTATATTGACAAATTTGATGGCCCTTTGTGGAATTAAATTACATAACATATCAGTAATGATTGGAAATATTGTTACACGAAATATTCTACATTGGCAATATAAGAATCATAATAATTAAATAAAATTAATTGAAAATTCAACGACAATAACCTATACTTTAGGGTAATATGATAGTTTAGTGATTTTTAATAATTATATTTTTCTGTGAGAATTTCGTACTCGAAAAAAAAGTTAAAATATAAATAATCTAACCTTAAATAAAATAAGAAAATAAATGTTAATTCATAAAAATTAAACACTAAATCAAGAAAATGGATATTTAGCTCGGAAATAATTAAAGAAAGATCATTGTTTCTGATTTATGATTTACGGTGCAAAGAAAATTAAATTTATTCTAAGGCCAAGGTGTAAAATTTTTCGTGGAATCAGAACGTCTGTAGCCTAAGTTAGTAATTCCCAAACTTTATTCCTAGGCGCTCAATGCTCTGTAAAACGTATTCAAGCGATCCGCAAAAATATTCGAAGGAATCATAAACATGATATGACAGGATTTCAACACCATGAATTTGTGCTGAAATGAACTATGTATTGGTAGGCATCGGGTAGAAAATATGCTGTAAATAAATTATTTATGTAATGATTACTTTCTTGCTATTTATTTAGTGGTGAATAAATAGACAAATAAATAATTTTAACCAATCATTACCAAAGAATAAAAGGCTGTTCATAAAGTTGCGTGAAGATAGGTTAATTCTACACAGGCCATCACTTCATGCAGAAGTAAGGTTTGATTCCCGAGGAAAAAGAAAATCGACCCTGCTCTTCAACATGAGGACTGAAGCCGATATTTTCCTGATTGACAACAACCTTGCTTTTAGAGGCTGATGATGTGACGAGCATTGACTGATTAACTTGGCGAATTCAGTAAAAAATTATAAAACCTCAATGAATTAATTTCCTCCTTTAGGGAAAAGCAGTGACTTTTTTCGAAGTCAGAGACATAATACAAGCGTTTAAAAAGCAAATAAAATTTTAGATAGAACCAATGAAAAAGTTAAACCTACGAAACTTAGAAATAGGAAAAGAATTTATATAATAATTAGCTTCCGACCTGATTGGAGATACCTTAAATGGGTTTCACCCCCATCTGCTAAATTTACTATTATTTTCCGGAAGATTATAAAAAATTAAAGAAATCGCATGGGTTGTAAACCATACCCTACTGTATTAGAAAAGGCAGCACGTCTGACATCGCAGCAGTGTCAGTACTCAATTAATTTGACATCAAATTCTGTATTAGAGAATTTTACCACTAAGGAGTTACAATCAAAATTGTGGTGTCAGCTAAAATACGGATTTGAAATTTATCAGGTAAAACGACCATCACACTTCTGCCCTTTACAACCAAGTGCGGACAGAGGGGGAAGGTCACAGCAGTGCCGTATTTCCCAATAGGCTATACTAGGCTATAGACTGGGGCGGCAAAATTTTGTGTATTAAGTTTGATATAAAAAATTTAATACCATATGATATAATCAGACGTTTTGCCGAGAAGAAAGCTAGACGTCATGCTTTCCATTTAAATACCAGTGTTCGATGTGCTTTTATTTTTTTGTTAAAATTAAAATTTATTTCAATAAAATTGAATTTGATTTATTATATACCAAAAAGAAATAATACTTCAATATAAGTTAATATTGTTTAAGGTTTGTGTTTCAATTTATGAGTTTGTTTTTCAACATATTTATTGTCAACATAAAAGTTTTTGGCGTATATTGAATGTAGCAATTTTTATGTTCCTACCACTGATTGGAGGGACAGACTGGTAGGAAGAGGCGGCAAAAAGTAGCCTTGGGGAGGCAAAAATAGCCTAGGGGTGGCAAAATGGTAAATTCGCCCATGAATCACAGAGGTCATGAACCCCAGCAAAATATGTTTTACTGTAAAAAATTCCAACTTTCATGATAAATGAAGGGTGTTATTCCAAGACCATGGCAAATTCTGTCCTTGACCCCCCAAAAATGAAAGTCTGTATCCGCCCCTGCTTGCAACAACTTATTTCTGTCACTCAGAATAGTTCTCCTATGTGACTATTGAAAGGAAATATAGATCCCGCTTCGATGCAGAACCAGATATCGATTGCAAGCGTCTAAAATATAGCCACATTATGAAAACAAAAATAATCATATCCTCTTAACTGAAATCTAAGTTTTCGTGCCATGTTTTACGATTACGTTTCGATGCAAAGAAACATTTTTATTTTTGCAACTGAAAAAATGGCTTTAAGTAGCATATCTATGTAGGTAATGTATATATTGAATTTACAATGCCTAGTTTGAATTCGTTTTCACATGCACATATATTTTTGTCATTATTGTTCATTCATGTAGCAAAATATTTTTCATATTTCTCTGAATGTAATAGAGGAAATAAGAGCAAAAATAATAAATTAGTATTTAGCATATCCAAACACGCAAAATCACCTTTCATCTGCAATATTGCTGTCATTATATGTAAGAGCAAGGTGAGGATATCGTCGCTTTTATTCCAAAGGCACTTATGTGAAAAATTGCTGTCTTGTAAAAACGGAGCTGATAGATTTTATTTTTTCATTGGAAAAAATTAAGTTTAGGTCAAAATTTAAGCTATTTTTATGAATCTAAAAATAATTGGTGCTTTTATTATATGGAAATATACCGACTAATAACTTGCAAAATATAGTTAGATAAAAGCAGCCAAAAATTCGTTTAAAAGCCTGTGCTATGAAGGCGAAAGGAGTGTCTGTGACGAATTTCGCGCCTATAAAGAACTCCACAACCTAAACTATATCAACTTAGGCGCTGGCCTAAGGAATGGTATGTTTAATAATAATATGTAGAAAAAAAAATTCGGTGAATACTGTGTGTCTGCCTCCATCAAACCCGACACCCCTTTAAAACCGCAGAATCTTAAATGGAAAAGCATACAGGTAATAAAAAACGGCATATTGCTTCAAAAACGAATTAAAATGCAATGCGCGAATTCATTCAAGAATAAATTTCTTTACAAATTTTTGTTCCGAGTAAGATGAAAACTTTGGTCTCTTATTTTCGCAATCCCGCCTTCAATAAAATTTCTGCGGTACGTCAACACACTCAAGTTTATCTGAAGCTGCGATACTTACAGCGAATTAATTTACGCGGGGGAAGATGAAATTTTGGCAGATGATTATCTTTGCTATCGGCTACCTTTAAAATTTACCGTGTCACGACGTGAATATGTAATTATGAGCTCATGTTACTGATATTTAGTGTGTAGACAATAACACGTGAATGGTTTTATCCTGTCAATCTTATTCCTAAGGAGAGCGCTCCTTCAGGTTACACCCTAACTGACAAGGCATAGCATTTTGCAGGGATTGACGAAGAAATATATATATATATATATATATATATATATATATATATATATATATATATATGTATGTATGTACATATATTTGCATGTATGTATATATATATATGTATCGACAATCACACACAAAGATATACAGCCAGATACAAAAGAACAAATTGATAAATATATATACGCATAAATTTAAAAATATTAATATGTATATAATAACATAAAAGTATACAGTTGAACCATTGTTTTATGCCTTTCCAGGAGCCGGGGAAAAAGAAGGAAAAAACACAACAGTTCGATCCGGGTCAAACCTACAAAATGGAATGTAATTCTTTTTGAGTAGTAATCCATTTCGCATTTGGGACATTGGGAAAAATATGCCAAGCGGGAAAAACAAATTAAGCGGAGGCAAAACTGAAGTTAAATATTAAATATGCCAGGCATCTAAATGTATTAGAAAGGATAAAGGATATATTATTTTCGTTCGACGTTTTAGACGCTGATTTATCACTTTATTTTAACGTTAAGTGAAGGCTATTCAAAATACTGTTTTTGAGACAGTATTTCAATTTTATTCAAAAATCCTACTTTTGAGGAATAATGCAAATGGTCTGCTCAGAAAACAAAACGGCTGCTGAAGTCAACCCAAACGAGAAGAAATAATTTAATGTTCTGGTTAAAAGTCGATTTTTAACTCTGAATGTATTTGTCGTGAAAAGTTTGTCGAATTGCCTAGTCTCCCCTTTCACCTGGATCACTGAAATAAAAAATTCGCTATTTTATAACTTTTAAAATTTTTTGAACTTATTTTTAGATTACGTTATCAACAACATTGCTGGGAAAGTATGTCGCGTAGTTGCTTATTTATATATATAATTTATTCACTTACGTATGATATTTTTATTTTAGTTTATTATTTATTTTTTAAATAAGTTACGTAATTATTATAAACCTTGCTCATGATTACGTGCTTTAACGAAATGAAACGCGTGCTATTCATATAAACTATGTTGTTGTTGAGTAGTTAGATATGAGAAAGATGACCACTATATAAATTATTAGAGAATTTTAATGAAAAATAAACTATTAATAATGGTCGATGATTAATATAATACACAATAAGCACAGTTTTTGAAACCAAAATTTATTCAGCTTTAAACGTTTTTCGAAAACCTTGAGCTTTCATCAAAGAAGCAAGAAACCCTAAGCGTACATCGCTCGTAAGGGCGAGTGTACGATTGTTTATTGTATAAAGGGTAAGGTTGTTGGTGGATTGGCGCCTTCTATCGGTCGAGCCAGATGAATGTGGACTGTAGGAGGAAAGTTGGCTAAGTGGGAAATTATATTAAATGATAAAAAATTATTGGTGAAATTTTAAGAGGAGAAAACGTGACCACGCCGGATGGATATTGGCCGTAATAGATAAATCGTTCACCAGGTGCTCGGTGTTTTGATGGATTAACTTCGCTTCATCGAAGTTAAATTTGTGGTCCAAAGACTAGCAATGAACGGCTGCGGATGATTTAGTCGCTGCTAGAAAACTGCTCATTTTCTGAGACATTGGATGTGCTGACGAACAGTGTGGTGGCAACGAAATGGAAGAAGGTTTATGGTAAACGCTTATCCAATGTCTCAGAATATAAGCAGTTTTTTATTGGTTTGTATTTCGCGCTATCAAAATTTGCTTCACTGAAGAAGACCGGAACCGACCATTAAAAACATTGCCATATTCCGAAACTGCAAACCGTCTATTGTTGATCGGGCCGTAAAAAATTCTCCTCCAAAAAACCGGACACACATCTTTCTCCCAACAGCATTCCTATTTTATAGACCATCTGCTTACCGTTCGTTCCCAATATCAGCACTAAAATTGTTGCTTACGAAGTTTAAGTTTAACATCACTTTCACGCCCATCAATAAACTTTGTATTTCAAAACTAAAAGACTCGGTTTCGGATCACAACTCATGGGGGGTATTTATGAAATCCCATGCTCGTGCTCAAAATCGTGCATCGGCCAAACTCGTCGTGCACTCCGGTTCAGGATTACAGAACACGGGGCATACGTACAAATATAAGAATTGACTAAATCATCCATAGCCGTTCATTGCTGGTCTTTGAACCACAAATTTAACTTCGATGAAGCGAAGTTAATCTACAAACCTCCGTCTCCCGCTGATCTTAACTTTTTTTAAGTTCTTTTAATTCATCAAAAAGCACCGATCACTTGGTGAATGATATATCAATTACGGCCAATATCCATCCGGCGTTGTCGCGTTTTCTCCACTTAAAATTTCACCAATAATTTTTTATCATGTACATTACAATTTTTTATCATTTAACACGATCTTTCACGCAACCAACTTTCCTCCTACAGTCCACGTTTATCTGGTTCGACCAGGGGGCGTAAAGGCAACTCACAGATATCAACTCACGGATGCCAACTCACGGATACCAACCATAAACTTACCTTTTGTATAATCAACGATCTTATACTCGCCCTTACGAGCTATGTAGGCTTAGGGTTTCTTGCTTCCTTGATGAGAGCTCAAGGCTTTTAAAAAACGTTTAAAGCCGAATAAATTTTCGTTTCAAAAACTGTGCCTATTGCGTATTATATTATCCATCGAGTGTTTAGCACAGTGAGTCGATCTACTATCATATTAACAATGGTTCAAATATTTATAAAATACGCATTTCGCCAATTAAATATGCTAACCGAAATTGATTTCTGTATTTGCATTCTATTTCAATAGCTAATCCGAAGCTATCGCCGTTCACATTCAGAGAAGATCTACATCAGGGGATGCGAACTGCTGTGACATGCATCGTTGCAGCTGGTGATCCTCCCTTCACGATACAATGGTGGAAAGATGGCAGGAAATTGAACAGCGGGTCTGCAAATGGAGTGAAAGTTATGTATGGTGAGGATGGGTTCGTTTCAACTCTGACAATTCAGAAACTCGTCTACCATCACAACGGGAACTACACCTGTTCTGCTACAAATGACGTTGGCACTGGATCCCACAGCGCTCTGCTGATAGTGAAAAGTACGAGAATGTCGTCTACCTCTTTCGGTTTCCCAATAAGTATCCTATTGAATTCAGGGACTGTCATGGACTGAGATAAATTTATATTTGAAATCGAGTTCAGGGCTTATATTATTTTTCGGATGATTTATTTTTCATTGACTGCCAGTATTATGAAGAAATAAACGAAAACATCGTTATTTTTCAATATATAAATAATTGTCTATTTCCATTTTTAAATTTTATTATATCAGGAAGAACATACTACAAAACTTTTAACCTAAGGGGGGGGCAAACGTAATTTTGAGGTACGTTCCGTAGGAGTATAGTCAAAAAAAGCTTCTTACCTAATATTGGGGTGTTGTTAACGTAGTAGGCTCTCAAGCTATTTAACTGCACTAATAACACTTAACATTACGATTTTATCTTAAATAATAATTAAAGATTTTTACCTAATTTGACTAGTTGTTTTTTTTTTATAAGAAAAATGATGAAGTTTTTAGGTGAATTAATTACTATACGATAAAATATTAATGTATGTGTGGCTCGTATTCCATTGATTTTTCATTGATTCGGTTTCTTAGCATAAATTAGGATGTATTTCGACTGCAAGAATTTCATTGTCATTGATTGTGTCCAATATGTTTAACGTGGTGATTTCGCAAACTTCACTATTTCAAATTGATGGCCTTTTTTTAATATTAAATATATTTCTTAATATATTTAGCAGAAATCAAAATAGAACAAACATCGTCGTAGGTAAACGATAAAATATAAGTAATTAGCGTACAAAAAATACAAAACACAATATATTTTTAAAATTTTGTTATTTTTATAAACCTTTTCATGCGTGCCTACGGACGAATTTCGTTACGAAGTACATATATATGAAAACTTAAAAATCCATAATATTATATTATAGATCTTACTTATCCATAACAAAACCAGTAATTGTAAATATAAAGTTATATTTATGCAATACTAATAAAACTGTCAATTAAACATAGCTAAGAAATAAATTGACTTTTTAAAATATCGAGCAAAATTGTAACTTTTGTTTGTATCGGTGGACAGTTCCTCCCCGGTGGCTGATTAAACCAAGTGATGTATCGGCAATTAGGGGTCGGCCTTCCAGAATCGATTGTCAAGCAGAAGGAGTCCCGCAGCCCCATCTTAGATGGAAGATGTCTCCAGGTGGGCTAATTTTATGCCAGAAGTAAGATATCACAATTTTCAACCAAATGTTCAAATTCATTATAATCCTATGATTTAGTTTCTTTTGTAGGTGGCCATCCGAATGATTTCAAAACTATTGTGAGCAGTTCCAATGTTCATATTTTAGTAAACGGATCCCTGAATTTTCGTAGTGTCCAACTGTCTGATGCTGGTAATTATTTGTGCGAAGCCAATAACGGCGTAGGGACCAGTCTGAGTGCGGTGGTTGAATTTTCTGTGCACAGTAAGTGACAAGTATTAAAATTTTCCTTTTTTTTTTAACAAATTATTGAGGAAACAATTGAGCTCGTAATTATATAATTAATATAATATATATAATTAATCGTTAAATATATGTGAAGTAAAAATTTTTTTTTTAAATTTTTGGGACTGACAGTTATTTGTATACGTAATCCTATTACATTTGGTGTTTCCATGTAAATTTTCTTTGTGGCTTCTCCTCAAAAAATGAATTCATAATGCTAAGGTTTTCAGCTTCTGCAAATTTAACAAGGAACGAGGAGAAATATCAGCTAGTGAATGTGGATACGGGGAAAGGAACGGATGTGATGAATATGGCGAAGTACCGCATTATATATAATTTAACATCCATATTATTAAGATAAACACAAAAACCATATTTTTTTTCATTCATTTGCATTTCTCAATTAATAATTTAGTTTTGGGCTAAAATGTTCTATATTTAAATAAATATACGTATTCGTTTATTTGATCTAACAAGTGCATTTGTTTTAGGCTTTGTAATGATTTTGTAATCAATGTTTTTGTTTTTATTTTGCTTTCTAGTGCAATAGCGTACATTTGTAGAAGTATTCATATATAATTTACACATTATTATGTCATAATTGATAATTCCTGTTTTTAAATGAACTGGTCAAAACTGCATGTGCATTGTGATATTTCGGTTGTGTTCGCAACTTTAGTATATTTTATTTTTAAAAATTAGCAAAACCGTGAGAATGCTAAATGAAAATATTTAATTATGCTTATTTATATTATGAGTAATGAAAATCTCAAACTTCATTGGTAATTATTAATTTCGCCGGTTATTATTAATACCAACCGAATAACCATATTTACCGTAATATATATATTAAGAAGACTAGTTTTAGATTATATTTGTGGATTATATAAATTTTGAATAGTAGAGCAGTTGTTGTATGTAATAAACAAAGTAATGTAAAATAGTTAATAAACAATCTAAATTCTATGATTGAGTATCGGTAACCCGTTTGTCTATATATATCATCATCATCATCATCATATTCAACCATTATCTATCCACTGCTGGATGAAGGTCTCTCCAAATGCTTTCCACACAAGTCTATCCTGGGCCATTCGTTTCCACGTCACCCCAACCTCTTTTCTTATTTCATCCACCCATCTAGTTTGAGGACGTTTTCTAGGTCTTCGGTGGTCTCTTGGAATCCAGTTCAGAATTTCTGTTGTCCATCGTTGATCAGTTCTTCTTGCAATATGCCCAGCCCATCGCCATTTCAGTCCTTTTACTTTAACAATGATGTCCTCTACTCTAGTTTGCTCTCTCACCCAAGTGTTTCTTTTTCGATCTCTCCTAGTTATTCCAAGCATGCACCTCTCCATGCTCCTTTGCGTTGTCTGTAACTTTCGTATTGCTCCAACTGTTAGACTCCATGTCTCTGATCCATAAGAGAGGACTGGCAATACACACTGGTTGAAGACCTTTCTTTTTAGACACAAAGGCAATTTCCCCTTCAGGATAAAACTGTTTCTTCCAAATGCACTCCAGCCAAGTTTAATACGTCTGTTGAGTTCTTTCATAATGTTGCCATCCATTGAAATCAGCTGGCCAAGGTAAATATATGAATCAGCAATTTCTAGCTCAGTGTTGTCAACTTGTATTTTTGTTTCCTCTACAAAATTATTGAACATGATCTTAGTTTTTTGTAGGTTCATCTTGAGTCCAACTTCTTTACTTCTAGTTGAGAGCTCCTGTACCATGTCTTGGAGTTCTGATGGGTTCGTTGAAAAAATAACAATGTCATCAGCAAATCGCAAATGATTTAAATATTCACCATTTACTTATTAAGGGATAGGACACTAGGTTACTGGCCTGGAAGGTTCCACACATCGTCACATACGTTCAGCATGTGGGTCTTCTTCCAGTTAGATACCAGCAACCCTTTTGCAGGCCATATATATATATATGTTAATAACCAGGGGATCGTTTTCAATATTACCCTTAAACACATGTCGTTCCATTTTCTCTTTCAATTGCAATATCGGAGTTGTTTCTCTGAGTAAGTCGAGCATGGTAGGATACGGGGCCCTTCCCCTCAATGTTGGCATTAGGGTTTCATATCCCCCTTAAATTTCAAACAAAAATGCCTTTTAAACGTATATTTTTCCCCCAATATTTTCATGCCGTTGATGCCGATGAATTTACGACTCGAATTACTCGAAAATTTCTAGTTCTAGGTGCACTATAACTTTAGCTGTGTACACGCATAAAATATAAACGACACTAATGAATTCCTTCCAAACCAAACCACTATAATTTTGTAACTTGTGCAGATTTTACACCCGCAGAATCACATAAGGTAGTAGTTCTTTACATTACTATACTTCCAAATGCCGTATTAACCAAACATTAGTATCAGAAGCATACAAGACCGAAACGTATCCTTAAAGCCTGACTTTCATTTGCAGTGTACGATGGTTTCTGTATTTTTGATTCTTGTGTAATAAATGGGGACTTTGCGAGATAATGGTTTCGTGCAATGGCTAGCATTTAAACTGCTGTGTGACACGCAAGTTGCAACTAACGGAAACAATTTAAGTGAAGCAGGAAAAAGAAATATTTGTGGAAGCAACTGTTACCAGTGCGGGTACTGAAGTCAAAAGTAAAATGTGAAATTTAAAATGATGATAACATCTGGTATGTGCGTGTATGTGTTATACAACGGGGATGTTTATGATCCGTGCAATTAAGTAACGAGTCTACATTACAAAGTAATTTTGAGTAGCCAGCTAGTAGTAAATTAATTATGAATTACTGAATAACCAATCAATAGAAAATTACTACAGCGTAGAAATATATAATGGATTAATGGATTTTACAAACGTAATTTAGCTGATGGAATGAATAAAATTAAAAAGGTCTGTAAAAGGAGGAGTATAAGATATTAATAATGAGAATTTGTAAGTAAACTTTTTAATAAAACATATATTATAAGGAAGGTTTCTTTTTTTATTTATTCGTGTGCAATTTCTTCCTTAAAAACGTTTGATTTTAAACACAAGGCACGTATTCGTACAAATTTAAATTTCATCTAAACGATTTATTTGATATTACCGTTAAAATTTTTCAGCACTAACTTGTAATTAGCAAATACTTTTAGCATAATTTAAATACGAGGTTAGTATTTTGTTATAAAAAACGAAGGGAATTAATTAATTATCTTTGTTACTGCTACATTAATTAATTTTTTACTGCTTTTTTCCGATGAAATTCCTTTACTGAAGCAATCAATTCTTAATTATTTTTTCTACAACCACCTTCAAGAGTTGGAATATTATTTACCTTTCAGGGTGCCCCCCCGCATATAAATTAAGGTGTTATTATTTCAGTCTGGATATATGTTAATATGAAATTTTGAATCATAAGTGATTAGAATGATGAAATATGTGTTAAAATTGCGAAATAAAATAGCTTAAGTAAATAAACGTGTTAAGTAAACAACAGCGTTAAAGAAATAAACGCGTTAATGAAACGACTGTGTTTAAAAAATGAACGTGTTAGGAAAACAACGGTGTTAATAAAATAAACGCGTTAGAGAAATAGACTCGTTAAGGAAAGAAACGTATTCAAGAAACAACTCTGTTACAAAAATAAACTCATTAAGAAAATAACTACGTAAGAAAAATAAACGTTAAGGAAACAGTTTCGGTATATATAATAAATAAAGGCGACAAATGAGTTATAAATTTGTTATTGGCGTATTTTTAAGTCGGTATTGGCAGCACATGACAGCGAAACATAAATCAAGGAATCATTTGGAAAGCGTGTGTATTCATCTACAATATAAGTTTAGTACATGTGTCACAAAAAATAGCTTATTTGAGATACAAGCCAGTATAACAAAGGTCTGATATACCTCATTCACGCACAAAACTTTCTAAGCATATTATTTAGGTCACTTTGCAATTCAAACTTACAGTAATATATGTTTTATATCAAATACGCGACTTCCTTGAAATACAGATTGATTTGAGTTACGATTCATAAATATTGGAATGATTGCGTAATTGGTAGGCAAATGTGTACAAATACAAAGGTGTATTTGTTCACCTATTGTCCATAAAGTGTGTTTAATAAACATCAGCAAACATTCTCCTTGGACATGTATCTCCAAATTTCATTCTACGTGGCACCAGTTTGAAACAATTGGTCACATCTTCATCGCACTGAATGGATAAGCTAATGACCACAATACACTAGATCCTTTTTCCTCTTTATCCCTTCATTCTAATGAATAATTTGGTTCATAATTTTTCATAGTAAGAATTGTTTATCCTTCATCGCCTTTTAGTTCCTATTGTACACATGATACCATATTATGAACTCCTGCAGATTCTTGGTGGTAGTCAGAATATTCTACCATTGTCTACTTTTCCATCTATCGCCAAGAATATTCAATGACTCAGCTATCTTGAAATAAGAAATCACAAACAACTTACAGAGCATTATTTGCAGCAATTTTTTTTGCATATTATCTGTGATATGGATAGACTCTTCGAAGATTCTTCTTCTAAATGAGATATTTTACTTGTTGAGAAAGGTAACATAAAAACAAAGGAAAAACTTTCAATCTCTTGTCCAAAATGTCATTCGTCTCGAACCTAAAAGCCTGATTGCTAGAAACATATCTGGAACCACAAATAACTGTTCTTTCTCCTTTTAGACTGACCATTAATCACGTAGATCTTCTTTGTAGGGTACTCCTGCACAGAATCCTGTCATCAGCCCAAAGTCTTCGTATTCAGAGATGTCAGCGGGGGGGCTCCACGCTTTTCGATGTACCTTAATGGTTAAAAAACCTTAAGAAATTCTGCTATTCTTTGGTTGGATTTTGGAGTATTTTTTCTTTGTGTTTTTTAGAGAAGCTCATTTACTTTCGTAGATTTTTTTTCAATTTTTTTTGTGTTTTATACTTACTTATGCGTGACAATCAATATATCACTGGAAAAAACGAGGAAGTAAAAAAAAAATAAAGAAAAGATGGTTAAGCATGTTACAAAAAAGTTTTGCCCACATCTTCTTAATTTTAAATTCCTAATGGTATCTGGGATTTATACAAAGGTTTAAATGTAAATCCATTCCTTTCTTACAGTTTTAAGCAAAAAGCATGCATAGATCAAACTTAAAGCAAGATTGGATATCTGCTAACCCCAACTGCCGCAAACTATATCAAAATTTATTTCGACTATATAACGTATAACTATTAGGAGGTATATCATGAACAGTTTTATGGAGGAAAGTTTGTATAAATACATTAAACATTGGACTGAATGCGGCATGAGTCACCACGTGAATCATCTATTAGCATTTCGTTTCTGGATCACAGAACGTACTACATCCAACCAAAATCTTTGTTCGTGTGAGTGTTAAGGCGCAAGGATATCAGAGGTCAGTCTCCGTAAGGACCTGCATTTTTAAGAGGAATTGGAACTCCATGAGGCATAAGGAACCAACCACCGAACTATGGTGACAGCCAAGATTTAACAGGGTAGCCTGCTAGAATATGGTTTCTTCCAGGGGTGCTCATGCTGATGACTGAAGACAGAAAAACGAATTTTCTAACTAAATTTGAACAGGTGTTTAAATATTGACGTCACTGCTAGCTCAAACTGTATGGAATATTCTTAGAAAAAAGGACGACTAACCAGGTTCCCTCTTGTTTTAAGAACAATATTCCGTATTAATATGTTTGTTGTAAAATGACTAAAACTTAAAATAAAAAATAAATACCAGGATACAGCACAATTTTAATCTAAAGTCGGATGAACATCCGACACAGTGTTACATTGCGCAATCTTATCTATGACAATTATTAATATGATTAGGAATTATGTTCCTATTGTGTAAATTGGACCGCTTTAAAATTACAATTTGACATATAAAATATTGTTAAAATGGTTAAGAAAATGTCAGTGATTTATACGTGCCATAAAAGGCAAACTAGTTAGGGAATGTCTTTGAAAGTAAGGGTCCTCTCTAAAATAATGTATAGTATCTTTTAAAAGTTTGGACGGATTTTAATTCTTAAAAACATTAATTTCTATAAATCCATTAATAGTTTATGCAACAGAAGGTTTTGTTCCGTATTTTTTAAATACTTCAAATAATAAATATTTTACTTTTTTTACTTGTGGGCAGAATAAAATTTTGCTAAACACTGTTTCTTATTCTCCAGAAGTATAATTTATTTCTTGAGCGTTTGAAAATGAACTGTAAATTTTCATCAAAATATGAGTGAACAATACTGTAACAAATTAACTTACTTACCAGAAAAGGTATCTTCAATACCGTACTATGTTTTTACTTTAAGATTCTTCAATAACGAATAAATTATACTTGAAAGATAAATCAATATGCAAAACTACGATTAACAGTAAAAAACACGCCTAAAAAAGCCTCCGAAGAAACTATTAATCTTTTATATTAAATTTCATTGTTTTAGTTCTGTTATTTATCGCTAATCAAACGCATAATTTACTTTAACTTTCAAAACCAAAATTTCGCAAAGGTGAAAATTTTTTCATCAGTGTTCGAGGAATGCGTATTTACTGCCTAAAATTTATCTTTTGCTATATATAAACTCATGTTTGTAAAAATTGCAACACCATGAAGGAATCACTTGATTGAGCTGAAACTTTCAGGAAATGCAAATTAGGGTATGCTATTCAAATGATTAGAATTTCAGAGTCATCACGCATGCGTGGGCTGAGCAGCGCCCTCTGAACTGCTGATGGATCCGTATAAATAGAGGGCTGTAGCGGGGCGTGTATGGCTATCTGCTAGTGGTAAACGTTACATGAGACGTCACTATGCCTCTACGTCGAAAGAGGGCGACATTTCAGCAAGTTACGGAGTTTGAACAGGGACGAATGATCGGCTTTCGTGAAGGAGGGTTTTCTTATCGTGCAATAGCAGCTCGTATGGGGCGTAACAGCAGCACAGTGATGCGAGTGTGGAAGCAGTGGGTTCAAGAGAACCAGACAACTCAGAAATCCGGGAGTGGACGCCGAAAGGTGACGTCAGCACGGGATGATAGACACCTGGTCCGCATGGCGGTGACGGACCGTTTTGCTTCATCTGGACAGTTGGCAGAACGTTGGTGCACTGCTACAGGTGTATCATTGTGTGCTTCATCAATTCGTCGGCGTCTACTGCACCGTGGACTGCGTGCAAGAGTTCCTTTATACAGGATCCCCCTGACGCAAAACCATCGGCGCCTGCGGCTACAATGGGCTCATGGATATAGAGACTGGCGTGCTGATTGGCAACAAGTGGTGTTTTCTGATGAATCCCGCTTTAATTTGGGGTACAGTGATGGCCGCATCCGTGTTAGACGCTATACCGGTGAACGCCACCTTCCGGAGTGCATTATCCAACGTCATAGTGGACGAACCCCCAGCGTTATGGTCTGGGGTGCAATTGCGTATCATGGACGATCTCAGCTGCTACGAATTGTGGGTAATCTTAACAGCAACCGGTACATCAATGAAGTTCTGGAGCCCGAAGTTGTTCCCTTCCTTCAAGGCATTCCCGGAGCTGTATTTCAACAGGACAATGCCCGCCCACATATTGCCAGGAATGTTCAAGACTTCTTTTCATCACAACAGATACAGCTTCTTCCTTGGCCTGCCTATTCGCCGGATATGTCGCCGATTGAACATGTGTGGGATTTCGTTGGTCGGCGTCTCGCTCGTGATCCTCGTCCCATAGCTACTACAGATGAACTTTGGGGTCGCATACAAGCAATCTGGAATGCTCTTCCTCAGGCACACATTCAACATCTGTTTGATTCCATGCCACGTCGTATAGCATCACTTATTGCAGCGCGTGGTGGCTTCACCAAATACTGATTTTCGACATGTAATATTGTTTTTTTGCTTTGTAATTTTAATCGTTTATTTGTATCAACACAGGTCGTTTGTACATTAAATTTCATTCAATTCGGACGAGTCCTTCATGGTGTTGCAATTTTTACAAACATGGGTATATTAAACTACCAGGGGCGTAGCCAGGGCGCTGCTTTGGGGTTGTGCCCTTCCCCATCGCAATGAAATTTTGTATATTTAACATAGGAATATATGAGTTGTAGCTCTGTAACCCCTCCCATTAAGCCTATAACCCTCCCCTTATGAACTTTCTGCCTACACTATAAACTACTGATATATATTTATACGACTAGCAATATTCTGTTTTTCATCTGCATACTCAAGTTGTTTCTATTTCAAGAATAAGTTTTATTCAACCTTCTCACCACAATTGTAAGTAGGCTGAATAAGTTTCATCCAACCGTCTTACCACAATTGTAAATAGGCTGAATATGTTTTATTCAACCTTCTTACCACACTTAAAATTGGCTGAATAAGTTTTATTCAACCTACTTAGAATTGTGGGGATACATTTTACAAAATGATAATTTTGGTGTTTCATTGATATTCTTAACTTTAAGGTTTAAGATGTGAACTAGTGATAAGGTTGGAAATGTATTATTTATATACAGTATTATTTCACATAATTTGGTTTGATTAGCAAGTGATATACTTCACTCGAGTGTACCTCACACATGTTCTATTTCTTTTTAGTTAATATAATAAATCAATGATTCAGTTTCCCAATAAGTACCTGCAAAAGCTAGTATTGTCACGTAGTTTTAGAGAATTTCTGATCAGTAAATACTTTCAAGGTGCCCCAGTGTTCCAAACAAAATTTATGACACTGACTACAAGGAAAGGGAACAGGACCATTATCACTTGCACTGCTGATGGCGATCCACCGATCACTTTCTCTTGGAGAAGAAATGGTGTGCAAATAGACCCAGAAAGGGAAGCACGGTAACACTTCCATGATTATTTCTTTGGTGTTTCCGAAATTTCTTGTAGCTTAGCTCCTTTTCCCCTATAACGAAAATTCTAATAAATTGTACCAGGTACTCGCAAAGTGAGGACAATTTTGAAAACGGACAAAGCGCCACCCTGCTTATAGATAAAGCTGAGAGAAAAGATTCGGCACTATTCACTTGTTTAGCCATCAATAATTTTGGAGAAGATACTATGAATCTGGAGTTAACTGTACAAGGTAAGTAATCAGAATTAAAACCTGTATCAAACCATGAAAATTTATTTTTTTATCTTGCTATTAAATCATGGTTTGGTTGTTTAATAGATTGGAAATACTTCAAATTCAATTAAGTTTTGACATCCCACTTTTACATGTTTGATGCTGGAACTTATATTTAAGGTGGATAGAAAATATTTGAAATGCTTGTTTCATAGATATACCAGATGCGCCACAAAATTTGGAAATACACGATGTATCCAGCCGAAGCGTTCGACTAACCTGGAACCGTCCATTCGATGGTAATTCCCCAATAACCCAGTATACTATGGCTTGGCGGCTTATGAATGGTAAGTAGTATGAAATTCTAGTTATCAAAATAAAGGAATTTATGGTGGCATGGAATCTAAAATTTCTAGACATTTCTCTAAGTAATATAGATACACAAGTTTCTCAGTGAACAAATAAAATTTGTTATACTCTAAAAATTACAAAATATTTTAAATAATAACAACTATGTTTCGATTTATAATACATAATTTCTTTTAGTGTATTAAAAATATATCATATTAATGAGTTTTATTTAAAAAATAAAAGTTGGCGAATTTGAAAATATAACGTTATTAAAAATTTTGTAATACACGAAGGGAGTATCCAGAAAATTTTTTCTAAGGTGAAGTACAAACTCCGAAAGCCAATCAGAACCTACCCCTTTGCAATGGTCACCGAGTTTGAGAAAATAATTTTAAATGAAAATTTGTTAATCCTAGGAAGGGTGTCGCACCCCGTATCGGCACGTATTTTTCTTCCGACCCCCATAAATATTTCATGTGTAGACAATATTTACATATTATAATTATTTGTAAAGTGAAACCAAAACTTTTTATATAAATATTATTGAAAGTAGTGGCATTTTACTGCAAAAAATTAATATTTTTGTGAAGTCGGTATATAATAAAATATACTGCACTAACTCATATTCTTTTAAAATACGAAGGTTACATACTTCTTACTTTATCCTATATCATCATCATCATCACCATCATATTCAACCATTATCTATCCACTGCTGCACGAAGGACTCTCCAAATGCATTACACACGTCTATCCTGAGCAATTCGCTTCCATGTCACCCCAACCTGTTTTCTTATTTCATCCACCCATCTAGTTTGAGGACGTTTTCTAGGTCTTCGGTGGTCTCTTGGAATCCAGTTCAGAATTTCTGTTGTCCATCGTTGATCAGTTCTTCTTGCAATATGCCCAGCCCATCGCCATTTCAGCCCTTTTACTTTAACAATGATGTCCTCTACTCTAGTTTGCTCTCTCACCCAAGTGTTTCTTTTTCGATCTCTCCTAGTTATTCCAAGCATGCACCTCTCCATGCTCCTTTGCGTTGTCTGTAACTTTCGTATTGCTCCAACTGTTAGACTCCATGTCTCTGATCCATAAGAGAGGACTGGCAATACACACTGGTTGAAGACCTTTCTTTTTAGACACAAAGGCAATTTCCCCTTCAGGATAAAACTGTTTCTTCCAAATGCACTCCAGCCAAGTTTAATACGTCTGTTGAGTTCTTTCATAATGTTGCCATCCATTGAAATCAGCTGGCCAAGGTAAATATATGAATCAGCAATTTCTAGCTCAATGTTGTCAACTTGTATTTTTGTTTCCTCTACGAAATTATTGAACATGATCTTAGTTTTTTGTAGGTTCATCTTGAGTCCAACTTCTTTACTTCTAGTTGAGAGCTCCTGTACCATGTCTTGGAGTTCTGATGGGTTCGTTGAAAAAATAACAATGTCATCAGCAAACCGCAAATGATTTAAATATTCACCATTTATTTTTATTCCCTTGTTATTCCAATTTATCTGCTGAAAAATCATCTGTAAAGCTGAAGTAAAAAGTTTTGGAGAAATGGTATCTCCCTGCCTCACACCTTTACCAATTTTGATAGCTTCGGTATCTTTATGTAACCGAAATTTTGCACTTGCATTTTTATACACACATTTCACCATGTCAATGTACACATCCTCGATGTCTGCTGATCTTAAAGAGTTGATGACTGCTGATGTTTTAATAGAGTCAAAGGCCTTCTCATAGTCAATAAATGCCACACACAATGGAAGTTCATATTCATGTGTTCTTTCAATTAATTCTCTTAATACTTGAATATGGTCCACTGTACTGAATCCACTTCGAAATCCAGCTTGTTCTCTTGGTTGAGCTGCATCTAATTTTTTCTGCAGGCGATGTGTTAGCACTTTTGTGAAGATTTTATAAATAGCAGGTAACAAGCTAATTGGTCGGTAATTTTTCAAATCCTCTTTATCACCTTTTTTATGCAAAAGAATTACTGTTGCAGAATCCCATTGGTTTGGTATGTTACCGCTGTTAAGACATTTGGTAAAGAATTTTGCAAGTATGTCTTCTACATATTCTCCAGCTTCTTTTAGGATATCTAATGTAATACCATCATCACCAGGGGCTCTTCCTTTCTTCATACTTTTTATTGCAAATGAAACTTCTTCTTTTAAGATTTTAGGAGCTGTTCCTTCGACTATTTCAGTGTCTTCGTTTAATTCACTGTTACTTTCGTATAGTTTTTTGTAGAATTCTTCAACTCTTCTAAGTATTTCTTCCCTATTTCTTGTTACGGTGCCATCCTCTCCTTTTAATGCAATGATGTGTTTCTTCCCAACAGATAAACTTCCTTTAACAACCCTAAGGCTCTTGTTATTTTCAATGGCTTTCCTTACTAGCTCACAGTTGAATTTTCTTATGTCTTCTTTCATGCTTTTGCGCAGAGTTTTACAAAGTTCTATGTACTCAATCCTGGAACTGGTATTTCGATTGTCCACCTTCATATCTCTTCGCCTTTTCATGAGCTGTTTCGTCTTCTCAGATAATTTGCTATTGTGCTTTTTACAGGTTACACCACCAATTTCCCCAGCAGTTTCAATTATTGTCTTAACAATGTTTTCATTTGCTTCTGAGATGTCAACTTCTTCAATAAGTCCTTCCAGTGCAGAAAAGCGATTTTTTAATTCCAACTTGAATGCCTCGGTATTTTCTTTTAATTTCTTTAAATCCACCCTCTTACATACTTGTTTCCTAATGAGCTTCTGCCTTTCTAGTTTAGTATTTAAGTGCATTTTACATCTCACCATTCGATGATCACTTCCAGTATTAAATCTGTTCAGTACGCTGCAATCTTCAATAATTGATTTCTTGTTTGCCAGTATATAGTCAATTTCGCTGGTTCCTCCATTGGGGTGTTTCCATGTCCATTTTCTTTGCGGTTTCTTCTTAAAAAATGAATTCATGATGCTAAGATTTTCAGCTTCGGCAAATTCTATGAGTTGATCGCCACGTTCATTCCTTTCCCCGTATCCGTATTTACCAACCGATGTCTCTCCTTGTTCCTGTTGTCCAATTCTTGCATTAAAATCCCTCTACGATGAGCTTGATATGTCGTTTCCCCTTGTTGTGTAGCTCTTGCGATTTTCCGGCAAATTCTTCTCAACCTCGTCGGTGTGGCTTGGATTTTTGGCATATGCCTGTACTATCTGAAGTTGGTATCGCTGGGTTAGTTGAACAACGAGCCTCGCTGCTCGATCTGACGTGCTTTCGACTTCAAGAAGGTAGTCTTTAATTCTTTTGTTGATTAAGAAGCCAACACCACTTGTTCTTCCAGTTTCCGTTCCTCTATAATAAAACAAATGTCCACTTTTAAGTTCCACCAACTCTTCACCTTTTCTTCTAACTTCACTGAGTCCTACAATGTCCCATTTGATCTTGTCAAGTTCTTCTTCCAATTCCTGAAGTTTTGCTTCAGAAGCAAGGGATCGTCCATTATACGTTGCCAAGGTCAATAACAAACGGCAGCCTGGGCCATTCCAGTGATTCTTAGCACCCCCTGCTTTCATGCCACACTGACCGCTGCCTTGATCAGGAGCACTCCAGCACCTGGAGACTAGGGGCCATGGTTTCTGGTGTGTCAACATAATGGAGGAATTAGCCATAATTTCACCACGCTGGCTAAACGGGTTGGTGAATTAGCCCTCCCCTTCTACCTTTCTATCTGTGTAGCAAATATTAATTTGCCCCATAAGTAGAAAGCTCAACCTGCACCAATTGAATCCGGGGTAAGACACTAGGTTACTAGGCTGGCCGGTTTCACACATCATCACATACCTTCAGCGTGTGGGTCTCTTTCCAATTAGATACCAGCAATCCTTTTGCAGGCCTTTTATCCTATATATATTTATATGTAGAGATAATTTAATACATATCTGCCTTTGTTTCTGGAACGATTGTCTCTTTTTCCAGCAAGCGTCCTTTACTGGAAATTTTAGTTTTGGAACTTTTTCTCATGTTGAGCTTTTAGGAACAAAGTCAACCCTAGGGAAATCTTTGACGATACGATATCTCGGAGGGAATAGGGGATTTTACTCTATCCTCCCTATATTTCTCAGGAGCAATTCGATTTGGTCCGTTCCAGCATGACACCGAAATGGCCCGCAATTTGGAACCTTCCATGACTTTTGGCATTGCTTTCAATCATAATTTTGACTTAATAGCCTTGAATTCCCTCTTCTCCTATAAATTTTCATAACATGTCTGTTCCAAATATTCTGAGGATATGTGACTGAATTGGCCCCAAGGCATCCGAAAAAAGGTAATTGGAAATATTCCGATTAAATTTTCTTTCAAAATATATGCGATTTCAAATTCTTGTCTGTCCTTATTTCTTAAAGGCTCTTCCATCTGCAGGAATTTAGCATGCACCAGTTAAATCTGAAGAATGTAAAAAATCATATGCTTTTCTCTATAAACTGAAATATATTTTGAACCAGCTCTATTATACAAAATGTTCACATTTCTGGTTTTTTGTAATTATGTAAGTGCAAGTATTGAGTACCCTAATACAATATTTATGTTTGAAAAAAAATGTGTGTATCTTGTCCAATAGTCAACTTGATTCTACTTGCCATCAAACGAGATAGATTATGCGTTTCGTCGGTACCATATCATAGTACAGGAGCTTCTCTAAACGAAGTCTTGTTTAGAATTACAGTAAGTCGGGTATACTTTTAAAAGTATTGGGGTTTCGAAGATATAAATCATATAGTTTCAATTCACAATAAGTAAATACCATTTGAAACTAAAACTGCAACCCATTCACAACTAAATCTCTGAAAAGAGATATGTATAGGTAATGGTTTACAGAAGAACAATAAGAAAAATATTTTAAGGAAGCTGTATATATTTTATGTATTGTGTGACATATATATATATATATATATATTTGTCTATTTTTTATAATGTATATTTTTTTTACATTGTATATTATTTATCCGTACCTATTAAGTCTCCATTTTATAGTAATTGCAACGCAAAATTCATTTAGAAAGGAAGCTTGCATTTTCATTATTTTGCAGCAAGTCTCTAGAATAAACAGCCCTGAAAAAATATTACTGGAATGCGTTAACGATTCCTTCTTTCAATGCTTTCACTAAATAAACGAATTGCGCTTTTTTGGCCAGTGAACCCAAACATATATATACACAATAGAGGGAAAGTTTAACTCATGTGCGCTGACAGTTATAGATGAGCAGAGATGTCATTGTTATCTTCCTTTTCGTTGCTAGGAGAAGCTTTTGGCGGTCCCCAAAGTGTGCCGGGTACTGAGACGACATTGACAGTACGCAACCTCCTGCCCTTAACGCGCTACTTCTTTCGCGTGAAGTGTGAAAATACCCTCGGGGAGAGCCAATATAGCGCCGAAGTTGCCGTCACCACTCTCAACGAACGTAGGTATATATAAATAAATTGAATTCCGTCAATCTCTGTTAGAGTTTATTATTCCATCCTCCGCACTATCTCCTTTCTTTTCTTTTTTCGCTTCCTTATGTGCCTTCATTTCCCCTTCACTGTCATTTATGTGTCCACCAATGTTAATTGGAAAATAAAAGACAAACATGCATTGTCATAAAGTGAATTAGAGTGATATAGGGTCATGTTTTAGATTATGTGTTGTTGTTTTTCTTTTGTTATGACCCTTATTAATATATTAAATGTAATGGAAAATTACAACTTCCCTAACAATTGAATAATTAATTACGTTGGTAAGGTTGTAATATCATAATTCGTAATATCTTAAATTCTAAAATTTCGTAACTTGTCTAATATATAAGAAAAGATTTCTCGATATTTTGAGAGTAACTGTTCCCTGCATCAAGCGAAGCTCAGGATTTCGTTCGATAAAATGAACAGTAGGAGAAGTTTGGGTAAGTTGACGAACTTAAGCAATACTTGCGTTTGAGTCGTTACAGCTTGCAACTAGAGCTGTAGTTTTATCTGTATGTAGTGCACTATTCGTTAGCTTTAACCGCGAAATATTAGACTATTTTCAAACAACAAGAAAAATGAACAAATAAACTTTATTGCATGAAGCGCAGTTTCGTCATCTTGCTTGCACTGGCGGGTAAGATGACGAATAATTAAGTTGTACAAAAATGGAAGTTAATTTGGAGATTTTATGTCATGTAATTCAGGGCTCAGAAAAATCACATATATAACTCTTAATCTTAGCTTCTTTTACATTGATATCAGAGCATTGGTCGCGTGTCCGTTCTCTGCAGAGAGAGCGCTGACCACTAACATCATACTTCATCTTTATTGCACTTAGAACAAAAAATGCACCCTATCTCATTTTTCTCCAGAGAGAGTGTCTTACTTTCTTTATAATCAATGTGAATTGATGAGTCGGGTGATGTTTCATCGAGATCTTTTTTGAGAGCCTTTTTTGAATGTCTGCTCATTGGGAATTTATGATTAATGCAAAATTTTCATTGCTTATTAATAGCTTCCTTACTTTTTGCACTTTTTGTTTGTTTCTCCTTATTTCCTTTTCTGTTTTTCTATCTTGTAGTGATTTTCTAACAGGAAAACTTGTAATATGGAAAGGAGGTAAATTTTTCTTTGTTTCCGCTCTTTTTGAGTTGCATGAGGCAGAAAAGGCAAACTTGATATTCTCTACATTTCTTCATCAGCAGTAGGAGCGGATTATATTCCAGCTATGAGCGATGTTGGCATTGGTGTGGTATAAATTACTTCAAGATATGATTTGTCTGTGGTTTTCGATGGTGTAAAATCTATGTCATAAAAGGTCTGAGAGTTGAGTGGCTCAAAGCCAGTTGCTTTGAACATATTGCTGACATTATTTAAAGTTGCTGCTTTCCTGAACTCTCTTGGAGTACGCAGAAAGGTGTTGATAAGGGTTGTACCCATTGCAATGAAATTTTGTATATTTAACATAGGAATATATGAGTTCTCGCTATGTATACCCCCCATTGAGCTTATAATCCCCTTACGAACTTTCTGCGTATGCCTATGTGAACACTATACCGAATAATTTTGCAATATCTTGTAAGCGAAAAGTCGGACCTGGAGGACTTACAAGAAAATCAGAATGAGTATGATTATAGGCTGTTTTAAGTGGACCGTAGATAGAAATGTCCAGAGGCTTCAGTTATGTCTTGTATGTGGTAGTAACTATAACATTGTTGCATGACTTTTTCGCTATAAGTTGATAGCCTCCAATGTTAAATAGTTATACACAGGAAGAAGTACGGGATTGGCCTCGGATGGCGTCACCTGTGTTAGGAAATGCTTTAAAAGTTTAATAAAACTTTAAGATTTCATCCTTCCAGATTTGTGGCCGACTTCAACCGAGCCTGGAGGTGCACTTTCAAGATATGCTGACTGTATTCTTTCTCTGGGGTAAATGAAAAATGGAGGTAGAAAGTGGCCAGTAGCTCTGACGCAGCAAGCAACGCTTACATTCATTCCTCTCTTAAAAGAGGAAATTTTTATCACTTGCCTTGTGCCTTTTTTTCTCAAATTTGTAGATGCTTTTGTGGGAACGGTGGAACATTCCATTTCATCCATGTTGTAGATTTGGTGTGGCTGATAGTTATGCTTCCCTCGTAGGTCTTTGTAAACGTTGAACAAAATTTCTACATTTAGCTTGTTAAATGCCATTAGTCGTGCTACAGATGTGACCTCTAGTTTTTGGAATGAAAAGTTACACTTTTTCATGAAAACTTCTATAAAATCTTTGCTGGCTTCTCTTTTTGCCTTGCTAAACCTATGCGAAATTTTGTGTGCTTCTGCAAAATCATAGACAAATCTTTCAAAGTTTGCTTTTGTGAAGTCAAAGGCTCTTTTATCCAACTCCCATACATATTCTTCTAGCTTAAGTTTATGTTCATCTGAGGACGTATTTTTAAATCGTCCTGCATTCTTTGGTAGCTCCTAAGAGAGAAAGGAAGGAGAAAACGGGAATAAGTTTTTAGTTAAACGACAATGCAAATAAATTAATCCAATAGCTAGATAATATTTAAGATTTAAAGAACGGAAAACTCTGTGGGCGGGGATGAAACTAATATACAATATTTTTCAGCACACCCATGATTTTTGAGTTCATCTGGACCCTAATATTATGTATGTTTAATTAAACATACATAATATTAGAGTTCACTTGAACTCTAAAATTGTGGGTATGAAGAAATTAATTTTATTAATTTACGATTTAGTCTTGATCTAAGATAGGTTTATAAAAAATTTAAATTTACTTTAGACAAAAGTAGGCTGGAAGAAAATCGGCATGTTGCTTAAAAATCATTCGGTGAGAAACAATGATAACAACAGAAATTAGGTTATCCCCAATCAAATAATAACGAAGCCAATCAGATGTCACAAAAAATGTAGGTATGCCTACTTACATTGTCTTGACATTTTTAGACGTATAGTCTTAGTGTTGCCACAGGAATACCGAATTGTTTGGTTGTAGCATTCGTAGAAACTCCACTTCAAAGTTGTCTCATCGCCTCTTCCATAGCATCTTCACACAAATTTTGTGGGTCAGTCTTTCTGTTGAACGGTTTTACCATCTCTGAAATGCACAAAAGTATTCATAATGTGTCTATTAGCCTACTTATTTTGAAAGAAAAAAGTTTTCTAAATTTCGGATAAGATAATGAATTCGGCATCTTGCCCGCACTACGAATTTGTCATCTTACCCGGCAGAGTCATCTCTGTCACATGACTTCAAATAACAACATCGGTAGATTTATTAAAAAAAACTATTTTACCATGATTTACCAAGAATTTAAACTTACTGATAAAGCGATTGAATTTCCTGAACATTGTTTTAGTGCCGGTTTTAAACCTATTTTAAACATGTGAAAAGTTATAATAAAACGTACCTGTAACTTCTTTACTCAGTGTCATCGAAACAGTACGGCCGATTCTTCTCAAATTCACGATGGACGCTTTGAGAGATATTATGAATCTCTTACTTGCTGATGAGTGCTGCCGTTCGCAGAGTTTTAGAGAAACCTCGATTTCGTCATCTTACACTCTTCGTCAACTTACTCGAACTTCCCCTAGTCCTCGAAACGTTGTGGAATATTTTTAAACGTTGGACTTTAGATGAAGTTGTGCTAATAATGATAGGCCCCAATCAGTTGTTATATGCTCTAATTATTCACTTAGATTTACTGCCTTTTATCCTTACTTTTGATATCATACTTTGTGTAGCCTACATACATACTCTCATAATTTGTGTACACACATACCATTATACTTTGTATACATAGATATAATCATACTTTGTGTAAATACATACTATCATACTTTGTGTACATGCATGCTATCATACTTTGTGTGTATACTATCAGTTGAACGTACATAATTTTATTCTGTTGATATATACTTCTGCAGCTCCGAAAGCAGTGCCACGTATATTAAGAGCATTTCCGTTGACTTCAAGATCCGTGAACGTAACATGGCAGGTATTTCCTTTTTTTTTCAATAATTCATATTTTTCTTCTTATTGTTCATTGATTTAAGTAACATGACAGGTACAAGAAGGACCAAAATACCATTCAAAATTTAGTGGTTGAACAGAACTATGTGCTTGTTTTTTATTTATTTCACTGAATCTTTTCATACAGATAGTACATATTCGTTTATATTTTAAAACACATTAAATAATCTTAAATTGCGAATAGAGTGACGCATAATAAAACGAGGAAACCTTTCTCTTCCTTGGTAGAAGACGAAGTGTATTATCGTGTAACATGAGACAATGTAATCTCCTATACAACTTTATCCATAGCTTCTGACGCCTTTTAATTTGGCTAATTAAACATAATTTACATTCCATATGCCGATAATTGTGATAATTTTCAAGATATAAAGATAATGCTTGACAAACGATTAATTTAAATTCCGGAATTACGCAAATATAAACCTTATTTTGCCTTTAAAATTCCCAGTTAAAATTACATTCACAGACACGATTTAAAGCTTATGGCTCCCATATTTAATTAATTGATTTCAAATGGAAACAAACAGGTGGCAGAAAGACGAAGCCGGGCCAGTATTATATGCAATATCCGACTCGGCATCTCCCACACAAACGAATAATATATAAGAATATATGTTATCATTCGAACTATCATACGTGTGTGCATCTTCCAGTATATTAATACCAGTATATGCGGCTTATGTAATATAAATTAAAACAGACGTACAATTCTCCGACGTATTTTACTATGCCATGTCGCTATGTTAGAAATTATGTCTACAGAAAATTATGTCTGCGCGGATTTCTGACGTCTCTTAAAATCTATTTCATAATTCTTTCCAGATTCACGGAATTTGTTCATGTGTAAATCCAAGACATCGTGGTAGTGGTTAAAATAATACATATATGCATGGCCATGGCCAATTTCTATATTATTCATATTTATATCTACAGAAGCTGATTCAAAGAGGGGCTGATTTTTTTGTGGAGGAAGGAGTGTATAATATATTAGGACCCATTTATAACGAGCCCGCATTTTGTGAGTGCCCGAATATGCGGAAAGAAAATGTATTTTGATTCGATTGATTGATTGATTGTTTGGCTTTTTTATGGCGCAAGAGCATCTGGGCTATACTGCGCCAAAATTATTTTTTTTTTTTATTCGAATAATGATTAAGCGCAATATAATTTAACCGCTTTTAGCGTACAAGTCTTCTTTAGACCCCGGATTTAACGAGCAGTTAAAAAATGTAAAATTAGAAATTAAACTTTCTTTTAAAAATTCCGCCGTTAACTGCAGTTGGTCGTTACAATCGGCCCTCGTTGTTATCGACTTCCGCCCGATTTTTGTGCATTGGGGAGGGGAAATTTCCCTAATTTCCTCCGGATGGATCTGCCACTGATATATCTGCTCGTTAACTACAGATATAATTTGTGTCTAAGTGGAAGGATATATTTCAGTTTAAACAAAATATATGGAAATTATTGCTGCGGTTATTTTACAGCTTTTTGCTATTAGAACTTCGAGAACAAACGAACAAAGGAAAAGATTAAATCAAATTCAGGATAAATATTCTCGAACCCGTTTTATTTAATATATCACTTAAAACTGTCTACTATTTACTTATCAAGAAACAACTCTAAAAAGATAACAAATACCTACATTTAAAAGTTCTATCAAAATTTCAGATACACAAGAAAAGTTGTTCCATACTGCTTTTTGCTTTTAAAATGCACTTTCTGCCATGCACTTCCAAATGTATGTATTTTTCAAATAAACATCGCATATCCTCGTCATTTAATATAAATATTTAATGTTTGTAGGGTAATTTCATGTTCAGACTAAATTGAATCGGAAATTGTAAAAAAGGGATATGTTACAAAACTCAAACTTTACAGAAGAGATTAAGAAGTGTACCACTTTCATCGCAGTGTTCATAAATTGAAGAAAAAAATTCAGATAATTGATATTATATAGCTACTTATAAACCAAGTGTAATTCATGAGTTTTGTTACTGCCAGAACTTCTCACATAATTTCAAAATATTCGCACCTATCTCTTTTCTACACATTTTACTTAGTGTTACATTAAAATTACTGGGAAAAGGATAGAAAACATAATATTGTGATTAAGATTATTTATTTTTAGTTATATAACTTCGAAATTACATTTATGATATTATAACAGCGCAGCTTCTGCTATGAAAATCTTAAAAATCAGCGACAAATAGAAAAATACGAATGAATCGTGAGTCTCACTATCGTTGACTTCTACACTGGTTGTTGGCTACTGCATTATAGGCGAGTAAAAGTTAATGTGTTGCTCCGGGATGTGCTGAAGGCATTTTAAAACATCAGCGATTTTTTCATTGATTAGGACCTTCCCTGTACTGTATGCTGATTGGTCAGGCAATCTAGTGAGAAGAGCATTTCTTTTCCTTAAAGTGAAAGTGCTCTTACTTAAACCATGAATGCAAGTCAATGCTGTAACTTTATTTGGCTCGTTGACGGTAATGTGATGGACAGAAGATATCTCGAAGGCTACTATGTCCCCTTTTCTTACATGCCTGCCATAATTTTCATCAGAAATGCATCTCATAAAATGAGGGCCACCATTTTTTAAATTCCTTTACATCTGCTGTTGTAACCTTTATAATATTAAATCTTCTAGTATTGTTTGCTTTTTTCATGAGCTCCTCATATTCGTCAGGTGAGTAGATACGATTAATGTTTCGGATTAGACGTTTTACTGCCCTAAAGTGCCTATCGCAAGGGAAGAAGGAATGACCACTAATAGGGAAAACGATTTTAACTTGTTCAAACAATTGTAATTCAATTATGGCCATACACATTCTTAGAAGAAAATAAGTTTTGTTTTGTTCACTACATACATCAGAAAAGAGAATAGAAACATGCCCATTGGTTTTATTCCAGTTGCTGTAACTCAGTAGCAGACTACAGACTTCATTTAACTACTTTTTGTTATGCCTTCATCATACATGTACAAGTCAACTTTCCATTAGCCAGGTTATGTATCTTAAATGTATTAACCCATAATATGTCTTGTACCTGTATGTTTGGAAGTCCCTCATGTAGTCACACAGTGGCGGATTTATAAAATTGCCGCCCTTACGCACAGCCTGTACTGCCGCCCCCTCCCTCCTTTACAAAGAAAGGAATATTTGTAAAAAAGAAAGTATATCATACTCTTAGCGTTTCGTATGTAACGGCTATTTTTCATATAATTATTCAAACTAATAAGATACAACTCAAAATTATTACTACCATATTCTCCGACTTCCTGGATTCGAGACACTTTTTGAATCCGCAATAATTTTAGTATGGATTCACGTAACCTCTGACTTGATCTGGTTGGTAAAAGAAAAAAAAAGCAAACACAATCACAAATATAAAATTGTAATGAAAGAGCGGTGTTACCAAAATAAATAGGAGCCCAAAACCACACAGTAATTGTGATAGATATGAAATGGGACGTATGTTGCACAGAAAGCCCATTGCCAACATCGACCACCTTTTGTTTACCTTTAATGAAGCCTGCAAAACATTTCCGCTCCAGCTTTTCTCAAAGTTAAAAAGTTAACATCAACAACTAATGGCAATTTCCACGTGTTAATGCCAGATACATCCGCTTCTAGTGGGAAGTATCGGATATTGTAATGTAAACAATATGATCATATGGTCATATCTCTTTGTCTTTCGATTCTGTAGTTTGCATTTGCCGGCAAGTTAAAGTAGGCTCCTATATACATCGCTGTTGGGGGAAACAGGGCAATAATTAAAAAGAAACATTATTTTCAACATTTTCCAGTTTGGAAAATTTTATTTTTAAACTATCTAATGCTACTTCCCGAGAAAAGTGCCGCACCTAGGCTTATGTCTTGTGTGCCTACTTAGAAATCCGCCACTGCAGTCACAGCAAATTATTCTTTCTGAAGTTAGCATCTTCCCTCATGCGTGACGAGACGTTCTTTATTTCGACATAAGACTTTTTTTAGCCCGACGCTTGTGAACCAGAAGCTTTGCTGCCATAGCTCTTCTTGCTGTGTTACAAAGTGACCTATTTTTCAGATTTTGCTCAAGTTCCTTGCATGTAACGCATACATCAACTTGAGGTCTTTCATATGAATAGTCAAAGTTTTCATTGAAATACAGACGAAAGTACTCATATACCCCTTTTGCATTAGGACTGTCCGCCTTGAATTTTTCATACAATATTTTGACACAAAACGAGCATCTGCGTACTTTTTTCTTTCTCCAAGTATCCATTCAAGCGATGCGAGAAAATCATGAATAATTTTTGATGTGGCGGGGTCAATGGCATTGTAACAAGATCTGTCCTGAAGAAAATTATTGAGAGTATGCGCTGCCTTCTTAATTAGGGAGTATTGAAATTGAGGGGTTACTGGACTTGGTGACGTCATCGCGCCGCGCTGACTGGCATTTGACTGGTCGTTTATCGCCTATCCAAGCCCAAGGTGTCACTTGCCACTTTCATCAGTTTTTCCTTCCTCTTCTGGTCATACGCAGGATATTATTTTGAGACTTGGGGGAGTTCAGGATGTTTTTCCTCATTTGTTTACATTCAAGTTTGTAAATGACTAGAAAAAAAAAAGGCCAAACATTTTTTCGAAGTTGCTCAAAAACCAGCAAATACAAAAAATTTCTCGAGACCTTGAGATTATAAAGGGAATGAACGAACGTACTTTTTTCCACCCGCAAATTTAAAATCTCCTTTTGTTTCAGGAAATTGCTGCAACCTTAAAAGCTCCCAGAGTGTTCTTTTTTAAAGTAACATAGGAATATTTTATTCGTTTATTTTGACATAAATCATCAATTTCCAACCGAGGAGTTAAGTGTATGGTAAAACCACTTTGCTTCGTTTTAACGCTTATACACACTCTTTTGAAAAAAAAAAAAAAACAGAAGCACCCCTAAAAATAATCATAATCAATATTTACGACATTTCGCATGCAAATTACTTAGAGCAAATTGCAAGTTATTAATATTTCAAAGATAATGAGTGTTAACTTCGACCATAGCGTGTATCTCTACATCTCTACTGCTCAAGTGGCTTCGTATAAATAGGTAAAAATTGCGGATAGTTTATTTTTTCTCATTGTCGGCGTTTGCAGTCCCTTGCAGATACAACAAATAATACCACTACGACGTTGTTGAAGACTTTAAACCTACGCTGACTACTTCAAATTTGGTCGGATAGTCGGGATGGGTGAAGCTGGCATGTCCTACCGAAAAATAGGCCGCCCCCTGAACCGGAAGGACACTGCCGTGCAAAGGTATTGAAAGCAGAGATTGTTATGAGGAACTCACAGGTGGAATGAAATCTTTTGAAAGCCAAGGTGCACGGATTCGGAGCAAGACCGGTTGGTTGGTTCGGGCAGGCCAGAGCTTCCCGAACGGCATCATTGTCCGCTATCCAACGTATTACTGTCTCTTCCATACCACCCGTGGCACTTTCCATCATCTCACGGCACTTGGCTGAGGTGGGGTTAGGCTCACAGCGACCTTTAATGTGTCTGTCTTTAAGCCCACACCTTCAACAAAGTCGTTTGGAGTAGTGACGTAGCCAATAATCATGCTGCCAGCAGACTGGCTTCATAATGTTCAGCAATGAACTCCCCTCAGTCTTGAAGCAGAAGACCGTCGGATCCTTGTGTGGAGATGTCAGGGCCAGCGGTATCAACCACCCTTTATTTATAGAGGCACACACAGCCATTACCCCTAGTGTGATGGTGTGGGGGTGCTATCTCATACGAGAGTAGGATGTCCCCATTCATCCTGCGTACAACTTTAAGAGCTTAAGGATATGTTGATGATATCCCGCGGCAGTTTGCATTACCTTTTATGACACGGCAGCCTGGGGCCATTTTCCAACAAAATAATGCCATGCCCCAAACAGCTAGCATAAGTAAGTGTGAGCTGCCTCCGTGCTGTTGCTACTCTTCCTTGGCAAGCAAGTTCATCTTAACTTTCGCCAATCGAGCATGTATGGGACACAGTAGGCCGTCAGATTCGAACAACGCAAAATATCGCAGATTTGGAACAACAAATCAGGAATTCCTGGCAGAATGTGTTGCAATATGACAATAGGATCCTTTATCACCTTTTGCCCTATACACTCTTTTGGAAAAAAAACGAAGAAATTATTCGTTTTTATTGAAATTAAACGTGCATCTGGCACATACGCAGGTAAGGAAATGATAAAAATATTCAGGGCCGTAGGACCCATCAGTGGCTAGGAATTACACATTAAATGTTAGAATTAATTGTTGGTGAAACCCCCATTGAAGGCGATGCGTACTTCTATATGTCTAAATGAGCAATGATAAAGTTTCCTAATGTCATCCTGCGACACACTCTGCCAGGCATTCCGCACTTGTTGCTCCAGATCTGCGATATTTTGCGGTGCCCGGATCTGGGGGATTACCATATCCATATATCTTTGATTGGTGATAGGTCTGGTGAACTTACTGGCATGAAAGAGTATCAAGAGCACGGAAGCAACTCACAGATATGCGAGCCGTATTGGGCTTGGCGTTACCTGGCCCCACATTGGCGTGTCATGAAGGGTAACGCAAACGGCTATAGGATGCCTTCAACATATTTGTGAACTGCTAAAGTTGTACGAAGGATGACTATGGGCTTTCTGTTGTCTTATGAGGTAGCACCCCACACTATTATACTATAGGTAATGGCTGTGTGCCTTTGCAAAATAAAGGATGATTGGAGCTGTCGGCCCTGTCACCTTCACACACACGGATCCGATGGTCATCTGCTCCAAGACTGAAGCGGGATTCATCGGTGAATGCTATACGATGTCAATCTGCTGACAATCATGAGGATCAGCTATGTCACCACTTCAGACGTCTCTGTTGATGGTGTGGCGTTAAAGAAAAATGTCTTAAAAGCCGCTTTGGGCATAACCTCACCTCAAGCAAGCATCGTGAAAAGTTGAAAGGTGCCACGAGTGGTATATAGGAGACTGTAACACGTTAGATGGCAGCCAGTGATGTCGTCAAGTCAGCTCGGGCTTTGCGCACAACCAACAGATCTTGTTTCGTATTCCTACACCTTGGCCTTTCAGGGCTTTCATTCAGCCGATAATTTCCTCGCAACGAACATTGCTGCCAAAACCTTCGCACATAAGTGCAGATGGTAACCTATTGCTCAGTAGGACCAGCCAGCTTCACGCATCCCGACTATGCGACCACGTTCGAAGTCGTCCAATTGGCTATAAGGTCTTCAACAACGTCCCAACGTCATTACTGGTTGCGTCTCCAGGGAACTGCAACGCCGAAAACGAGAAAAAATAAACCGTTCGCAATTTTTACCACTTTTATACGATGCCAGTTGCGCAGTAGAAATGCGGGATATGATCGAAGTTAACACTCATTGGCTTTGAAAATTTAATCATTTACACGCGTCTAAAGAAATTTGCATGTGAAATGTCGAGACGATCGGATTGTTTTTTTACGGACGCTTCGTCTTTTTTCGAAAGAGTGTATATTCAGAGGGTGTTTACACATATTTATAAGGATTTTGATTTTAAATTTAAAAAAACCTCACAGCGAGCAGAAAAAAAATTGGCAGCACGCCATTATTTGAAAAGTGAAAAATTGTTTGTTAAAAAAATATTTAGTTTGCATTGTGGAATGGCGTACAAAAGAAGCTGTGTCTTGAATGCTGTATATTTGCCTTTTTCCGAAGAAAAATATATATGTTCAATGATTAAAAATCGATGAGAAAAGCATGGTTTTCGAATTGCAAAATATGAGATAAGCGATATTATTAATTTAAAAGGAAAATATCATCAGGTTTTGAAGTCAAGAGGAAAAATAACAGAAAAGAAATGCTTGAAAATAAGCTGTTCTGTAACTGCGGGGATATTATTATTTGCATCATCCACATTTTCTAACCATGTAGCAAAATTTTGGAAATCTGCCTTTCCAGGTTAGAACCATATTGGAGAATATTCTACACTTACTACTGTAAAAAACAACTTCCCAAGACCAAATATACGCAATTTGTAAATTTATGGCCCAAACGTGAACCTCAAGTTTTGGCCATGAATATTCCCTCTTATTTCTTTTTCTTATAATTTTTTTCTCATGAGAGCGATGATATTTTCTCCAGCTTAGGTACTAAACCCAATGGCAGTAATATTAATGATGGAAGGTACTTTTACGTCTTTTGCATATTTTAAGAATGTAAAACGCCAAGTTTTATTTTATTCAAATTATTATATTCCTCACAAATTTCAGCTAAATGATGGACTTGCTTAAACTGTATAAATATAAACGAAAAACAGAAACAAAAATCTTCCTTTAGCTGGAAAGTTTTTGACTCAGCGACCAGCTGGAATGTTTTATAAATCTGTTTTTTCAACTTTTTTAGCAGGAAATCCAGCGACTTTTTTGTAATTTTTGAGCACTGGAGCACCCATTGCACAGGCTGAGAATCGCTGGTCCATGTGATCGAACTTTCATTGCGATATTTTGTGGCTCTACACGAAAGTTGGTGTGTTTTCATTTAACACCACCATTATTTGCTTCATTGTTTCGTCCTCTACATGTAGATGAGAGATTTGTCAAAATTTCTCATACTTTCAGTCCACACACACGTGATCATCATAAGAAGACCACAAAGAAATTAGGCTTGTCTTTTTTTGTGCTTTAAAATAGTTAAAGTCATGGAGGGTCAGGGTCTACAGTGCGTTAATGAGAAGACCTTTGTCATCTAAAATCTCGAAGATTGCCTTCCCGATGGGTAGAAGAAATGAAAATTGTCATCATCATTTAGATTCAAACCTGAGTTTTGTAGAAAACAGGCAAAGGGGTTACTATTACTCTATTATAGGATTCTATAGAATTGGAGTTCGACACAAAACGGTCAATTAAGCGTCCATGGAAATTTCCAATCCGTGCAACTCATGATTCCGAACAGCTATGATGCTGGTTTTTATCTCAAACAATAGATCTCGATCATCGCTATCGACGCACTTATCAGAAGATTGAACTAGTTTTAAAGAGTGAAAAATTCAAATAAAAAAATTAATGATAAAACATTTAATTTAATTTAATTAATGTCCGACAAAACTAGCGCAAATGCCAACGTAAAATATAGAAAATGCATCTCACCAGATATCTGGGGATATAACATTATCAGTGGCTGAGGGGTCAGGGGGTACAGGGTAAGCAAAAATATGGACGTCTACGACGAAGTGAACAACGGTAATGAGGTTAACGACGGTTACTGTGCAACAATTAATGCATCAATTCATTTCTGCGTTCCATTGAACTCCGCTGCCGCAAACATTGTGACCACCACCACGCATGCATAGTTCAAGAGGGGTGGTGCTCGACGCACAGCGGCCAATTTGGTCGTCTTCGGAAATTTCCCATCGGTATAGCCCATGACTCTGAGCAGCTATGGCACTGCGTTTGGTCTCAAATGACAGTTCTCAATTAGTCCTGTGCGATAAATGTATACACCAAGACACTGAAGTTTCAGTGAGAGATAAATTTTCCAAAAATTAAATAAAATTGAAACATTGCACGTCGATAAAAACCACGCAGAAGCTAATATAGGATTTTAAAAAAGAATGACGCATAGCATCGGAAAGTGGGTCTAAGGAACTATTCAGGTTTATACCATGGTTAGTGGTTGTGAGGGTTAGATGGCACAGAGCACGCAAAACTGTGAATGTCGGCGGCGAGATCAATAACGGTAATGGAGTCAATGACAGTTTCTGGGTAACAATAAACGTATCAATCCATTTCTGTATTCCAATAAACCCTGCGGCCGCAAACGAAATTAGATTTTGAACATGCGTCAATTCCTTAAGTGTGTGTCTCGTCACGGTCACATATTTCGCGATTTTTTGGTTAGTTTTCCAGTTACGAATATTAATATGGCATTCTAATACTTTTCAGCTACGTATGGTTGACTTTTAAATATTGTTCAATCTATATATATTGTTTTTATTTTCACGACACTGGACTTTATTATGTCTCAAGCGATTAATTAATAATCATTACTCCCTATCTATGCATACGTCAAATCTTTCCTCCCTATTTAGTCCAAAGCACAATTCATTAAGCTTAAACAGAACGATCGTAACCAATGGAGCATTATTACAGATAGTGGCAGCAATAAGTTGATGGATACAAGTTTTGTGCGGAATTTATGGACCTTTATGTATTAAATGTATAAGCATCTTGTGCCTCTGAGACGCAGTTAAACTAATTTGGCTAAATGCTTTTGGCTTCTTACTCTCTTTCTCTCTCTTTCTCTCTCTGTCCCTAACTCGATTCGCGTATTGTGTTATATATGTTAGTGAACAATATTCAAGGCGCAATATTCATATATATCAAATTCTAAGCTAAAGAAATACTTTTCCATGTTACAATTCCGCCAATGTTTGATGACACTTCAGACTGAAACTGATAGAAAATATGTTTTTGACAGTTTAAATGACATATTTCGATTTGACATCATCTTGTAAACTATATTTTTTACGAACGCTTTTATTTCTCTGGGAAAACTAACCCAAATTTAAAAGAAACGCACTCTGCTATAAATTGTAGCACTTCGCTATGAGTACCAGATTGTCATGCGTTTAAAATATTTCAATTTATTAAACCTTTTCTAATGCAAAAGATTAAATGTAATGTATTCAAAATTCATCATTGGGAAAATTTAATCTTGAAGTTTAAGTGTCACCAAATTTTAAAATTAAAAAGCAGAACGTTAATTAAATTTCCAGAGAAATGAATTGAAAATATTGGAGGCATGTCACCTTCCAGAGAGAGACACAATTAGAAACTGAATATAATAAGCTGTCTTTCAGTTTAGAACTGGTTCTCGTGCAAAAGACGCAACTCTGCCTGAGGCCGAGATAACAACACATAATATCGAAGCCGGCATTCATAACAAAGCCTAGTGCCTTGGGGAATACCAAATCGTTGCGTTATTTTTAGGTTTTGGTGGAAATACATTATTGCCGGGTACTGAAAGTCATTAGTATCTTCCTAATGAAGTTGCTGTTTATTTTCCGACTGAATACTTTTGCCAGAATGTCATGATGAAGATAATTAGATAAGCTGTTGAATTGCAGTCGCGTTTATGTTCCGTTAAAGGCTTTGTCCATTTATTCACAAAAATTGTAGCAAGTGCTCAAAAACGGTAAAGTTTATTTTTTTCGCTTTTCTGTATCTCATGATTCAAATACAGTACATTAGTTTCAACAAAACACAGAATTTGCAGTTCATCATTGCATTTTATTATATTACAGTACTTCTTAATCATATTGTCTTTCGTCATATATTCATGAGCTTAAGAACAAAGAATATTCTTTAAACATTCGCATGCAAACTTGGTAAAAGGATTCAGGTGCTTTACTTTAACTGAACTCAAACAGTGCTAACTGAGCTGTTTAGATTTGCGTCGTAAAATAATTGTTTCGTCGTTAACTGTGAAACAAATTATGATGCGTTTGTGATGAGGACTAATTCAAAATTGAGGTTTTCCTAAAGGAAAATTAAAATATTCATGGAATAAATATCTTCTTCTTTCCACCTTCATTTTTTGTGCAACTGTTAAACATGTCAGTCCCTTAATCTATAATAAGCGCTATTCTTAAAGTACGGTATAAAAATTAATGTTCTTAATTGTAACGTACTGGCAACTCTAACAATAAAGAATCAAAATTAATTTACCTTATAAAACACATGACAGGTTTTCCAACTGGAATGAATTCTGAAAATTTAATTTATTGATTTTTTCTGCTTGTGTGTCACAGTTTCCCAAAATGAGGCCTAAAGAATCTGACAAATATCACTAACATATATTACACATTGGCATATGGAAATATTATGCAATTAATTAATGATTTATAAATGTTTTATGTTTCAAATTTCAAACATAACGACGAATTTTATGATAAATGGAATCGGAACTATAGAAAGAATCGACCCTTTTTCTTATGTATATATATAATACCTCCATAATTTTGAAAGAGCACTTTGCAAAAAGCTTAGGGTTTATAATATCAGCCAATTCATATCCAAAGCAAAAACATAAAAGCTAATATATTCTACTTCTGTATTTATTTATTATAATGCTTGCAATATACCTTATCTGAAATACATAATTTAAATCATTGTAAATAGATATTATATTTTTATGTTTTCCTTTTTGATACATTTTTATGTTCATTATCAAAAGGGTTGTTCCCAAAACTTCATAAACGGCCTAACATGCAGTTCTGATAAAACATATTTGACAGACTGCCAAATACGTTTGATGTAAGGAATTTGATAGCTTTAAAACTGCCAATTTTATATTTCTATGGCAATAATCATACATTTGTGGTAAATGTAATTTATTTATAAAGAAAAACTCAACTATATAATTTTAAAATTTGTAATGTCACTGTATTAAAAGAATTATTCCTTAAGTAGGTATATTATTTCTAAATACATGGTTTCTGAAGGAAAAAAAAATATAAAGTTAAGCTGCAAAATTAATGAAGGCAATAGGTAACTGAAATTAAAGTGAATAAATAATAAGATTGCAAAATCCATCAGCAGAAATTGAGGGTGTTAGTTAATGTTTGTATGATAACACGCAGCCAAGAACATGATTTTGGCGAAAAAACGAAAGCAACTACAAATATTTATTAAAATTAAATGTTGATCTAAATGCAAAACAGCTTTTCACCTACTTTGTGTCCCGTTGTTACTGAATTAAATAAGTTGTGGCCACCTTTTGCTTCGGTCTTATTCCACACTTAGGCATTTATATCAATAGCATGAAATTCAAGTCATATTTTTAACTAAATAATTTAGCCAATATCATAATTACGCAAAAAATACAAGTATATTCAATTACTTAAATTTATTGCCAACCTATCGTTTTAAAGCAAATTTCAATGAATAGAATGTTTGTTTTATAACTTACAGTGAAAATATAATTTAAAACATTTCGATGCCGCATTGGAATTTTTCTGCACATTAAAATGTTCTACATGTTCGGGTTTACTTATAACCAAGTAAACAATAACACAGTATGCATATGAAAGTTAATGTTGAACGATTATTAGTTTTAACCATATTCAACATCGAAAATGTTTATTTACGGGTTATTTATAGGTTGATCCACCACATATAGTTTCCTAACTAATAATTTCTCAGCACATATAGTTGGGCACCACATATAGTTTCCTACCACATATAAATGCTCACCACATATAGTTGCTCACCACACCTAGCTAGCTAGTTAGCTAGTTAGCAGATTAGCTAGTCAGCTAGTTAGTTAGTTAACTGTTCTATGGGGAATTGTGAAGAATTGTCGCCCCACCACATATATCTGGGCACCACATATAGTTTCCAACTGCTTAGAGTTTGGGAACATAAAATGGTTGCCCACCACTGAATTTATTTATTTACATTTCTATTCTTACCATGAATTTTGTTTGGCTAGAAAATATATTTGATCGTTTTTGTATGTGCGCATACATAATAAGAAATTCACAGCTGCGTTTGTTTGCTCTCTTTAACACTGAGACATAAATTTTCCTTTTCCTCCTTTGAAGGCGATTGTTTTGTATGAAATCCAAAACAACAACTAATGTATGCACATTTTAACGCATACAGATGAAGTCTTACTTTATTATTTATTTAAAAATCGAATGCATACATTTTAAATTCCACAACGGGATGTAAAATAACCATATTTTGTATTTAGCCGCGTGTAATTTGCTTTTATAGAAATCATTTATGTTTTCAGTTAACGTACACCTCTGAAAATCAAAAAGTCACCCGATTCCGATTATAAGTTCAATTCCAAAATGACGTAAAACGAAAACATTACCTAAAAGATATTTTGATGGTTAAAATAATTTGAAAAATTTGAAATGAAAGGCAAGGATGGATGGCTTTGGGGAATTTTTTGACGTTTCGTTTCCCAAAATATATTTTACAAATATATATTTAAAGCAATTTAAAAGATGCCTGCCATGTTTGTAAGAAAACAAATCCGAGGTTATTAAAATATTCAAAATATGTTTAGTTTAATATTTATTTTCAAACTATCTCGGAATAACAAAAACTAAAATGAAAGACGGATACTTTTACGTCGTTTATCATTTGAAAAATGGCAAAATTGAAAGAATATTTTGCGTTTGAAACCCTAATCCCGATATTCCTATGAGAAAACAGATTTGGTTTTAGTATTACTATTTCATTTCCGGGAAGGGAAATAAATTAATTTGGAATCGCTTCATTTTCTCATTTTTTCGTATCATTTTATTCCCATTGCCAATTTCGCTAAAAGATTCATAGTCCTATAAAGACATGAAATATTCATATTTCATTTCCAACGCGTGCAGATGGGAAACGACTTCTGAGCCTTTGTTTACCTTATAATTTATCACACCCTTCTCCGCCTTCTTTGAAAATAAAATATCGAAAATTTCAACTTCCTTAAAAAAATGATTTGAACATTTCACCAAGGCGAGAGTTTTTAAATAACCATCATGTATTTCGAAATCGCCTCTGCCCCTCTCCTGCCGCCACAGAGAATGCTAATTTATATAATTCCTTATCTCATTCTTTACTTCCACCAAGTTTTTGAAAAAAATACTCAAGCAATTAAGGAAATAAAATATTACTTTTATTTTTTTTTACATCGCGATCAAATCTTTTTAAAATTACCCCACTTTGAGTTGCAAAATTACCAGTTGTCAAAAAAATATTTAAATTCCAATTTATTATCAGATTTGGAAGTAAAGGACAAATGTGTGAAATGATTTCGTTCTTATAATGAGAAATATGATTTATTCATTATCCTATATATCAATCTAATAAAAACATTGCAATGTATTTGTAATCCTATTACTCAACTCACCTTCGAACTATGAAAGAAAATATGAACTTGATTTACTCTGATATATCATAGCGTGCTTTTTTAGCATTTTAGTCTTTATAGCTAAATAAATTCAAATTTTTAACAAATCATACGTAGGTGACATGCTGAGTAACAGTATATTAAATAGTATCACAGTCACCATATAATATATTATGATAATAAGCTATAATAATATATAAAATAAATTATGATAATATGTTATAATAATATACAAAATAAATTATGATAATGTTATAATAATATATAAAATATATATGGTAATAAGTTATAATAATATATAATCATTTATGATATTATATTACTAATAGTAACATAATAATGTATAATAATACATTACTAATAGTAACAATAATACTAACAGCATATCCCACCATGTACCAGACATTAATATTGGACAAATACATCAATATGCCTAGTATTTGCGGAAACAACAATATTTCGCCAATGAATGACGTACGGCACCCGCGTTTACGAATCTTAAATTGGAGCTGTTTTGTAAAAGAGAAAAAGAGACACTTTCGGGCAGGGGTCGAACCAGGGACCCTTTCTGAAAACCAAAGTGCAATAACCGACTAGGCTCCCTGGACAAAAGAACAATGATCTTTCTCGTTGAATTTAAAGTTCATCGAACATTATTAACTTTCGCAGAGATAATGCAATTGCAAAATATTGATCGATGCATGAAGCCACCGACAATTTTTTTTTGTGATTTCTGGTGGGGGAAATTAACAATGAATAATACTTGGTGTCCAATTTTGTGACAAATATTATTCCCTGTTGGTTTTTTCACGCAAAATCATAAAAATATTGCCAAATGGTTTTATTTATAAAACAATATTTGTCAAATGTTTTATTGATACTTAGATACTAATGTTCTGTGAATATTTTTACTCTTGCATACTTTATTTTTTTAATTATGTTAACAATTGCCTATTTGCTACAGGGATAGGTTGTCTTTTTTGTATTTGTAATTGTAAGTCTTTCACCTTAACTAGGGGCACCATGATATTTGATCAAGAGCATTTGAAAGCTAACAGCATATAACGTCCTTAAACCAGGGGCCAACCCGCCCAAACCAGCCCGCGGCCCTCCGACATGTTTTATGTGTCCCGCTGACTCACGAAAGAATACAAAATTTCACTCAAAATAACGTTCCTGAGTCTGAAATCGTTATATTTTACTCTGTTGGCATTTTCATATTTCGTAATAAATATCTTAAAACACTATAGAACTAAAGTAATACGCGGTCTTCCCTCAGTCGTGTTTTACTTCAGTTTTCTAGCGTATATGGGCATTAGGAGTAGTTTTATTGATTTGCAGTGCAACAGTGATTTAAAAAAAATTCAACTTAGGACTCGTCAATTTTTATTTTGAATATGTTGATAAGAACGCATCAATGTAGAGTTCTAAAAGTGATTGGGGGGGCGCAAACACATTTTATGTACGTTTATACATTACAGTATATGTAAAATCGCAATTTATTTCAGATTATTGGGGAGCTCAGGTCCCACAGGGTAATATAACTCTACGCCTATATAAGAACATCTACCCAACGATCTGACTGCAAGCGCTGAAAATGTTACTATTCTGGATCACTTATTACTGAGTATAGGCTGACGTAGAAGGGTCACAGGGTGGGGGTTACAGGATTACAATTGGGGGGATTACAGAGCTGCTACTCCATATATCCGTATGTATATACACAAATTTTTATTCCAGTGGGAATTACAACCCCTATCAATCCACCCTCTACGTACGCCATGAATCTGCAAACAGCTATTTTACTAAATGAAATTGATGAAAATCAAAATTAGGACCAGAATAACTGACGTCCACCTTGTAAACACTTTTAGGATTGCAATATCAAAAATAAGACCGGATATTGACAGGATTTTTAAAAATAAGCAGTGCCAAAAATCTCGCCAAAAGGTTTGATTTCGCTTTACATATTAACATCAAAAGTATTTTAATGATTTTGCTTCCATATATATTGTATTATTGTAATATACGCTGAAGGGGCGAAAATTGGCACATACCTAATATAGTGTAGCTCCTCCTTTCCTCCCTGCGCACTCAGAAATGCCGCAATACGATGTATGGACTCGACTAATGTCTGAAGGTATCCTGGAGACAATTCACACCAGGAATCCTGCAGGGCAGTCCACAAATCCATAGGAGTGCGAGGTGGTAGAGATCTCTTCTGAACAGCACGTTGCAAGGCATCCCAGATATGCTCGATAATGTTCATGTCTGGCGATTTAGGTGGCCAATGGAAGTGTCTAAAGTCAGAAGAGTGTTCCTGGAGCCACTCGGTAGCAACTCTCGATGTGTGGGGTGTCGCATTATCATGCTGAAATTGTCCAAGTCCGTCGGAATGCACAATGGACATGAATGGGTGTAGGTGATCGGACATGATGCTTACGTACCTGTCACCTGTCAGAGTTGTCTCTAGACGTATCAGGGGTCCCATATCACGCCAACTGCATACGCCCCATACCATCACAGAAGCTCCACCAGCTTGAACAGTCCCCTGTTGACATGTAGGGTCCATGGATTCATGAGGTTGTCTCCATACCCGTACACGTCCATCCGCCTGATGCAATTGGAAACGAGACTCGTCAGACCAGGCAACGTGTTTCCAGTCATCAACAGTCCAATGGCGGTGTTGGCGGACCTAGACGAGGCGTAAAGCTTTGTGCCGTGCAGTCAACAATGGTACACGATTGGGCCTTCGGCTCCGAAATCCCATATCAATGATGGTTCGTTGAACAGTTCGCACGCTGACACTTGTTGATGCCCCAGCATTGAAATCCGCGGCAATTTGAGGAAGTGTTGCACGTCTATCTCGTTTAACGATTCTCGTCAGTCGTCGAAGGTCCCGTTCTTTCAAGGTCTTTTTCCGGCAGCACCGCTGTCGGAGATTTGATGTTTTACCGGATTCCTGATATTCACGGTATATCCGTGAAATGGTCGTACGCGAAAATCCAAATTTTGTCGCTATCTCGGAGATGCTATGTCCCATCTCTCTTGTGCCGACTATAACGCCACGTTCAAAATCACTTAAATCTTGATAACCTGCCATTGTAGCGGCAAGAACCGATCTAACAGCTTTGCCAGACATCTCTTGTCTTATATAGGCGCTGCCGACCGCATCGCGTTACGCTGATTGGTTGCAAAGCTCCGTTATTTGCATACGCACGCCTGTGCCAGTTTTTCTGGCATTTCAGTGTATATATATAGTCTCAGAGGCGAATCCAGAAAATATTTTTGGATGGGCACACAAAACTAATATAGACTTAAGGAAAAAATATCAATAAAGGCTGAACCCGGGAGGGGGGGCGAACCCCTTGAGCCGCATTTGTTCAGTCCTAATATTATTGATACCGTAGTGCGGCCCTCAAGCCTACGGAAATAAGCAAAATTGGCCTTTGGACCGAAAAAGTTTGAAGACCCCTACTTGAAACTGTTACATTTCCTTAGTGCTGACTAAGTCCAATACAACTTTATGTTCAGTAACTATAATGTAAAATCCACATCATGTTTTTTTTTATCATGATGTGGTCGTTGTTCAAGGTGTGGCTAAAACCCTAAACCAAGGCCCTATGAAAAATATTAGGAAATATAAAATCGATAAAGGAACTCAGAATAATCTCACTTCAAAATTGTTTATATTTCATATACAGAACAAATCAATGTGCAAAATAAAATAAAACAAATATTAAATAAATTATTTTGGAGGTGATAAGGAAAAACTCTAATTTCCGTTATAATATTCCGATTCACTTTACTCTCATTATCTGCTTGCTGACTTATACACAAATCACTTAGGCAAGTAAATTGGATAGACGTGTGTCTAACGTAAACAGAATACCACCTTTGCCCTTTTCAAGCCAATTTGTCAAACTAATACTTTCCTGTTAAAAAAAGTAAAATGTAAGATATGTATTGGATTAATTTTGAAAAAACACAGTATATATAAAACACGTACCATATTTTTTTGACAATTACTTTTGATGTTTTTAGCTTGACAGTTCTTTACTTTAATTGTGAATTCCTGTTTCAGATGTCAGAAACCGAATCGTTTGAAAAAATCGATGGGTTTTACGTCGGACACAAACACAGGGGAAGCAGTAAGCCCTTTGCTTTCGAACCTGTCAAGATTCCGGAAGGAAGAAGTTCCTTTATGTTTCGAATTCTACAGGATCTCGATCGTTTCACGGAATACAGCGTGGTCATCCAAGCGTATAACGATAGAGGAGCTGGCACTCCGTCCGAAGAGATATTTGTTAGAACTTTAGAATTTGGTAAGCAGTGGCGTTTAAAGAAATGTTCAGTAATTGAGTCAGAGTTTAACACCCATCTGTCAGCTTAACTGACAAGCAAAAATTATACTGTATTTAAATGATATACTGTTCTGTTTTAAGGCAGCAGAAAAATACGTACTTCATTTATTTATTTTACATGTACCTTATTTTTCTTTTCGTATTTATTATACTTAAAAAATGAATAGTAATACATAATTTTATACGTATGCAATATGCATTACGAACAAATCCCATTAAAATGAATTACATATGGAGAAATAGTTTGAAAAATATAAAATTATTATACTTATAGTAGTTTTTTAAGAATATTTAATTTCGAATACACATCCTAAAGATTTCTTTAAATAATACATTTATATATTATGTGTTATAATAATATATTTATATATTATATACGCATATTTATATTTATGCGAAACTAGATATTCTTATTTCCCAATTTATTTAGACATTTTCGAAAACAATTTAAACAAACACAAATTTTTCGCAATGCGGAAATCATAGGAACCTTTTTAGAGTAGTATCAAAAATTAACGAATTTAATTAAGAGCTTTTACAACAAAATATTGCGTGATGAAATATCAACAATTTTCAATCAATTTTCAATTTAGGAGACCTTTGCTTTCTGGGAATATCCTCCGTCAAGCAATGCATTTCTTCCATTGGTCTTCTGTCCTCTAAGCATTCGAATCAATATTTCTTTTCTTTTTTTTTTCTCACGGACTTCTTTATTCTTGCCATCCGTGCTTTTTGTGGTCTACCACTTCTCCTCCTCCTCCTCTACATTCGCACATACTTCAATAACCTTCTCGGCCATCTCTCACTGCTCATTCATATTACGTGCCTAAACCATCTAAGTGACCTGCTCTGAATTCTTTCTTCAGTGGTTTTACTTTTCACCACTAAACACGAAATGATTTCGTTTTTTTACTTTGCCCCGTCCGCCGTTTTCTCAGCATCTGACCTAAAGATTTCATTTTAAAAAATTTAATGCCTTTCTCCATTTTATTTGAATGGACAAAATTTCATTGCCCATATCTATAAATTCTTACCACAAATGGATAAAAATTAGTTTTTTTTCTTTTTCCAGAAAATTCACTGATTCCAAGTAATAAGATGTAGCGCGTCAATAGCCCTTCTTGAAAGACATGTTCTGTTCTTAAAGGTCTGTGTTGTGTTAGCACATTTTCTTCTATAATGAAGATCAGAATCTTAACCTATATTTTAAATTATGTTTTTCTTTTACGTATAGCACTTCATCGTCAAAAAAGAAAGCGAATATGAATTTTCACCACGTATTGAAATTTCTTTCCTTCTACATTTCCTGCTCTTTTTATTATTATTAGCCCAATTAAGAAAGCTTTTGAAATGTGCATATGAAATTCAGCAATCCTGCTGTGCTCTTTCGCATTGTGGATCGCCTCCAAAGCACTTTTACCTATTTTAATTTTGGAAAATATTTTCCTGTGTAGATTTTCCAATGTAAGAACGTGTCTCGTTGATATCAGACCTTTGCAAATATTTTCTAAATATCCAATATGGCACATTATCGTATGTCTATCTTTGATGTACCCTTGGTTTTCTGAAAAAAAGTTTTATGATGAAGTTATTATCAATGCATTATTTATCAGTGGTGAATTTACTCTTCTATTATGTAATTACAAATTCTTGTTTAATTTTTTCAAGTAAAATTCTTCCCAAAGTTCTAATATTTGAACTTAACACAAGTAATTATACAGTTTCCACATATATTTCTATCTCGTTTGATTTAAAAATAAGTAAAATATACGATTCTACAATTTCTTCAGGAATTGGTTCTCTGTTAATAACGTCCTGTATAACGTTCCTGATTGATTCTTTGGTTTCGTTCTTTGACATCACATCTATAAAATTAAACGGGAAGTTTTTCATGACCTGTAGTTTCACTATTTCTTAATTTTTTAAGTATGCTTCAGTGTTACTTAATCCAATACTAATATCTATTTCCGGTTGGATTGTTTTAACTCTGATACTTCTAAATTGAAAGTAACAAACTATTTCAAAGTGAATATAGTAATCAAGCAGTGCTCTTTATTTTCAAAAATTATTTTTCGAATAAATTCTTATTCCAAGAACTAATTTCTAAAATAGTAATGAGAAAAGAAATTGAATATAAATTTAGAGGCGTGAAGTGAACATAAGCAAAAGACTTGAAGATTAGAGAATTGGCCTTTTGAAAATAATTTTTGCTCCATCAAATGAAAACAAAATTACATGAAGAAAAAGCTAGACAAATTTATAAACGAATAGAGAGGACGTGGAAATTTGAACTAAAAATAAATTAAAAAGGACGAAAAAAGTTACAATAAATTGTGGAAAAAAAAAAGAAAACATGGAGGTCCGATACATTACCGTTGAGCAAGGAGAAGAACCCCAATACCTAAGCAACATTATGTTCAGTAGAAAAACAAAAGAAGATACAAGGCATAACACCCGAAACACAGAAAGCATTACTGAGCATTCAAAAACTACTCTAAACTTGAAACAACCAAAAGGAGAAATTAAACTTAGACTTTTTAGAGTAACATGAAATTGGTGCCGTTTTACATATGCCGAACTCTAAAAGTATTGAAGGCAATAATAATCAAATTCAAATTTTTATAAATAGCTGCTTCGGTACAATGCTAAGCATTCCTTTTTCAAATAAGATAGCTAATGCATAAGAGAAAATATAGCTGGTTAGCATGTAAACTATTAAAGAACTGAATATTGTTTGTAAACAAATATTAAAGTAGAAATTACAAGGAAAGAGAGAGAGTGAGAGAAAGAGAAAGAGGTATACATCGGGTAGTAATTTGATGGAAGCGTCAATCTCCGAGAGGCTTTTCGCGAATTTTAGGATTTTTCAATGATTTTGCGAATTTTTGATTTTTTCTTATTCCTTAATTTCTATTATAATTTTTTAGATCCACTTTCGAATTTAAATAAATGCATTGCTCTTATCAACGGAAAATCTTTTGAGTAAAATTTGGCTTCAAAATATGTTTAAACTACATACGTGCAAGATATTTTGCAATGTCCTAGCGTAACCTTAAAAATTAAACTGAAACATTGGGATCTAATTCCTTCGAGAGAAAGCTTTATAGTATAAGGACAAAATACAGCCTTTATGTAGATATATCTTTCTGCTTGAAAATTGAAAAAAAATTCAAACTTCTGTATAATTTTAATCTTCTTCCTAGCTCATTTAAATATATTTATCCCTTTGCTACAAATAAAAATCTTATCCACAGATATATATTGATTACAGAATTATGATATCACGAATTTTTTCCTAATTAATACCTTCTAAACCTATACTAAACAATCAGCTCTTTTATTGTATTTTCATTTGTTTATTTTTATTCATTTATTTATTTATTCATTCATTCATTTATTTATTCATTTATTTATTCGTTTTTTCATTCATTCATTCATTATTTCATTCCACTTACATTAATTATATCCTATTCCGGGCAGCAGGGGTTTGTCAGAAGCCGAAGTTTACTCTTTGCTGCCTATATCAAATAAGCTAACTAATAAATTGCAAATAATTATCACGCTATGTAAACAATTTATTTTTTGTTTAATGTCCGTGAAATTGAGAAATATTCTTTGGCTGTCCAATTAATTTTGCATTGTTTTTGGAAAAATTCGTGCTCTACATATGACTAGCGGATGGTGATAAACTGTTTAACATTTATTTAGTCCAAAGTACTACTGTATAACACTTATTTAGTAGCAGCAAAAATAGTTCCGAATTCTAAGGAATGAGCTATAGCCCTATTTCAAAACTCAGTGCTCGTATATAATATTCAATTTTAATTTTCGTTTTCCTAATGAGAGATTTACACTTTACGCGGAGAGAACTTCAGTACTCTTTTGTTAGGTCAAATGCTTGAATATAAATGTACATAAAACTTTTGGGTGAAAGATAATTAATTATTTATTTCATTATAAAATAGTATTTTTCGCACTCACTTAAGTTGTTCTGAAAAATAAACTTGTGAAAATTTCTGACGGTATAAAATCCACTAAAAAATATTTAAATGTCAGTAAAAAGTCGTATACGTTTTTGAGGTCTAGGCTTTCCACCCTCATCAATCATTTCAAGATACTTATTGTAAATGGCTTTTAAAATCCAGGGATAAAGAAACTGAAATAGCGCACTGAACTGTTTGGGGAAGAAACTGCCCCTTTTGTCGAGTACGAGTTGTCTATGACTGAGTCTTAACAAGCTCTGAAATGAACTTCAAAATCGTTTAGTTTCAGCATCAATTTATCATAGAAGGATTTACTTGTCCGGCAGGCTGTCACAAGTTCTTGTGAGTCGATTGTTCTTGACAGTACTCACAAGATGTTCTTCTAAGCCGGCAAAACGTTGGTACATTTTTCGAAAGAAAACTAACATCAAGAATAAGCCGCTACATCGCAGACGACTTTGGAGTCAAGTCTTAAGAGGGAAGGTTTATTGGAAGCCGACATGAGATATTTTGGCTCTGAAGTCTTCGGCTCGGCGGGGTTCGCCTAATTGTAAATCATTAACGCATATTTCGGAAACATTGTCGTCGTTTACTTCTGGGGCCAATAAATCAGAATCTTTACGGCTGTTGGTGGCAATTTGGGCAACGACGTCCATTCATACTAATAAGACAGCGGGGCGCTGGATTAGGGCTATTACATGAACGCCGAGACCAATTAGAATGGATCTTTTTTCTGTTTGACCGGATTACGGGATAGTGATAAATGTAGGACCCGTTTCAGACTGCTTTAAAAGCTTTATATGGCTGCAGGCCCATAAAAGCTTCAATTTATCTTTTAATTCACACAGTAGGGAAGCTTCATTACCGGATTTATTGCCTTAGCAGGTCACACACCAAACTTTTTCGCGAACTTAATTAGCAAATCGATAGCTTTAAAACTTGACTGCTCCTTCAACCTTTGGATACAATTTTTTCGAAGCCATTAAAGATGATTAACAAGTTTACATGTATTTTGTAAGAAAGAAAAGCGAATATAAAGCGAAAATTTTTTTCTACCTGTTCGAGGAGTAAACAATAACCTACATGATGCTGTGGTTGGATGTTGAGTAGCATGAAGCACTTTACGTGTTCTCACAAGTGTTGTTACTCATCTGCGGTTAATTATATTTTTAATTAGCCCTCCTTTCTCCCTCAGAAAAGTATTTAAATTATCCTTAACAAAAATCTTAAAGATTATACTTAATCACAAAAGATTCAATTAGGCTTCCCCATCTAGAAATTTTAGATGATCTAACTCTTAACATTTTCCAAAGTAAAATTTTTAAATTTCTGTTTTTCCATCAGTATGTAGATGAGTCGTTAAATTGAAAAGAAATATTCATTGTAGTAACAAAGAAGGCATTTTCTTTCTCATGTCTGATTACAACATTGGCAAACGGAGAGAGATTGACGGTGTCATAACCCCCTCCCCCCCCATTACCGTACAATTTTGTGTAGGAATATTTTAAATATTTATATATTTAACTTTGTAACCCCGCCATATAACAATGTAATCTCTCCCCTATATGCTTTCTGCTTATTCCTAACGATTAGAGTATAATATTTGGCCTTTAAAATTTGCATAATTTTAATCATTAATATAATCTTTATTTATCTAGCATACGGCTATATAATTATTATAAGATATTACAAAATACGTATTCATTTTTTAATACGTTTCCTCATTCTTCAAATTCCAAATAATTTTAAAATAACAAAATATTTAAAACGGCTAATTTGAAATTTTCAGGAGCTTTTATGTTTTTCCTATGTTATTTCAATAGAGGTACTGTTAGAAAAGAAATCTTTAATATAATGTAGGGGGTACTGTAGGGGGCTGATTTATTAGTATAGGTATTTATTTTGTTTCTATATTTGTGTTTCCGTATTAATCTTGAAAAATTAACCTATCGATTAAATTAATATACAATTAGTTGAGATACAATACATTTCTTAAAATATTGATAATATTTTTAATCTTTCTATTTTCCAATATATATAGATCCACCCAGTATTCCTGCGATCACTTCCGTTCAAGCATCCTCAGCATCAATAACTTTATCCTGGGAGTTAAAGAGTACGGAATCTGCTCCAGTTACAGGTAAATTAAGAATTTACTCTCACTTTTGCCATGGCTTTAGGAGTGTTTTGACATTTTCTGAACCCACTGTTTACCGAACCGTTAAATTATTTAAGCAAATATTAAATGAACTCAAAATATAAAACTTCGGGGCAATTACCTCATAATTGGAATTTTCATTTTTAATATCAGAAACCCAACAACGCCGCGAGTTAATTTGTTTCATTACGAACTACAAGAGTCACAGGAAATTACGTATGATAATTAAAATGAAAATTTTAAAATTGTCTTTAAAATTGATTTGCATAAAAAATATATTTAATTACCCAAATGAACTCCACTAAATGGAGAATAATTTAAATACAAATTAGTTGATGATAATTATTCCAAGACAAATTTGTTTCAAAAATTTTATTTATATTAACATTAA